>JAJOZX010004810.1:150000-182500 GCA_023014485.1 Bathynomus jamesi
GGTTAGTTTAATAACTGATTTAAATCGTTTTCAATTGTTTGCCGCACATCACAATATTTTCGAAGAAAGTCAAAGTTTTTCTTTTGATAATATTAGAATGATGAACTGTTATTTCACTCTATACATTTTTATCGGCACGTGACCTGCAGAGTTTAGGTTAGGTGGACTTATACCCACTTGGTCGGTAGGACACACTATCGACACTAATAAACTAACTTAACCTAACCCAAAGATTTGTCGACAAACTGACGTTAACCTCATGAGAGGTTAATGTTATAGATTAAGTTAATTAAAGTTAACTAAAAATTGAATTTGTTAACATCGGGACTTAAAAGAAAATAAAAGCGTCTAGAATTGAGGTGTTATATATATATATACAGTATATATATATATATATTATATATATATTATATATATATATATATATATATAATTAATAAATTAAAAATTTCTCACCAATTGGCATGATCTCATGAGAGCACCAGAAACAGGATCTCTTCGTTGGTTGTTTAAAATAGATTGTAAGTGGTTGGTTGTATAGCTGTGTTGCATGCAGTTTGGTTGAATATATTTATTCATTGAAATAATGAGTAAAGAGGAGTTGTTTGAGAGTATTTTAAAATGTGATGATCATTTTGTCTGAGAGGTGGTTTCGCACGCATACGTGCATGCATGGATGAGTATTCTGGTTTGGATAACGGTTACGCGATGACTCTGTTTGCCTTAACCCGTTATTTTAATTGATGATATAAGATTGTTTGTCCTATACATAATGCACGTAGCTGACTTTGCAGGTAAACGAAGGGGGAGACTTTATGTGTTTAGGTAATACTGTATTGATGAAGAATTGGTTACTGTGTATTTTAGTTTACAATGAGGATATATATTTTTTAAGAATAAGGATTTGAGATGAAGCAGACCTACATGGCAATTCCCGAGTGTATGGCAGTTTTACTAAGATTTCTAATTTGGGTACGCAGTTTTGTGGAGGCGGGGGCGCACGAGGAATTTTGCTGATTTATTCAGAAAATTAGTGACAGTTTTACGAAAATGAAATAAAGGATTTTTATAAGTATTGTATTTTATATTCAATGAAAAGAATGGCGCAAATAAGCGTGAAAAACACGAAAAAATTCCATGACTTAATAATCGAAAGTTTAAACTGAATAGGTGTGAAACTAAAATGAACCAGTTGGCAGACATAAAGACATCATCTCTTAATAAAAGTGGATGACCGTTATCCAAGCCAGAATACTCATCCATGGATGAGAAACCACTCGAACAAAATTTTCACCCCCATACTACTTAAAATACTCTCAAACAACTTCACTGAATTTGATATCTTAAAATAACAGAATATTTCTATTCGTTATTTAAAAGTTGCGCTAAACGAACAAATATTTTCAACCAGTGTACGCACCATAGCTATATAACCAACCACTTACAATCTATTTAAAACAACCAACGAAGCGATCCTGTTCCTAATGGTCTCATGAGGTCATGTCAATTTGTGTATGCTGAACTTTTAAGATAAATTGGGGAGAATTTTTTACTCTTTAAAAGTTGTTCATTGAACTTTTAAACTTGTATAATATTTCATCGTTTAAGTTTCGCAACATACTGTTGTCACCGAAGATGGAACAATTTTAGGGGTTCCGAAACTGCAGTTCTCGCAATTTGTCTTCGTCGCCTTTATTATTAAATTGAGGTTCTCTACGCTCAAAATATAATTCTTAATTTAAGTGAAATAACTTCTTTTTGAGGGTACATTCCAGGGCAAGTTTTTCCTTCTTTTGGGTATCAAAAGTTTCTTTTCAATTAATGGAAGAATAACTTTTTAGTCTTACATAACTTCTTTAAATAGAAGATATGATAGTCTTCAGAACTTCTTTTTGAGTGAATTGAGAAAATGGAAGATAATATTTCTATTTTATAGAAGGTTGCGGAAGCTTTTTTTTTCTGTGTGTTGGAATTCAAGCTACTTTCGAATATACAGCACAGGGTGACTCTTTAATTAATTTCTTTTGAAACTTAATTATAAATCAATGATTGAACTGAATGAAGTTCATGAAATTTGGTACGATTATTGTAGATGGATTAGAGTTGTTGTTTTTTTTTTTACACGTAGGCACACAACATGCTCATTGTACATTCCCTTTGAGAATACGTGACAAATCCGGGAAATGGAGTTGTTTAAAATCACGGTTTTCAGCGTTTCCGTATCGAAATGGAGCAGATTTCGCTTTCAATCGGTGTTTTTAGAACCTCCAGTCTCCTGATATTTTTACTGAAGGCCCCAACTGTCCTTTAGACATCGTCATAAAAAGAAATTACAGGGACTGAGGTTAGGTGAGAGAGGAACCATACAAGACCATGTATATGTATAGAGGGTTGACAAAAATAAATAGACACCACTATGATTCCCTTCAAGAACAAATGACAAAGCTCATCAGTGGAATGCTAGAATGTGTGTCAACTTTATACAGTGAAAAGGTGAAAACAACACGATTCTAAATATATTTATTCAATGTGTTATTATTTGTTGACTTTCATTATCAGATCAAAAACTATGGAAAAACCAAAGGTATCTATTTGCTTTTGTGAACCCTCCGTACATAATCGGGACGGTGATGGTACCTGAATGTATGAATACGCTTGACAGGACTCCGCATTCATGGGGCCAAAAGTTCCATGCAAGCAAGCAAAATATCCCAAACAAGATTTGCTGCATGAGGTCTTTAGTCTTCTGCTGAAAACAAGCTGTTCAGCTCATTAACTGGACGATAAAAGACGGGATAAACTGTTTTGTTTAGGATGCGAATTGGTAAGCATTTTGCTTCACCGAAGATGCAACGATGAGATCGTGCACCAAATCGCTCGTGACACAGAGCGGAAGAAGTGCATCATCTACTGCCCCATGAAGAGGGTTTCCAGGGAACCAAATCGTGAATTATGTTTGTTGACATACCTATTCAGGTAAATATGAACTTCACCACTGATAATGATGTATGGTGGTATCATTCTCGATCAACGGGCATGAGCCATCTGGCCCGACGAAAGTCCTACCGAATAGATATGCCCTGGGCATCTTTACGACTGCGTGGTCTTGCATAGCCTCCTCTGTTACCTGACCTCAATCCCTATGATTTTTTATGGGAATAGCTAAAGGAGGGGGTCTTCAAAGAAAATCCCAGGACATTATAAACCCTGAAAGCAGTGACTGAACTTGAAGCTCTCTCTATTTCTACAGAAACGTTGGAGGTCGTAATGAGAAATTACAGTTCCCCAATTCGTTACGTAATTTTACAAAAGGAAAGACATTTTGAAGATGTGTGCATCTTAATAAAAAACTCCATAATAATTGTAGCAAGTTGCATGAGCGTTAACTTAATCCATTATTTTTAATTAATTATGAAAGTGTAGCATAATTACACACACACACACACACCACACACACACTCACACTCTCCATATATATATAAAGGAGGAGATCGACCAGAGGCCAAAAATAATTATAGGCCAGTGTCGCTTACATCTCATCTCACTAAAATATTTCAAAGAATAGTTAGATAGAAAATCTATGACTTTTTGGAAACTCAGAAAAAATTAAATGATAACCAATATGGATTTCAGTCAGGCAGATAATGCCTATCACAACTAATGGAACGCTACAACAACATTATTGATGCACTTGAAAGTAATGAAAACTATAATGTAATATACACAGACTTTGCCAAAGCGTTGACAAGTGTGACCGTGGAATCATAATACATACACTGAAATATATGAGAATAACAGAAAAAGTAGGGAAATGGATATATAATTTCTTTAGTGAGCGGCGGCTAGTCGTTACAGTACAAGGAATATCTTCATCAGAATCAGAGGTCCTCAACTCAGTACCACGAGGAACAGTATTAGCTCCCCTACTCTTCATAATCATGCTAACTGACAGATGAGGACGTTACCAGAGACAGCACAGTAATATCACTTGCCGATGACACAAAGATCAGAAGTAAAATAAGAAACCCAGAGGATACAGGATCTCTACAAACAGACATGAACAGAATATATGAGTGGACGGAAGACAACAATATGAAGTTTAACACAGAAATTTCAACTGTTACGGTACGGAAAAAGAGAGGACCTAAAATCCATGGAATACTATACCCCAAATGGACAAGAAATTGAGAGAAATTCTAAAACAAAAGGTTTAGGAGCTGTAATGACTGATGATGCGAAATTTGAAACACAAAATAAGATAGCAGTAAACAGAGCAAAGAGAATAACTGGGCAGATAGTGAGAACCTTTAAACGAAGGGATAGGAATATAATGATTCCTCTACTGACAACACTGATCATACCCAAATTGGAATACTGCTTGGTCCTAACATGCCCATATGAAAAAGAAAACATTAGACAGCTAGAAGGGATTCAGAGAAGCTTCACAGCCAAGACCAATGGGTGCAAAGAACTAAATTACTGAGAAAGGTTACGCGAAATAAACCTATATTCACTGGGAAGAGAGCGATACCCCATTATTTACACTTGGAAAATAATGGAGAAACGTCCCTAATCTTACTCTGAACCCTGTAACTCCCCAAACAACAGTTGAAAGTAGAAAAGGAAGACTGTTTCGTGTTCCCAAATTAAAAGCTAGACAGGGAACATCCTTAACCCTGAAAGAAAATAGTTTTTTTTGTGAGAGAACCAAGACTGTTTAATCAGTTGCCCAAAGACCTAAGGAACACGAGTGGTGTTGCGGTGGACATCTTCAAAAGAAGATTAGACGCCTGGCTCAGAACAGTCCCCGATGAGCCCGGCGTACCTGGCTATGTGAGGTGGAGAGTACAAGAAACCAACTCACTACATACAACTTATATAGAAAATATTTGACATATATATAAAATTTATTTAGCAATGTCAGTGTAGTTCAATATATATATATATATATATATATATATATATATATATATTATATATATAGGGCCTATATAATTTATTTTTTAAATAAATTATTTGCAAGCTTTATTAATTTATTTTTAAAATAATTTATTTTAAAATTTTAATAAAGGTTTGGGGGCAGTCAAATTTAAGTAAACTCAATATGAATGGGGGAACTACCCGGGTATTGTTAAAATCGTTAATATGCACACTGTACATGTGTAAATTCTGCGGATGGGCATTGGGCATGCAGAGTTATGTTGTACATTGGGGGATCTCATGCACAAATTTCATGCTATAACAAATAGGTCTTTATATATATATATATATATATATATATATATATATATATATATATATATATATATATATATATATATATATATATATTGTCGTCCTTCTCAAACTGTAAGTTATGTTACTGTATGGTAAACATTATATCACTCTTGTTGAAGGGAATGTTAACAGGAATGTGTTTATATCGAGTTTTAACATTCCATCTTGCACGAATGATGGCGTTTTTTAACATTGCACAAACTATTCAGTTAACTTTGTTCAGATATTTTAGTTTCTCATATTTAGGACTAAAATATAACTGTGACAGTAAATAAATAAAAAAAAAATATATATATATTTTATAATATAATATATGTATATGTATATTTTATATAATATATATATATATATTAGTGGACTAATTATTATTTTTTTTGCATTGTATAAAAAACGAGGAATAATTTTATGAATGCATTTTTGTGATTATCAATCTATTTTATTCTTGTCGATTATAATAAGTAAATTATTACTTAGTTAATCTTATAGTTTTTGGCACCTTGACACTTGGGTTATTCTTACCTTGGAAAGGATATCCCACGAAGCATGGTTGCATTGTTTGCATCATGGCACTCGTGACGGTCATCTCAGGCCGAAGATCGGGTCAACCGAAAATGCCCCTGTGAGGAGGCGGTCAGAGGGAAGACCCCTCAAGATTGGCAGTAGTTGATATATGGCACCAAAGTAAAAGAATAAAGGGAGATGAGTTATAGACAATTATCGATGGCTCTGGGAAACCTCGTATCAGGTAATCGTAATTTTCTTTAGCGTCATCTTATTAAAAAATGCAAAGAGACCCTGAATTAATGAGCTAACACACTGATGGATTTTAAAGGGAGATTTAAAAGCACATGGACGTTGTTTTTATGCCGAGATTAACTTTAAAAAAAAAAGGCTGAAGCAAAGGATTACGAAAGTCTCACAATTTCACTCACCAAGGAACACTTCTCGACTAATTGGCTTTTATTACCTCTTCGAAACATCTTACGCAACTCCGCCCAACATCTTAGGAAAAATAATGAAACTTTCCGATTGGAAGGGACGTTATAGCTCCACCTATTGGGAAATGTATTCGTAAATCTTATTGGTCTAAAATTTAACTCGAAGGCGGGGCGTCGACAAACATTGCAGTACGTTAAAAACCTCGTACACGAGATGGGCGGAGCGATTTCTCACACCCAAAGTTTTGAATTACAATGGGTGGGAATAGTCCAGTAAACCACGTTTGCATAGGTCCAGCTAATACCATTCAGCATTTCCAAACTATATGGGAGGGGAAAGGGGGGGGGGATTTCAAATTGGGAAAAGGTTGGGGTACTGCGAGGGGGGGGGGGGGGGCAGTAATGAGGTAGGCCTTCTGTGGGGGTGAGGTGGGTATATATTTTGTTTGACGTAAAAAGTTTGAATGAATGACGTTCGCGACGAATGGCAACAGAAAGGAATCGAAAGTGACACATTACGACCGCGAAATTTCAATTGGTTTTCCCGATAACAATGCGTAACTCGACTCTCTGTTCATGTTTACACGCTGAATTGGAGTTAAATATGATGAAAAATATGCGAGAGAGATCCAGATTTCGAACGAAACAATTATAATGACTGTTTGATTTAGCGCAAACTTTTACGACCGCGGGTAATTTCTGCCAAATTTTGTTTTTACACCTGGCCCCATTCATCATTGGCTAATAATGATCTCGGACGTGTAAAGCGAAATTTATAATGAGGCACGGTCTCGGATATAAATATTTTAAAATTTTTTTACTAATGGCAAAGAACGAGTCTGATTATAGCCCACTTTTAGACATTTCTTAAAACAAATGTTAAAATCAATAATTCATTATACGGACTTCAAAAGCTAAGATTACGAATATAATTATTTCCATATACGCGATATTAGTCCTTCTGCATTGTTAAATAGTCCCTAACACGCAATTTTGTTTCCCACAATTCCTTAATCACGTATCACAAACATAATCGTGGAAGAGACGATATAAGTAATCTAGCGGCAGTTATAAATGTATTTAAACCCTCGCTAATGAGATACAAAAACTCATTAAAGCTTGAAACTCTTGGAATGAAGTTCTTAAATCGGTGACCAATGTTGCCTTTGTATCTATCTCATTACGAGCAATAAAGAAAGCGATTCACGTCAAATGTTTTAGCGATATTAGGTACGAAAATGACTTTGTTTATCTAATATTTCAGTCATTCTCTTCATTATATGCATCAAGTTATTACGCAGAGTAATCTAAATTATAAGGCTGTGAATCTGTTTATCTATATATATATATATATATGTATGTATGTATGTATGTATGTATGTATGTATGGAGAGAGAAAGAGATAATAAAATAAAAACACATAAAAATACGCATAAATCTTTTGTCAACTGGTGGCGTACATTATTAATCTACACACACACACAACTATATCAGACACTGGTTACGTATATACTGTGCAGTCAAACTCTGTATATTATAGTAACACTAACTATATACATTATACAGTATATAGAATAAATAAAACCGTTGTTTTCGTATGGTTTTCTATAGTCTTCAAACATTTTTTTTGTATGCATGTGTTCAAAGAACATCATGCACAGACTCGGCCCCTAACATCGGGTCACAGTTAAATGCGTGTCCCCATAAACTCTGATGAGGAAGAAAGATGAGCCGCAGTTCTGACACAAGCGAAAAATTCACATTTCGCACTTAGGGAAAGAACACTACGAAACTTTACTTAATTAAAAGTAAATCTTAATATATATATATATATATATATATATATATATATATATATATATATATATATATATATATATATATATATATATACACAAATATTTATATATATATCCAAATATTTCGGCTTGTGTGTGTTTTAAAACAACACACACACACACACACACAGAATGTCTTTTTTTAGTTATATTTATTGTGCCAACTTTATAAAATTTACGAATGGGAGAAAGGTATGAATTATTATTGAAGAATACATAATCTGTTAATAAATGATTTTATCTCTCTCTCTCTTTGCGCGTTTTTTCATAATATTGGGCTCTAAAACATAGCGATTTGATTTAGGTTAAAAACTGTGACGCCATTTTTTTTCCTTTACTCCTGTAAGAAACTTGCCTCTCGAGTATAAAACATCTGCTATCGCTAATACACAATCGCAAAAAAAAACAGGAAGAATCATCTTTTATTTTAAATATTTAATTTTTTGACCATATTAAATTATATTCGCTTAATTATGCTTTTGTTGATAAGTGACACCTTAATTTCGCTTATATTATATACGAGTGTGTGTGTGTATATATATATGAGAGAAAGAGAGAGAAAATTCGATTTGAATGATTGATACTTAATTGAAATGTGGAATTGATTGATTTTATCACACTTAAAATTGAAAATGGTGACTAAAAAAATGTACGGAAGGAATTGAAATTGATCTGACTACAATTGCCAACACTTCTTCTGAATTTCATGACTTTCTTTAAACTAATTCTCCCACTTTACTTCCAAGAACCAATTTACACGCAACCAACGCATGTTTGATATACGCACAAATAATTATCTTTTCCCTACCGATACAATAGCGTTTTACGTTATCAAGAACTCTTCATATCACGGAGCTTAATATAATCGCGCAAATAGTTAACTATTTAAGCTTCACCTGAAATCTATAAAAGAAACTACAGTATGTCTTATCTTTATACCATGCCCATATTATATTTAAATTACAAGACGATTGTAAAGGTTGGTATGGAATGCCACAAACACATGGATACTATAATGTGGGTTGCCCACTCATGATGAATCGTTTGACATGTCATGAATTGGCTTATTCCCAAACTATTAATTATTTTTATTATAATATTATAATAATAATAATTTCATGAATCTTTTTGTTTTAACTAAAAACAATTTATTAATGATTATTTTGAAAAAAAATAGAATTAAAGCTAAAACAGTTAATCATTACTAAAAAAAAAATGCGACCCCCTCTCCCCCCCCCCTTCCAATAAACTCATTCCCTTCAATTTTTTAGCGTTTTTGAAAATTTTGCTAAAAAATCCATTTAATTTAAAATATATAAACATAGAAATAATCAAATAATACAAAATACATTTTCTTTATTAACATATCTAAAGACCCTATATTAACTCCTATCGTTATTTACAGTAATTTATTATGATTAAATTTTTACTATACATTATCAAGAGCTCTAAAATTATATTAAAAATGTGATTCAATTAAACACCAAATAAAATAGCAACCTCAGAGGGATCAAATAATGCGGTTAACATTCTTCAGCAGAAAACAAAGACTTCCCGCAACCTTCCCAAGGAGAAATATTATCTTCTATTGTCTCGAATCACTCCAAAAAGTAATTTTGAAGCTCATTTCTTTTGTCTAAAGAAGTTATGTATCATTAAAAGAAGTTATTATATCATCTGACAAGAAGTTCTGGTACCGCCAAAGAATACACCTTCAAAAAGAAGTTGGAAGTTTTACATTCAGAAGGTTTTATTTTGAGTGTTGGTCATATCCTAAAGTCATATTAACAATAATTGATGATAATAAAGAGTAATTGGATCACCTGAAGATCAGGGCCCCCAGCCTTTTTTAGTTAGCCTTATAAGGCTAACTAACGAAAATATAACGACCTAACCTAACCAATCGTTAGGTCAACTGTACGCCCTTGACGATTGGTTAGGTTAGGTCGTTATATTTTTGTTAGTTAGCCATATAAAGCTAACTAAAGAAGGCTGCTGGGGGCCCTGATCTTCAGGTGATCCGAGTAATTTATTACAGTCTAATTTATAGCATTATATAATTACATATCCCTAAATATTTTAATATATATTCTATTATGATATTATGACTGTTCCTAACTATTAAAAATGAAGAAGAAAGCTGAAAATATTATATATCCTCTCGGGCAGGAGTCACTCTGCAGGCGGAGGAGAGCTCTCTGAATCCGGAACGTCGACGGATTTTATACAGACCACCGTTAATAAACCATTATATAGGCAAACTAGGTATATAACATTTGGGAAGATTTAAAAAATCGAACTTTTTCTATTAATTTTATAATTTGAACTTAGTTTTTCATTCGGGAGATTAAAAAAAAATAGTGATTTTAAGTTAATTTTGGTAAAATAATGCCGGACACATTGATACATTACGAAAACACTGACAAAAAAATGTCACAGAAAGAGTGCCACAGCATTTGCGCCAAAATTTAACTTCTGGTTTAAAATGTTTTCGTTTTCTAAAGTTTCGTTTGGGCCAACCCATACCTTTCGATTGCGCTAAGTTTTTTTTAAGCTCTGTAAATGTAGCTGAGAGTGAGAGTAACCTAACTTAATTAACCTTTACTAATAGAGAAGTAAAAGGATGTATCTTTTACTTGGCCCAAACGAAACGATATAAAAGGAGTACATTTTGGTTCATAAGTTAAATTTTCGCGCGAACGCTACAATAGCCCGACGACCTAAAGCCAAGACCTAACAATAATTAATATAAAATCTTTCATAATTTTTACACGTATAATAAATATTTTCCTTTGTTTTTAGAACATTTAGTAAGTTTTTACTTTCTGTATATAATTATCTATACGTTTTATCATGTGAAATATGAATGAAACTGAAAATATACAGTATATATAATAGGGGCACTCAATATATTTTGCCCCACCCTTTTTTCTTAGCTAAATAATAGGCCTGGAGCTGAAATGTCTTTTGGGCCGTAAGTTTGAACTTTCTGCGCTTCACATAACCAGATTTTTCTAGTTTGAACCTTCCCTTCTTGTATAAAACCACTTTTAAACGCCCTTCTATAAAACCGATGGTTAACGCAGTTTCGAAAATGGCGTCTGACAGTGATGTGCGTCGTAAACAGAGAGCTGTTATGGAGTTCTTAACCGCAGAGAAGGAAACAGTTGGAAATATTCACAGACGTCTATAAAACGTTTACGGAGATGCTGTTGTTGATCGAAGCACAGTTGGATGCTGGTCTAAACGTGCGAGATCATCGGAGAGAGGGAGAGCCAGCCTCGATGATGAGCCACGTAGTGGTCGTCCGGCATCGGCTGACATCTCACACTGTGCAACGTGCTAACAGCATCATTCGATCAAATCGGCGCGTCACATACAAGGAGCTATCACTGGAGCTAGGAATTAGTGAAGGAAGTGTGAATACGATAATTCAGCAACTGCGATACTCAAAAGTATGTTCACGGTTTGTTCCTCGCGAACTGACTGAAGATCACAAAGCCCAAAGAAAAGAAATTGCTTCTGAGTCGTTAGTTCGATACGAGACAGAAGGGGATGACTTCCTTTCACGAATTGTGACGGGATGAGACTTGGGTACACCACTTTGAACCTGAAACAAAACCCCAATCCATGGAGTGGCATCACGCAGACTCTCCACGCAAGAAAAAGTTCAAAATGGCTCCCTCTGCAGGAAAGGTTATGGCCACCATCTTCTGGGACATGAAAAGGGTGATTTTGGTGGACATTATGAAGAAAGAACAAACAATCAACTCAGAGGCCATATATTGCTACCCTACAGAGACTCCAGAGCCGTATAAAGCGAGTTCGACCGGAGAGAAAACTGGAAGACGTCCTTCCTTTGCATGATAACGCAAGACCACGCAATAGTTTGCAAACAAGAGAGGCCATCACAAAAATGCGCTTGACTGTGTTACCCAACCCCCCATACAGCCCGGATCTGGCACCTTCAGACTTCCATTTGTTTAAACCAATGAAGGATGCTATTCGTGGAAGGAAGTTTCAGAATGACGATGAGGTTGTTGAGGAGGTTAAGAGATGGCTCCAGCGGAACCCAGCGGACTTTTACCAGCAAGGAATAAAGGCCCTTGTTTCGAGGGCCCTTGTTTCCGTAGAACAGGATGGAAACTATGTGGAAAAATAAAAACTTGTAAAAAAGGTATGTAACTACTTGTGTACAAAATTTCTGGAACTTACAAGGAAACTTAGAAAGAGAAAAAAAGGTGGGACAAAATATATTGAGTGGCCCTCGTATATATTAGGTCTATGCTGTACCCAAGGCTATAAGATCTACGTTTAATTAAAAGGAAATTATTTGACATACTTAAACTACAAAATATTATTTGGTTTTATAAAATATAACAAATAATTTATTGAAATTCTCTATTTATTTTCTATGCAAACGAATATTCTTAAAAAAACAAAAACAAAAAAACTTCCTGCCCCTCCCATATGGTTCACTATATACCTAGTTTATAATATGAAACGTTTTCGATGAAAAATATTAAGAAGATTCATCAGTCATTTCACTAAACTTGATATTAATAATCTTGTTTGCTTTGTGATGAAAAGAAACTCATCCAGTTATTCTAAGGTTGAAGAATTTGTTCTAAAAGAAAAAGACTGACGTTGTTCAAAATAGCACTTTCTCGTGATTAATAATATGTATATACATATACACATAGATTTTACTTGGCTTGTATATGCGCTGTATAATTCTTAAGTGGAGTGTATGCATTGTATAGCCAATGTTATTAAGTGGAATTACATTTACCCTCGTTACAGTGAAATTGGCATGCATCATTCTTACATCCACACAAACAAACACTTTTGGCGTTTTATAATGGCTTCTAATAATTTCTTTATTTTTCAGGAGTTTAATATTTCGTTTTAATGTTTTTTCTTTGTCTTCATTCTTCTTTTTAATAAAGAAAATATTAATATATTTTCTCCAGCATTTTATTTTCCTGAGATGTTGTTTTTTCCAAATACACGTCAAAATTTCTACGATACTTAACGAGAACCATTGTTTTATTATCAAGTTCTCGGTTATTCTTTCGAGTTTAACGTGAAAAATAACTCATTTGGGCGTAATTTTATATGATTTGTATATAAAAGTTTTAATTACAGACAGTTTATAATTTTGAGGAATATATGATTTAAAGTGAATGTAAATACTCTTGTCTGTAGATTGATTGCCAGCGTCTGTAGCTCATTGGGTAGATAACACCGTTTCCCTGTAAGCGAAAAGAAGGCACTGAAATCGGGGGTTCGAATCACGATGGTGCTGGTAATAATAATAATAATAATAATAATAATAATAATAATACAGGAGTTGGAGCAATGGGTTGTAGCACTAGTTGGCCTGAGCGCTCTGCCAAGTTTCTAACCCTCCTGACTAATTACTGTCTGTAGGTTTGACGTAAACGCTTCTTTCAACTGCCATGATCAAGTGTCAAACATCTTGACCTGTACATTCAAATAAATTTAAATTATTATCCATATTTTCCAGAAAGTAAATTTTAATTTACTGAGCTTGGGAGTGGGAGTGTTTCAGCTAACCCCCATGGAGCAGCCAGAAAGGCTATGTCTTCCGGGGGGGGGGGGGGGGGGCAGTGAAACTTTTTTTTTATCTTTTCCAACTTTCCAATAAAAAAGTAAACATCTTCCCTCGTTTTGAAAATTACAAACGTGTCACGTAACACTGTACCGCGCTTTATATGGTGGAGGTGAATTATTTTTCTATCTTCATTATACTTTCGTGGTTTTCATATGGGTCATATAGTAAAACTCCGCGAATGTAGGTCCTAAAGGAGACCCATAGAACCATACAATCTTCCTGAATAGATACTTTAACTTCAAAATCGAAAGGCATTTTTGTTGTGCATATTATTATTATTATTATTATCATTATTATTATTATTATTTTATTATTACGTGGAATGTTTATTCGTGTACACCATCATGTAAGTATCACCCAATTAAAGCGTAATAAACTCATTCTTATGCTTCGTTTCGAGTCGTGTATCGCGCAGTGTGTGTTTCATGCATGGTCAAACCATAACAACTTTACAAATGCAGCTGTGCCGAAAAGTGATATTATTTACTTACTTCAGCTTATCTTGTGTTGTTTTGAACAACTGTTTATGGGATCGACCTGATTTCAGCCCCCTCTGCTCAACTCATTGGGAGGAGGGGGGGGGGAGGAATTGATAAGGGAGACCTTTTTTCTTCTATCCTCTTACCCTCATAGAAAAGTATGACTATTTTGAAGTATTGTTTCTCGGACACCCTGTACTTTAATTATCTCATACTACTAAAACAAAGTAGTACTTTGCTAATAGTAAAAAGCTAATCACAGTAATTACTGTTGCATATTGTGTGTATATATACACTACAATGTAGAACTAATGCTTGAAATAGGAAATAATGACGCGTTTCTAGAAAAGAAAATTATACAAAATATATACAGTATATATACACATATATATATACACAAACTCAGAATGGTCCCCTGAGAAATTTATATGTTAAACACAGACCGTGCATGGAACAAGGAACTCTTCTGGGAAAATCCACTATAGTCCGAATAAGTAATGGTAAATGACAAATACCATAGTTTTTCTTTTTCATGATGCTAGCCCGACGTGGGCAACGGGTCTCTCGCAAAGAGATCCCATAAATATAGCTTCCCTCACCAGCTATCTGCAAAGCAGACAGGATCCAGCTTTGGGACATGGACCTAGGGTTTAAAGCAAGCCTAGTCCCTACATTCAGAACCTCTATATAAGTAAAAGACTCGTTGCATTCACGTCGGATTGAATAAACAAAGAAAAAGGGGTAGCTATTGTATTTTTAGCCAAAAAAAAACCAAAACTTAAACCTCAACTATAGTGGATTTTCCCAGAAGAGTTCCTTGTTCCATGCACGGTCTGTGTTTAACATATATATATATACACATATATATATACATATATATATACATATATACATATACAGAGTACATAAATGAGTCTAATTTCATTATTATATCTACAGATACTGTATACAGTTGTAAACTGCCTTTAGCAAGCGTGAACGCGTTTTACAGGTCGAAACTTACTTGTTAAATATAATTATATAATTATAAAATTATAATTTGTGGCTTAATAAAAAAAATTATTTTTAAAATTTATTTTCACGTTATACATAATAGAGCAACACGCTCTGAAATAATTAGAAACAACTTATTTTTTCACAGAACATAAAAAATTACATTACGCAGACTGGATACAGTAGGCCTATGTTATAAAAAATCATTCATATATCAGAAGAAAAGTGGTAACAACACGTCCTATTTCAGTAGGATGCGAAGTGACTGACTAGGTTCTTCAACTCGGGCATTCAGTATGGTTGACAGAGAAATTGCCTTTAACGACCCATCATGACTTTTACACGAGTCTCTGACGTGAAGAGTTGTTCTGGAGGTCCTCCTACACACGCTTCACAAACAAAATAGCGGATGTTCTTATTATTTTGGGGTTTGTTTTTCACTGGTGTAATGATACCATTTATTACGCTAAACATTTTCGCTCGACAGTAGAGAATATTATTGTGTTAATTATTGGCTGAAGATATTTTAGATCCGACGGCACCCAACTTCCCCCCCTTCGTTTGCTAAATATTCTGCGAATGCTCTGACTACCTTATTTTCTTCCTCCAAAAATCTTTTACTTAACTTTCTCGTTTTTATCATAAGTTACAACAATATATTTGGGACATGTTAATGGCTTTTGCACTTCAATTAGACAATTGGTATCAAATCAGTGCATTGACTTCGAAATTCACTGTCTCCAGTTTAGCTTACTTGGGATGATTTTGTTGTCAACATGTTTTTTTTTAAGTTTACTGATATATTTTTGTTAAATTGATCAGACGGTATCGCGCTGATTTTGTCATTGTAATTCAAATCTAGACATTTTAAAGCTTTGGTTTTCAACAGCCTCTATATTGCTTCGTTCATGTGGTGGACGTCCAGTACGATCAGTGAATTTCAAGGGCTTTTGGTAAGGTCATTTTTCTTTTTTGAAGGTCCTTTGAAACTCAAATAATGCGTCATAAGGCTAAAATCAGAAACGGAACTTGTTTCACTAAATTTTTCTTTAGTTTTGCGTACTTCGCCCTTTCTTTTGGGTCTTCTCATTGACTGGCATAAAGAAAATGTTTATATAATGCTGTATAATTAATTATAATTATTCGAAACATCATCTGCAAACCTTGCGCTGGAAGCAACCCAGCACGTTTAAATATTCTTCCAATAGAATATAGCTGCAACGCCATTTTTTTTTTAGCACATTGTTGGAATTCAGTTTGAGTTTTTCACAGAAACATTATACAAAATGTAGAGTTTGTCGAGGAAGATCTGCAAATGACTAACACCAGTCACTGTTTTTCGACATCTACAGCTGACTCCAGTCGGTGATTACTACAGTACCATGTGATCAAATGCGGATATGTTTTTCAAGTAGTGTTACAACTCCATTCTCAGTACCTAACGTATTCGAGGCACTATCTGAAGCAAATGATACCCAATTTCTCGCGAGAAAGTTATCATTAAAACTATGTTTTTCTAGAAGCGAACAAAGAACATCAACAATAGTGGTGGCTGCTGTAACTGGGCAATTCTTTCAAATCTAGAAAAAATTCCCCCTAGTTTACTATACTGATTATAATAGCTAAAACAGATTTAATACTTACAGCAGTGACTTCATCTATACCTACGCCAACCTTGGCGTCATTCTCTATAACATTAATAATTCTTTTCTCCATTTCGTTTCCAATGTGATCAGTAGTATTAGCACACGAGTGATCTGAATATAATATCTACTCATTTCAACTAACTTTGCAATTTTACATATTGTTCTGAATACTCGGCAAGAAGCGGATTCTCCATTATACATGTTGCTTTTTTCCTATCGATTCTTCAATGGCACGTGTTTTGAATGTAGAAATAATTGACTTGGCTTTTTTATGAACGTCATTTTATGGGCGAATATTTTTTTTTCTAAGATATTGCTGCTGTTCCTTATTATTTTTTCCATATGATGACACCATTGATTATAATCAATTCTTCCGATATTATCATGAATCGAAGTCAGGATAATCTTTGAAGGCGAGATTTTCCGTATTTGTTACTCGTTTATGCATATCACAAAACTCCCGCTGTTCAGATGGTAAATTATTACCGGAAATAATTTCTTAGTGTATAATCAAAGCGAAGCTGTATATAGACATCATAATGAATTATGTTGTCCACAGCTTCGCTTTGAGTTTTCATCCTCTTTTTGCTGCAGGCAGAGAATTTGTGTCATCTGGTGCTCAGTACTTGAAGACATCATTTCTGTTGTCAGACGCTTCACTGTTTTCTGCGTATCTGTCGCTTCAGCCATCGTAACAGACTCATTATAATTCTGAAACATTTGAAATTTTATTAACGTTTTAATTAAACCCAAAAAAAAAAAAATTTCTGATTTGAATCAAAACAAATTAAGAAAATCACACGAGTTAAAATAAATTCCGAGTGGGTGAAATAAATTTATAGTTACCAAAAACTGATTTTATATAGGAATATTAATAACATTATATTAACCTGTAAAAGGGACTTGATTTAAATCTTAAATTCTAATATGTCCCTAGATAAAAACTAAAATTAGATCTTGAACTGTATTGTTATCCCGTAACTGAAGTTAGATCTTGTGATGTAATCTACATAGTTTGAACTAAATTATTGACGTAATCTTCGTATTTGATATTGATTTAATGTAGAACTGATTAAGATAAAAAATATATTCACCGTGAGATTATTCGCTATAAGTTGGCAAAAACTAGTTTAAAAAAATAATTATAGTTTGATATTACTATAAATAAATTGGTTAATTTCAAGCTAAAAATGAGACAAATTTAGTTAAATTAAATAATTAAATTAATAATTATTGATAAGTTGAATAAGTGAATAAAAGGAATAAAAAAATAAATAACAAAACAAATATATATATATATATATATATATATATATATATATATATATACAGTATATACACACACACACACACACTATACTGTATATTATTATTATAATAATAATAATAATAGTGCAGAGAGACTAGTAAATAAGTGATGTAGAGAAAAAAGGTATGATATTAAGGAATTTTGAACTCTCCATTAAGGTTTATTTGGACATGACGAAAACTAGGTCAGTAAAACTATGTAAACAATTGTAGAACAACCTACCAATTATTTCTCCTTTAAGTAGGCTTGCCAACACACTCGGATTCGCCGTGAATCTTCTGGAATATCATATATTTTCCCATCTCCCAAATAGGGAAGCCCGTAAGGAAAGAATCTTTGGGATTTTGGTTCGTACGGTAAAGTAAGAATATTTAACACGGGCCTTACATGGAAGGAGGATGTCGGCTACAGTGGTGGAGTCCTTACATGGAAGGAGGATGTCATCTACAAGTGGTGAAGTATAGTAAAAAATTATTTTCAAGTATTATTTGTCACTGAATGAAAAAACAAAAATTGTGTGCTGAATTTTTTTCTTCAATTCGTCGTATTTTCTGTAAAACAAAAGACTAGGCCTATACTCTCATTAGTGATTATTAAAATTAAAATTTTAACTGCTCAATAAGTGATAAAAGTGATAAGTACAAAGTTAAATCTTTAATTAAATATTATTTAACGTAAATGTTATTAGCATTACCAGGTGAAATATATCCTGGAATTGCGTTTCGTTGAGTTGGCAAGCCTACCTGCAAGCTCCCTTTAAATATCCAACAGATTAGATCATTGGTTCCCAACCTAGGCATAAATTACCCCACTGGAGTAATGACAACTATTTTGTGGAGTAATGACACGCGCGATACAAAAGTTATAAAAAATATCTAATGATTCGGATAATGGAACTGGATTAGAATCGGGTTTTGGGTAACCTTTGGGTAACCATACAAAAAGGTTGCGAACCACTGGATTAAATGCACGTTGCAGCACGTGTAACCCGAATTGCCTATTATAATAATAATATGACGTTTCGTGCAAACAAATTAGGCTACTAGAGTATTAGTATTCAAAGGTGTTGACGTAGCGTCCCTGCGCGAACGTGGATGCGCGTCAAACGATTTTGCTAAATATCATAGATTGAGATTTGTAGAAGACGCTTAGATGCTGGAAACAAAAAGACAGAAGACTGCCGTTAAATGTCATTCTATTGATATGTGAGCAATAAGTTGTTGGTGACAAGTTCCGTGCTGCTACATAATAAGTAAATGTCGGTAACGTGAGGAATGTCCCCCCCCCAAAAAAAGTGGGGGCAAGAGGGATGCATCTTTGTCATTTTAAAAGTGGTGCAGGAATGTTCCTTTTCTTTTTCTAAAAGCAGTGGTATATATATATATATGATACACACAGACCGTGCATGGAACAAGGAACTCTTCTGGGATAATTAAATCCACTATAGTCCAAATAAGTAATGGTAAATGACAAATACCATAGTTTTTCTTTTTCATGATGCTAGCCCGACGTGGGCATCGGGTCACTCGCAAAGAGGTCCCATAAATATAGCTTCCCTCACCATCTATCTGCAAAGCAGATTGATGTATTGGTGTATTCAATCTGACGTGAAGGCAGCGAGTCTTTTGCTTATATTGAGGTTCTAAATGTAGCAGGGCTAGGCTGCTTTAAACCCTAGATCCATGTCCCAAAGCTGGATCCTGTCTGCTTTGCAGATAGCTGGTGAGGGAAGCTATATTTATGGGACCTCTTTGCGAGAGACCCGTTGCCCACGTCGGGCTAGATCATGAAAAAGAAAAACTAGTATTTGTCATTTACCATTACTTATTCGGACTATAGTGGATTTAATTATCCAGAAGAGTTCCTTGTTCCATGCACAGTCTGTGTGTATCATAAAAAACTCAGGGGACCATTCTGAATTCATTCCCATATATATATATATATATATATATATATATATATATATATATATATATATATATATATATATATATATATAATATGAAGCCACACCGAAAGGCCAAATCATGTTGCAGCTTTTCCCTGATCATTTCAATCCTTATTTGTCTTTCCTCCCCCCCCCCCCAATCCCGATAAAAAGAAGCCATTCCAACAACAACAAATGAAAAAGCTATAATTTTTTATTTATAGATGTTTTGTTCCCGAAGGAATAGACTATACTACCCACCCACCCACACACCACATATACACATATTATACGTTCCATTTCAGGCAACGTATTTACAATATGTGCATACATGGTACGAGGACAGGATGAGAGAAGAAAACAACTCTTTCCTTTATTAAATTCCAACAGTGAAGAAGGATGTTGCATATATATATATATATATATATATATATATATATATATATATATATAAAGTGCATTTATAGCTAAGTAACAAATAAGCTTTGTATGTATCGTAAAATAATCAATGAAAAAGCTTTATTGGTAAAAGGTAATTCAGTATAAATTATCACCCCCGCCGACAAAGGTTATTCCTTTGGCGTTCGTTATCATGTTATATCGCCTCTTCAAAAGCTAATTTATGCGGTTCTGGCTAATCTTGCGATTGGTTTCCCGGCCGGAGATCCATTGCAAAGCGGATAGCATAGCTCAAAGGCCGTTAAATCCACCGAGAGACGCTTGGTAATCTACCAGAAACCACGGTTGAAGGCGGATCGTGGATGGCGGGCCTAAAATCCTGAAAAATTGATTTGCACGTCTGGCGGCGAAAAAAGGCGTTGAAATGTGAGTTTTCGGCGTGTCACTGAGCTCCTTAGGCAAAGGTATTTCACTAGATTTTATGCCATCAGCAAGGCCTATTGCGCATTTTGTAAATAAGTGTTTTAAGCAGAAATTTTTAAACCAAATCCGCGGTGACAAAATTACAGTTAACCTTAATTATGTACACACACACACACACACACACACACACAGTTTGTACAGTTTTGTTCACTGTACAATCATCACAGTTTTGTCTGAGGGTAGTTT
Organism: Bathynomus jamesi; assembly: GCA_023014485.1. NCBI lineage: Eukaryota > Metazoa > Arthropoda > Malacostraca > Isopoda > Cirolanidae > Bathynomus > Bathynomus jamesi. Next base: position 171,114 of record JAJOZX010004810.1, read on the forward strand.
ATAAGACGTTCATTTTTAAACATGTTTATGTAGCTCTATCCTGCACGTTTCCGTAACAGTAAAACGATAATGATGTAAATTAAAATACCTCATCACAGTTGTTATTATTTTTCACCATTTCTTTTAAGTAAAAATAATTCAATTTTATTAAAACAATTTACTCGTGTGTGTGTGTGTGTAAGTTGATTCTTTAAAATAAGGGTTGTCTATTTATTTATATAAAACAGGTATGAAATAAAGCTTTCTATAAAAGATAAATATATATTTATGAAAACATAAATGACAGAAAGAGAAAATTAACTGTTCGTTCGCTTTTATCCTGTCTCTTATTTTTTTCCCTTGTCTATTTTAATATAATTAGTTCGTGTGAGTGATAAAAACAAGCATAAAATTAATAATTGCCAATGGTTATTTTTCCTTCCCAACAGTTGCCAATTGATATAAAATTGCAATTTTAACCTTTGATAACGTTTACATTCACCGCTTAGATACGTATAAAATCATTCGTAGCATCGCATAAAATTTCGCTTTTGGACGGTATATCAGCACCGTGAAGGTGACTATGTATCAATATGAAATTTTCAACATAGTATCGTTGAATGGCGCGAACTTGTTAAGTAAAATTGAGCTAGGATAATCGCTATAGATAAGCGAGGTCTTGCGAATGTCACGCGATGGCGTTCGTCGTTCCTAAGGCCGGAACTAAGGCTTTCCATATCCCAAACGAATTAGGAGGAACTGGACTATATATATTAATGAAGGTTTTTCAGTCAACCCTGGCCATTTTACAAATTCATGGGAACGACGGTTTGTTAAAAAAAATAAAAAAAAAAATTCTCATTGTATTTTATTAGAATTTATAAACTTTTACATAAATTTTTTAAAAATAACCAATTACTTTTTTCAAAATATGCAAAATATAACTTCTGTACCAATCAGAAGTGACAGCGCGACTTATAAATAACTTCAAAAGAGATACAAACGCATTGCAAAGAAAAGAACTGGTTGAGAACGGCGTAATGAGAGCTGTGACGTCATACCTCGTCGGCGACTGCAGCGCCCTCTAACGCGGGAGGGAAATTCGGGATAACGCGCACTGACAGGGACAAAAGTGAAGCGTCGCGGGTTAATGCGGGTAAAATGGAGAAGTGGCGGTTGATGGGCGGTTGAGCGAGCAAAAAGGCGTAAGACACACATTTATATGAAGGAATTGCACACCGTTTCGATTTTAAATTGAAGACTATAATTGGAGGAGAACTTCTCATCATGATTGAAGCGAATTCTTTGATGAGGTCGCAATGAGGCGACCAGAATGAGTCTTTCAAAATATCATATATATAATATCACGTTGTATATAAATAGATTAATGGTAAACAGAGTTTTAATGATGCGTGTCTGTTAAACACACACACACACACACACACACACACACACACACACACACACAGAGAGAGAGAGAGAGAGAATCTTTAATTTCATTAAAGGACCCCATGAACGAAATTCACGCCCATTAAAACTGAAAAGTATCCTATAAAGATAATAACAAATTGAACTTAAACGGTTAGTCTCACAGCGAGAGGAAATTGCCCCCCCGTACGCAGCTGTAACATAGACTTAATACAGGTTTTAATTTTATATATATATATATATATATATATATATATATATATATATATATATATATATATATATATGTGTGTGTGTGTGTGTGTGTGTTGTTCACGTGAATGGAGTAACAAATAACTGAGAAGTTTTCCCATCCACAAGAGATAGAGAGAGAGAGACAGAGAGGGAAACTTTACGTCTTCACGCGCAGGAGTTTCAAGTAACGGTCACATGCACGTTACGCGTTATACGTCACACGTTTGACGTCATTTGTCATGTAAAAATGACACCAGCATTGATCATATATATATATATATATATATATATATATATATATATAATTTTCTTCATACAAAACGTATCTCTCTCTCTCTCTCTCTCTCTCTCTCTCTCTCTCCATGCATGTAACTATGCAGATAAAAAATAGATGGAGCAAAGATAGAAAACTTTATTCAGTTCAATAATTTAATTTTTTCCCATTTAAACTTGTTACTTGACAGCCGTGGACGATTCAATTAGATGGACTCTCTTTTGAATAGGCCTAAATTGCAAATAGAGAAAACCAAGGATCGACATATGGTCTCTGTGTGAGACAAAAGATTTAATATCAACAACACACACACACACACACACACACACACACACACACACACACACCAAAATGGCTAAATGATGTAACAGTTAGTTATTTAACGTTGACGACATTGATGCCAGAATAATAGTGAGAATAATGCTGTTAATCAGTGTTATGTCAACAATGATTTTGTGAAATTCATGAAACGTTGGGCTAACATTAATAACAGTGAGTTTGAAATCAAAATATAAGGTATCGAAAGGGCACTGATGTAGTAGTAGTTTTTCAACAGTGATTCTTGGTCATTGTTCAAGTTGATATGACATCAGGTAACTCTCATCAGTGTCAAATCAGGGGTAATAGTATCGGTTAAAAACACCAGTGAAATCAGTGACATTCAAAGAGATAAACAGTTTTGAACTTCAACACTGAAAGAATCTTCAGATTGATTAACAACTTAGCATTTATGTGGTGCCCATGTACACCCGCAGGTCGGGCAAGGGTAAGATACTATGAAATTGTTATTTTATATATAATATAATATATATATATATATATATATATATATATATATATATATATATATATATATATATACATACAGCGTGTCCCAAAGAAATGTATACCCACTTTGTTCGATAATACCAGCTATGAGGTTAATAAATATATTACTGTTTATATGTTTTTTAATAAAGAATTTTCTCCTGAATCTAAATATGTAATTATTTTTATTAAAAATTGAAGAACAAAAACGTTACAGATGTTTAAATTAGAATTATTATTTTCGAGACTTCATGTACGATATTTTCTAATATTTTTTTTTATGGCCTGGCCTGCCTTTTAACCGACTGTTTTGAGATTCTTATGTTTAGTGCCTAGCTTAGCCTAGCCATTTCGTTGAGTTCTAATTAGGCAAGACTACAGTTTTGCTCTAACCTTATCTAACATCTTATAACTCTGCGACGTTTGTTCTTTTCTAACGACAATTTGAACATCTTAGATAAAGTGTCATTTAACCATGGAATTTGTAAATTTTTTGAATTAACTAATAATTACAACATTTATGCTTCAATATCAACACTAAACATAAGTATCTCAAAACAGTCGGTTAAAATATTAGAAAATATCACACATGAAGTCTCGAAAATAATAATTATAATTTAAACATCTGTAACTTTTTTGTTTTTCAATTTCTAATGAAAATAATTACATATTTAGATTCAGGAGAAAATTCTTTATTAAAAAACATATAAAAAGTAATATATTTATTATCCTCATAGCTGGTATTATCGAACAAAGTGGGTATACATTTCTTTGGGACACGCTGTATATATATATATATATATACATACATATTTGTTTTTATGTTGCTACTTTATACATTGATCTTCAATTCAATAAGAAAAATACGATGATGTAAGACTTTTCATACATATGTAGGGCTTGGCCTATTGCGAAATGTATTTGAATAAGATAATAACAGAAAAGTGTCGGAAGAGAGGCGCTACGTGCAGGAAGAGATGAAAATAACTATAATTAAAAGTAATTATGATCATATTCTCACTTATTTTGTGTACATTTAAAATGTACAGATAACTCCCAGTACTTAAAAACTTTCAAATATAAAATAATGAAGCTCTTCGCACGACTTTTCAGGTTGAACCGAGAATAAATGTCTTATTGACATTGAACGATCTAAGTGACAGTGGAACTAGCTAGGGTTGCCAAGTTTTAAATATCGAAATACGAGTCAGCTTTGGGTTGGACAGTAGGGTGGATCGATTTTACATTTTTTCGATTTCCATATTCTAATAGAGACAAAAACTTGCGCATGCATGAGAAAATAGCCTCTGCAAAATCTTAGCTTAATAGGTAATCATCTTCTGCCCCCGGCAGAGCGATGAAAATCATATTTTAGTGGTCAAAAACGTATTTTTAAACCCTAGCCTAGAGTCATAAAATTTTGCGTGTGTGTTATTTCATGCCTAAGCAACGATATAAATGCTATGGGAAGTATATAAATGCATTATTTAAGACAAAGAGCCGATCTGAAAATATGTATATTATACATATTTTCAGATCGGCTCTTTGTCTTAAATAATGCATTTATATATTTCCCATAGCATTTATATCGTTGCTTAAGCATGAAATAACACACACGCAAAATTTTATGACCCTAGGCTAGGGTTTAAAAATACGTTTTTGACTACTAAAATGTGATTTTCATCGCTCTGCCTGGGGCAGAAGATGATTACCTATTAAGCTAAGATTTTGCAGAGGCTATTTTCTCATGCATGCGCAAGTTTTTGTCTCTATTAAAATATGGAAATCGAAAAAAATGTAAAATCGATCCACCCTATTGGACAGTGTGAACAAATTAAGCGCTGACCAAAGTTTCACTCTACGTGTCTATACGCTTAAGCACTTCTTCATTTTTGAAAAAGTGTCGCTACTGCCCGCTTCTAGTAGTTTTCCTCTCAGGAGTAGTTAAGATTTACAGTTATCCGGAGTTAACTTTTCATTGTCTTCAAGAGCGTAACTAGCTTTCAAAAGTTGGGGGGTACAACTATAATGAAAAATCCTGCGATGAATTTCTGTGCTGCTATCCTGTAGGTAATGTGTTTGCGACCAAAATGATGCTCTTAAAATACTATGATTTAGACTTTAGAGAATGATCTATATTTATGATAGTAATAGGAAAATCAAAGCAGCATTTTCACAACTACCTTATGTATATCAAGTATATACTTAACATTAAAGGAAAACAATATATGCAATAATTAAAGTAAAAAATAACTAGATGTCTCATTAAAGTATCTATCACTGCAGTATTAGTACTGAATCAGTAATACTTTCCAGCATACTAATAGGACTAATATAATTAAAGATTTATTCATCATAGATTATTTCAAGAACTAAATATTTTCCTTCACGTAAGCTAACTTCGATCAAAAGTTGGGGGGGACATCCTCCCCGTTAGTTACGCCCCTGATTGTCTTATATACGCTTGATACGGGACGTTGTCCGAACACACAAAATATGGGACATCCCATATATAATACGGGACGTCTGACAACTCTAAGTGGAACAGTTAACAGTTCTTACAATATTAATCAGATTTGATATAGTCCTTGTTTTGCCGCGCAGCTTGTATACAGGGTGTTTCAGGTCGACCCTATAAATATGGAAATTGGCGGAATTTGTAGTTTGTATTTGGTATTTGAAGTTTGTCATAGTAATTCCAGAACTAATATGAAGTTGTTTTTTTTATTGCGGGTGAATGAAAATGGCCGATAGAGGAAGTGGATCATTTCGATTGTCTAAGCAGCAACGAATAAAACTGGTGAAGTTGGTGTATCTTTGTGGTGAGAATGTGAGTGAAGCACGTCGAAGATTTTATGCAGAGTATGGTTTTACGCCGGCACACGCAACTCAGTGATTCGATAAGAAAATTTGAAGAAACAGGAAACGTTGACACAAAGTCCAAGGGATCGAGAGAAACAGTAACTGGTGTGGACAATCAACAGCTAGTAGCGGAAGCTTTAATCAAAAGTCAAAAGAAATCATTGCGTAAACTTTCTTCTGAGTTACCTGTTGATGTCAGTACAACATCTGTTTGGAGGATTACACGGAAGCTACGTGTAAAGACCTACCGCCCACATGCAGTTCATGCTTTGTTGGAAGATGACCCTGACAGACGAAACCAGTTTTGTACCATTGTGCTTGATCAGTTAAAACAGGACCCACAGTTATTGGACAAAATTGTGTGGACTGATGAGGCAAAATTTCTTCTGGGTGGCAGTGTCAACCGTTACAACTAGTGATGGGACGATTAATCGGAATCGGAATCGAGAATCGGAAGAATCGAGCATTTTTCAGGAATCGGAATCAGAATCGGAATCGAGAGAATTGTACCATGATTTCAGATTCTTAAAACGATTCTTTAACTTTTAATTGAACCAGTTTTGCAATGTAAACTTTAAAATTTAAATGAAAGAGGATAAAAATTTTTATTTTTATTGTATTGTAGCTATACATTAAAACATGTATATCCATGATGTGTAATCAAGAAGATTAAAATGAATTGTTACAACTTACAGTTGATTTTTATTTTTAAACCAATCTATTATAATTTATAATTTATATTACAATACTCATAATGTAAATAGTTAATCTTACCAGAGTAAAATATGACAATTTCCAGAAAAACAAGTATAGAATTATATTAAAATATGAGAATCGGAATCGGAATCGAGAATCGTATCGGAATCGAGACTTTTTAGTGGTATCGGAATCGGAATCGTTAAAAATTTTGGTATCGTCCCATCACTAGTTACAACTGTTACATCTGGAGTGATACGAATCCACACTGTGTCCTGACTCACCAAGTGAATGCATCTGGAATAACAGTTTGGGCAGGAATTTCTTCCAATGGTATTGTAGGATCATTTTTCTTTGAAGAAACAGTGAATGGAGAACGTTATTTAGAAATGCTACAAAACAAAGTCTTGCATTATCATCTGGATGTTCGTGCATTTCTCGACCAGACATTTCCACAGCGGTGGATTGGAAGACGTGGTCCAATTGAGATGCCAGCGAGATCACCTGATCTCACCCCTATGGATTTCTTTCTTTGGGGCTACATTAGTGAACAAGTGGACGGGACGAAGCCCAAAGATCTAATGGATTTTCAAGAGAAAATCGCGGTTGAGATTCATTCTCTCCCACGCGATTTGTGTGCAAAAGTATGCCGCAGTGTTCAACACCGGATGCAGGCAGGCATCAATGCAGATGGAGCTCAGTTTGAACATTTACACACGTAAACCACTTTTAATGACATGAGCATGTAGAACCTATCTTGTATAGTATTGCATGTAAATAGTAATAACAATAAAACAACATATTATACTTCGCTACAAATTCCGCCAATTTCCATATTTCTAGGGTCGACCTGAAACACCCTGTATATTAACGTCTTGTAAAGAATATCAACGTCCAAACAGAGCGTGCAGCCCAAAACAGTTGCAAGGATACAAAAGCAAAAACTGGACTTTTCCGCGAACGGGTCAGAGATAAATAAGGCCGGACGGCATGTGGAGGCCTTCTAGAATCAGGGATGTTTGGTAACCTTATCTGAACATCACGTCAACGGGTTATGTTCTGTTGCATTAAAAATAGGAGAAAAATTAAACTTGAGGCTTGTATTAATACATCCTTCCATGTTTTTATTCTTTAAAGGGTTAAACTGTGAGGACTATAGCAAGCTAAATCCTGTATTCCCAACTTTTGTAACAATAGAGCTGAACATCTTAGCTTAAGCTAATTTAACCATGAGGAGCGGCATTCGAACAGAGCATTTTAACCTCAGGCTAGGATCTTATTATTTGGACATTATGCCAAATCATTGAGACAGATAGTGAAGGCCCTAAAAAAAAAACCTGTATAGCTATAGGCTAATTAGTTTAGGATATCGGTTTAGGATACTTAAAGTTAGTCATCACTGTAAAGCAAGTTATAGGTTTACCTAAATTATAGTGAGACAGATACCAGACACTTAATTAAGTTTAAGAGCCAGATACCCTGAAAATTTCACACGAGCAAAGCTGGTCAAGAACACCGAAACTCGGTAAAAAGTGTCGTACGAAGGAGGTGAAACTTCTCACAATTGAATAATTTCATACCCTCTGCTGGGACTACTAAATCTACTTGCTACGAGTGGGATTAGCAATCCTATTTGCCCTTAGTATAGAGTAATGGAATATAAAGAAAGGTTCAGCTATTTTTCCGGAGATTTGTTATTAAAAGGCTTTGACCGATGGGCATGTAGTTCTTCCTTTGTTTCGTGAAATGAACATTAAAATTTTTCTACATTTTGTTATATATATATATAAACTTAATGTAGAAAAATTTTAATGTTTAATATATAATATATACAGGGTGGGAGAAAAGTCTTTAAGGATTTTATACATACAATTATTTAGTTAACAACATTACACGGATAAGTGTTCAAATGATGAAACAAATCAAAGAAAAAGTCTATAAGAATTTTATTCAGCAAATATTTTGTTAAATTGTAATTTAATCTTCAAATGGTTCTCCATCCGATGTGATACATTTGTGAGTTCTCTCTGTGAAACTCTTCATTGTTCTTCTGAACATATCGTGTGGGATCCTTTTCAGTTGTTCATCTAATTCTGCGGCCAAGGGTATTCACATTTGGATAGATGAAACCAGGAGTGTAGAATTTGTCAAGCAAATAAGGCCAAAGCCAGAAATCACATGGGGTTAAATCAGGTGATCTGGTTGGTCACTCGATGGGACCTCGCCGCCAAGCCATCATCTTTCAAGGTTGGTATCCAGAATCTCGCGTGCAGTTGCAGAGTGATGTGGCGGCGTTCCATCATTTTGATAAAGGCAATTCCTGCCATTAGTAAACTGTGGCAAAACTTCCTCTCTCAATACCTCCATCGTATCTCTCGATATGTCAAGGGAAATGAGTCCTGAATAACTTATGCACGACCAAACTGTTAGTGGAGCCGTTTTAACGGGTTTACCCAATCGTATTTTTGGATTTTTATTTTCGCCCAGTAGTGAACATTGTGTTCGTTTCCTTTGATCTTTCGAAGGAATTCTGGGTCACTGTTAAACTTTTGTCTCATTGTTTCAGCAAACTGCAGCCGTCTGTCAGAATCATCGTCGGATATGAGCTGAGAGTAAATGAGTTTGTAATCGTGGTACCCCTGTAATTTCAATATCTTTGCTTCTGAAAATTTGGAAATACCCAATTCCTGTGCGACTTTTCTCGTTGAAGTTGTTGGATCAACTTGAAAACTAACTGGCGAGGACATTTTCTTCGTTGTTGTCTTCTGTCACCGTCACTGGCCTTCCGCTTTTTGGACGATATTTTACCAGGCTCCCTGTTTCCAAAAGTTTGAGCTTCCAGTATCGAAGAGTGTTTGCGTTTGGTGGTGGTTTATTATATTTTTCTTGAAATAAACGCAAACTTTCTTCGCAATTATTACAAGTATAAGAAATAGCCCACAATACAAGATAAACTTTTTCTTCATTGCTGTATCCCATCCTTACTGATATGGCGCCGACCGGGGCTCGGGCCTAGGACCTTCCTGCTCTAGCCTATGGTTGTTCCTGGCCTTGTATAGTAGCTTTGAAAAGTTTCGTATATGCTTCAGTGATATCACTGGAAGTTATTTATTATTAACAAATTATTGGTATGTATAAAATCCGTAAAGACTTTTCTCCCACCCTATATATATATATATATATATATATATATATATATATATGTGTGTGTGTGTAGGTGTGGGGGCATGACCAGATTAAGGGTTTCGTAGGCCCTGGACACTTTTCTATCGTAGGCCCCTAAATTTTCCGATGCACCGTCTATTTATGTCTTATTTTAACTTAGACCCAAATTGTTCCCTTGTGAATATGCTTGTTCTCTTAGCACTGTAGTTAACTAAATTAATTATAAAACATAAACATCGCGCCAGCTCTGTGCGTGCTGCCACCTGTGGTTTCAGGCCAGTCAGATGTGGCGAGTGTGTAAGCACTAAGCAAATAGATACTAAATTAACGTCTATAATCACTTAGTCTTATGTCTATAATCTATTTCTATCTTGTCAAACTTTATAAAATGTTTTAATTTATTCTGTTTGCCGATAAAACTTCATAGGCCATACCACAGTGAAAATACATATTTCCCAAATTTCGTAGGCCCTGGGCACAGTACCCACTGTGCCCCCTTGATAATCCGGCTGTGTGTGTGTGTGTGTGTGTGTGTGTGTGTGCGCGCGCGCGCGCGCGTTTATAAATCACGCCACTCAAACTAAAATTTAATGCCAATACAATTCTGATTCGTCGCTTTGAAATAATATAAAATCGCTTAAAATTATCTAAAGAATTTTTTTTTACATTTCAATACAGTGTTTTATAAAAGTTGTTAAAAAAAAAGCTTTTTTTATAGCAATTTCTTTTGTAAATTTTAGAGTGACAACCAAATTCAAGGCTCTTTATCACCAAAATGTAATTAAGGTTGTCAATTGAACGTTTTTAATACGAGGAACTGACACGCGAGGAATGTTTACAATTTACATAACTTATTATAAGTGATGAATTTACTTTGCAATTACGAGCCAAAATCAATCTATAATTTCGGGTAAATAATAATACAAAATAGACAGTTTAAAACTTCCTTCTATTCGGTTGAAATTGAACTCTACGTCTTTCAAATATTTAGAAAATGACAATAATTCTTTCACCGAAACTGCCAAAATTGAGGCAAATCAATAGTTAATTAGTAATTAACCCCGTCCTTCTAGTTAATCAAATTTACTTTTGAACGTCCAGAATTTCTGACTTACATATATTGTGCCTCGGTGGTGTAGTGGTTAGCGTCGCTGACTACGAATCTATCGGCCCCGGGATCGAGACCCGGTGCGGCGCGCAGCAAAACCCAGCTATTCATCCTTCCACACAATAAAGAAAGTGGTTGGTAGATAAATGGGTACCCTGGGTGGCCTAGTGGTTAAGACGCTGGGCTGCTGGTGGGGCGTGGTTCGGATTCCACATTAAACTGTAGGTCTAAGGTGGAGTAACAAGCTTGACCTCCTTCAGAGTGAACAATTCGGGCGGAAGCAAAACAAGGTGTGTATATAATCTGCAGAGAACTCCACTTCGATGGTTCTGTGTCAAAAAAACAGCCGTGGCATAAACTATATCTTTCGTAATGAGAATTATACCATTTTTATGCTGGAATATTAATACAGATTTTTCGGTTGTAATTTTTGTCCTTTGCAAATAAATAAATATTACTTATCGTTGGACGAAAGTCGTTTGAGTCGTCACCTTTTAAAATAATAGTAACAGTAAAGTTGGACAGTAATATTGTATAAAAAATATATTTTATAAAAAGATTGAATTAAAAATAACAAAAATTTTAATTAAAGAGGGTAATGTTTGTTAAAGCGGTTCAAGTAGAGTTGAAAACGCGGAAATCTGCACATCCTCTCAGTCCTGACTCAAATGACATGTCTGCGGATGTTTTATATACATACATACATATATTTCACCAAAAAACGGACCCGTAAATCGTGCCATGGGCGTACCAGAAACCCCAAAATGAACACACACACACACACACACACACACACACACACATTTCTTCATCCAACATAAATTCTTCTTGCTT
>JAJOZX010004810.1:187500-195000 GCA_023014485.1 Bathynomus jamesi
GTAAGGTCTTCCTTGGAGATGGCGCTGAATTGGTCGGTGCAGACGGATTGCCAGCGCTCCTTCAGTCGCGAGAACAGTTTAATGTCAGGACCAGAGGAGGGGCCCATGCACTCGATGAAGGCTTTCTCTGCCACCAATTCTAGCATGTGGTGCCGACAGGCCAGGTTCAGCAGCTGGCGGTGAAGGCCCTGCTCGATGAAGACGCAAGCGCCCGAAACGACGCCCGTGTTGGCAGCTGTCGTGTCAAAGGAGAGCCCGACGACACGATCAGCGATTCCCCAGTCATCCAACGAGTTCAGCACAGCATCTGCTTGGGCGCGACCAGTTCCAGCAGGCAGCTTCGGCACGGAGAGAAGTTTGTCGACGCCGTCGCCGGACACGACTATGGCGAGGCGATCGACCTTCTTGCCGCTGAAGTCGGAGACCATCTTCCCGTCCCAGTGAACGATGAGCGGGACACTGGGATCGAACGTCATCTTCACTTCTTTGGCGATTTCCCCTCGATGACGCAATCGCCAACGCCGAATCGTCTCGTGACTGAGAGCCAGTTCATCTGTGTCTTGAATATCCAGACTGGAAGCAGCTGCTTTCATGAGTTGAACGGCTCCACGGTTGCTTGTTTTGGTCCGGTCCAGTGCCGACGCTAGGTCTTGAGTCATAATGTTCTTTTTGCGACGGCGCTTTGTAGGTGGATTGGTTTCCTCTTCTGTCGAGCAATTAGGCGACGACGACGAGTTTGATGATGTAAGGGTTGCTGTTGCCAGTGATTGCTCTGATTGCTTTTGGCGTTGCCTTTCTTTGGCAGCTTCACGCGCGGATGCACGTTGCTCAATTCCAGTGAGGATTTTGTCCACCCCGGACATGACACCACGGCGACCCTTTTCGCGTTGAGCAAGAAGGAAGTCGCGATCCTCCTGGATGGTGATGACGGAGAGGGCGTTGTCGAGAGCCACGTCAAAAATGTCATCGAGTCCCTCGGTGAAGGCCGCCCTGGCTGCCTCACCTGTGGCGCCGGACCGCTTCCGGCTGCGCTGCAGTGCCTGCCAATTGTCGTAAAGTCTAAGCAGTTTTCGCGCGGCGCTTTTGGAGGTCATGGTCGGGATTCTGGCCATAGCCCAGAAAGTATACACCTCGACGATCACATTACGCGCCGCCTCGGCTAGAAGTTGTTTTTGCACCTTATGAAACTGTATAAACCGGCGAAGCACTTCACCATTTGAAGGTAACCTGTTTCCCGTTAGGGGGCTTGGGTTGGCGTGTCCGATTAGCCATATCTCGGTCTTGGATCTCAGTGAGCTTGCGGTAGCCATCACGAGATGATCACGCGTTGAATGCGTGAAGGAGACTGATTGACTGAAGACTGTGACAGTGTGACTCACCACACTAACCCGGCGTTGCGCTGTTGCCAGATCTCAATGCTGAAAAGTAGTGAAAATATATACAATGAGAAGCAAATATTAATTATAAATATTTAAATTTATGAAATGCATAAATTATAGCAATATATATGCAGGGTTGGCTGGTTTAACCCAAATGGTTTAAACCATGGTTTAAACCATTTAAAAAAAAACATGTTTTTCTGGGTTTTTTGTTTTTTTATAATTTCAATTTTTACAACACAAATTATTTAATTCATAAACTAATAGCTCTAAAACTAAAACTTATATTTATATTGATAAGACCTAAAAACCATCAGTTCAGGGTAGCCTAGTATGTACGGTAGTATATAATATAGCTACCTTGCACTAGCAGGCCTATTTAATAGTGGCATTGCACATAAAAGGATTGAAGTTACCTGTATCAATTACATTATAAACGCATGTAGCTACAAATATAAATGTTGTTATTAGGTTTATTTTCATTTTTGTGAAGTTAGCACTTCTTACATCTAACATCTTCCAATTAAAAAATGAGACAGTCAGCAATTCTAATTTCTGAGTACCAGTACCTAATTGAGTTATCTGAGTTTTTTTTTTTTTTTTTTTAAATTGGTTTTTTTTTTTTTTTTAAACCATGGTTTTTTTCAACCCTGTATATATGTAATAGTGCCATGGTTACAGGTTTCCCAGATAAATCCATTATTTCGAACACACGGTACAACAGAAACGGTCGATGCGGAACCTCTAAATGTACTTCGATCGGGCTCAAACTTCATATTTAGGGTTTTCTCATCCAACCAAACAATATGACTAAGGGCCATTCGAAATTTCCAAATTCTAAAAACTGCCCCTATAGAGTGTGGCACCCTAATATATATATATACTGTATATATATAAACAAACATGTAAAAAGTAATAAAATAGTTAAAATCCCCAAAATTTAAGTTAAAACAAAAAATACTAAAAAATCGCGAAGCTTTTTCGAGGGAGGAGACTCTCTTCATTCAGGCGATGGAGGAAATTAAAAGTAAAAAAGTGTAAAAGAATTTAATTTTCTATAAAAATTGTTATGCTTCTGCCAACTCAAAATATTGCAAAATGCTCCGAAGAACGGGTGATTTTGAAGGAAAAAATTATCTTTTAAATTTTGGGGATTTTACTTATTTTACATATATTTTATGAAGTAATATAAATAAAGTATGAAGTTTAAAGGCCACCCAACACTTCTCATCGCCGCGTGTACCTTAGCCTCCCAGACAGCACCCATGAACCGCCTTATCCCGCCCACAGCCTTCTAAACCCCATAAAATTTCCCTAACATCTTAAAAAAAAAAAAACACGATTCCATAAAACCCGAAAGACTTTTTGTTTCATAATAATTTAGAATAAAAGAGAAAAAAGATAGAAACATTACCAAAAGTATATGTTACTATTTCCTTAGCGTTTTAAGCAAAAAAAGATAAAAGAATAAAAGATATATTATATTTCAAATAAATCCACTTTTTTTTAGGAAATAATGACAGTTTCTAAGAACATAAACTTCTTCACCAGAGTCTACAGACTGAGAAAAAATTAAAGCCAATAAGGCAGCATAAACCTGGTTTGACTGGTTGAAATGGCTGAAAAAGGTGTATGATTGCCCTAAAATGGCTTAGAAAGCCAGTCTTAGCTTCGATTTGGCTGTGTAAACAGCCCATGTGGGAATACAAGTCAAACAAAACAGTTTTAAACATATTTACTAGTCAAGTTGACTAATAAACACCTGTGTGTGTGTGTGTCCCGAACTCTGCTCACTTCTTGCTGAAAAACAATCAAGACTAATGTGGTGATTCAGTTTTATTTATTATTTAATTTCGTTTAATTAACGTTGGTTGCACTCAGTTTGTACTCTTTACACTGATTTTTACTCTCTGAAATCTATTTAACTGCTGTATGGGTAGCTGGCCGGAACGAAACATGCGGCCGACATTTTGAACGAAGGAATTTCAGAAATGATGACAATTTTAACTATTTAACTGAGTTATTTGGTTAACAAAAGAATAATGATGGGGGAAACGCAAGCGTGAATATATATTTTTAATATATCGCAGGGAAGTACTTAAAACTAATTACAACCAACTTTTAATTCATGAAACTACATTCTGACCAGACTCACAACTGCTTGTTAAAAACCAGTGAAGAGACTGATGTGCGGTGGTGGGCAAAAAGTAATCGATTACAAATAAAAATTACTGATGTCTGAAAAGTAACTAAAAGTATAAGGTAGAACTTACTTCTCTGGATTAATTATATAATTAATCCAGAGAAATAATTTTTACTTTATACTTTTGGTCACTTTTCAGACATCAGTAATTTTTATTTGTAATCGATTACTTTTTCCCACCATTGCTGATGTGTTCCTTGGGGGATCACTCCTCCCTCATAGCCCTCTGTCTCCTTGACAACTCGAATTTTCTAATTTTCGTTTAATAATCAAAATAAAAACAGTTAGTACACAATACAATTCTCCTTCATTTCATTTTATTGATTTCGTTTAATTAATAATCAAAATAAAAATCATTTACTACACTCGACCAATTCCCCTTTAAAATAAGTTTTCAACAGGAAAACTTACTTTGTTCACATTTAAAAATGCAGTTTGTATTTGCAATGTAAAGGACGGACAAAAAAACATTTCAATGACAAACTTCATACATAAGATATTTTCTACCATTTCATACAAATAACTTCAGAAAAACTTTTAATCTACACAACGTTTGTATACAATAACATTCTAAGTTAATAACCAAATATACTGTACTATCTGTAACAAAACTAGTATCTGGAAAGATTTGGGCGTAATTTTCTTTAAACTTGTTTTTTTTATTTGTGTTGAAGTATGTTCATGATTAATTCCACAATCTATTCCAGGGATTTTCGATAAAAAAATCGCTTTACATTTGAATATATACACAGGGTGTTTCATAACATGTGGGACGCACTTTTAGGATGGATTCAGTACCTGAAAACAATGAAAAGTCTATATAAACATAGGCCCGAAATCGCTTTGTTTCCGAGTTACAGCCCGTTTTGTGTTCCAGCAATTCTTTCCGCAAACTGTTTACAAACCCTGCTTGCCGACAATGTTTGTGAGTGTGTACGAGACTTATTTCATGTATGACCTTGCCGATTGTAATGTTTCGTACACACTACGACATGTTTCAATATCGTTGAGTGTAGAGCCATCACTCAGTCATGGGTGCATCGCAGTGTTTCACTGTTCGTATTCGTAACTTCTTACCGTGAATAAGTGCAGTCCAGTGAAAAAAAACCCTTAAGTTTTGGATCAATGAAAGAAAGCCACCCTCCAACGGGTCGCAGGTAGCTTTCTTTCATTGACACAATTCGGGGGTGGCTTTCTTTCATTGATTCCTTATTCCTTTTCCCCCACAATTTCTTTTTTCTCGGTTAGATCAACTGTACGCCCTTGACAATTGGTTAGGTTAAGTCATGATATTTTCGTTAAAATATTCACTAATGTGGCAAGATCGTTACTTTGAAAATAGTTTCTTTAAACTGTGAACATATTTGTGACATCTATAAATTTTAATTTCATTCTCCGTAAATACAATTTTTTTTAACTTATTATTCCTTATTAATAAATAATAAACAATTTCTCATGAAGGTGTTTTTACCAGGGCTGTGGAGTCGGAGTCGTGGAGTCGGTCAATTTTGAGTGGAGTCGGAGTCGGAAGTGCATAGTTGGATGGAGTCGGAGTCGGAGTCGGTGCAAATCCTTCAATTATAACCATAGCAGCCTAGGCCTAGGCCTAGCTCAATTTTATGAATAAAATAGATTTAACCTAATGTTTTAATATATAATATAATATATAAATAATATATAATATATAAATATATAAATAATATATAAATATAGTTGCTTATAATTAATAAGGATTATAATTAATTAATTAACATAATTAATAGTAAGGAAATTTAAAAATTTTGTACTAGCAACCCTAAATCTTTTTCAGATTTTTAGATTTCAATTTCATAATTTTGATAAGCATCACTGAAAGAAGATTTAATGGAAGCGATCCTTTTTTAAGAACAAATTCAGTTTAGGGTTAGTACATTTTGTTACGGATGTTTATAAAATATACAAAAACGTCTTATTAATTTGCTAAACCAATAATAATCTTATTTTGTTTAAGCTTCAATCAGTTTGTATTTTGGGATTTATTGTAATTTTTGAATAAAGAGAAAAAAAGCCATTAAGGCATAGTTACAGCCACTAAGTAACCTGATGAGTCATGTGGTGGTGACGAAATGCCTTGTTTATGAATCTCCATTGGCCTAATAAAGCTAATCGTAATCAATTTGGCCTTAACATTCCATCGGAGTCGGAGTCGTAATTATACGAGTCAGATTTCTGGAGTCGGAGTCGGAATGTTAAAATTTTTGGAGTCGGAGTTGGAGTCGGCAAATTTTATCACCGACTCCACAGCCCTGGTTTTTACTTACATTCTTTACTTTAGTGATTTTGGGGGTGGCATTGTTCAATTGATGATTTTTTAGAGTGGCATTTTTTAGAAACTTTTGGGAGTGGCTTTCTTTCATTGATCCAAAGTTTTTGTGCTATTCAGTGATAGTGTGCATTTGAAGTGAGAATGGAGGCTTATTCAAACAGAGAAATGGCAGATATGCATTTCATATATGGACTTGTCGAGTGTAATGCGGCCGCAGCGGAAAGGTTTCCGAATCGCCGTCTGCCAGATAAGAAAACCTTTCAGAGAATAGACGAGCGTCTTGGTGATACAGGATCATTCAACCAGCGAGTTTCAGATGGTGGTAGGTCAATCAGCGCCAGAACTGTTGAGTTGGAGGAGCGGGTCCTGATTCGCGTGGAGGAACATCCTGGTGTCAGCACCCGAAGGATAGCAGCAGCAGTGGGTGTAAGATACACAACTGTGTAGAGAATTTTATGGGAACAACAGCTTTGCCCATATCACATTCAGAGAGTACAAGGCCTTACTGAAGCTGATTTCCCACCACGAGAGGCTTTTTGTACTTGGTTCCTTGAACAGTGTGCTCGCGATCCTCTTTTTCTATCCTCCGTGTTGTTTTCTGATGAGGCTTTCGTCACAAGAAATGGCGTGATCAATTTTCACAACATTCATCACTTGTCCGAAGAGAATCCGCATGCCATCATCCAGTCAAGGCACTAACAACAATTTAGTATCAATGTATGGGCAGGACTTATTGCCGACAACTTAATCGGTCCTTTTGTTTTGCCTGGAAGATTAAGAGGAGAATCCTATTCCAATTTTTTAAGGAATGATTTAAGCGATTTACTAGATGAAGTTCCTCTTGGTGTCCGACGTCGTATGTGGTTTATGCATGACGGCGCTCCGCCTCATTTTAGTCGAGTAGCCAGAGACTATTTGGATGATCATTTCCCTGATAAATGGATAGGCCGTGGAGGACCCATTGCGTGGCCTGCTCGCTCTCCGGACCTGAATTCACTCGATTTTTACCTGTGGGGTCATCTGAAATCCATCGTTTACATGACACCCATTGACAACGTTGAAATGCTTCGCCAATGTGTAGAACAAAGATGCTACAAAATCCAAGCAATACCTGGAATGTTTGAACGCGTCAGGCAGTCTATGATGAGGCGTGTTCAGGCGTGTATTCAAGCGCAAGGTGGTCATTTTGAGCACTTCCTTTAAAGGTAAGGCGGATACTTGCTGGAACACACAGGCTGTAACTCGGAAACAAAGCGATTTCGGGCATATGTTTATATAAACTTTTTTCATTGTTTTCAGGTCTTGAATCCATCCTGAAAGTGCGTCCCACATGTTATGAAACACCGTGTGTGTGTGTATTATATATATATATATATATATATATATATATATATATATATATATATATGGTGAATCGGAAGTCCTGCCTCACAGGCTAGTATCATATATTTAAGTAAATTTATGAATTTCATATTGATATTTGCTCTTGATTTTGAATTTGTTATAAATATTGAATTTATCCCTCCCCCTTCCAAGGAATGGCGGAATCAGCGCACGAAGCATTGTACAGTGTACGCTCGGGAAAAGGTGGAATTTGTCCTTTTGCCCAATTT
>JAJOZX010004810.1:197500-361346 GCA_023014485.1 Bathynomus jamesi
TAAAATTTCCTGTAATTAATTTTTTAGTGAAATTCATTAATGTACATAAAAAGGTACAAAAAATAGAGACTTGTCCACTCATTCCCCTTTGCATCTTTCCGTGAGATCAACTTAAAAGTGTTTCTCAGGGTTGGTTCTCTCGGCCCATGAATAGAGAGGCGATCCATCGGCCGGAGAAGCTTTTGGGACGAAGCGCGTACTCTATTTAATATCATATTCTATGGGACGTGCGTAACGCGTTCGTCTTTTGTTCGCTTAAATGCGCGGCTTAGGCAAGGCTTAGCCTACCCTTTTGATGTAGCCTAGCCTAAGAAATTTGCTAAGTGAATCACGCTGTCTTTTACTTCTTTTTTAATTTGATGAGGTAATTTTTATCATACAAGGTTCACTGCTCTTACACAGTGTATATTATATACTCGCTTGTATTTATAGTCTAAAATAAAAGTTTACTTTTGAAGGTAGGCATTTGTTTTGTTATAACAACGCGCATATATATATATATATATATATATATATATATATTGGGTCAGGGCCGGATTAAAGTCTTGGTAGGCCCTAGACACTCATAATTGTAGGCCTCCAAGATAGATCTATAGATAAATATTTGCATTGTATACAATGTATAGGCCCCATAATATACTCATAGATCTATATAATATATGACTATGATATTTTGTCTATGATACATACTTCGATACTATGATACTTTGATACTTTGACTATGATAGTATCCTTGATGAAAATAAGCATATCAGAATGGATGAAATATGATGAAATTATTCAGAAGAACATTCAGCTCATTTCTGCTATTTATAAAGTTGCATTTGCATCTTCACTCGCACTACTTTCAACTGAGAATGAGCTTTCGCGAAAAGTGAAATTTGAAGATGTACTCTGTGATTTTGCTAACAAAAAGAGCCGCAAACTTAATGTTTAATGTACATTTACTTAAGTCATATTAATATTATACACCTGTATGTTGTTTGTTGACTAAAGATTTAATCAAATAAACCTGCATGTGTATATATACTTCAACATTTGTAGATGTATTATAATAAAAAGATTTTGTAAAGTAATTCAATTAAAGCAAATTATTAAGTTTGATTTAACAGTTTCCTTTTCTGATTTTCGAGTCGGCTAAGATTTTTTTTAGGCCCAAAACTTTTTCGTAGGCCCTTGGGAGTTTAGTAGGCCCTAGGCACTGTGCCTATTGTGCCTATTGGATAATCCGGCCCTGGTTTGGGTCTGGA
This sequence comes from Bathynomus jamesi, assembly GCA_023014485.1. NCBI lineage: Eukaryota > Metazoa > Arthropoda > Malacostraca > Isopoda > Cirolanidae > Bathynomus > Bathynomus jamesi. The sequence continues at coordinate 198,751 of JAJOZX010004810.1, forward strand.
ATTAAGGGGACACTTTCCACCCCAACCTCAATGCATGAACAATGGGGGAATAAATACAGATAATTATAAGTAATAAATGATAATCATGAACAGGTTTATATTTTCATTTGAATAATTCGTGTAAATCTTTCTTCAAGATATTTATTAATTTTTTATACCAAATTTTCTTTTTCCTATCTTATAGGTACTTAGTAACATAATTAAACATTTTATGTGAACATATTTTGAACTTGGTTTCTAAACTAAGATATGTGAACTGGAAACAAATCTCAATATTCATATGAAGAACAAAGATCATTTTACGAGTTTCAGATTTTGAAGAAAGGAATTAGTGTGCCTTTGGGTTTAGAGAGAAAATTATATGAGATTGTGTAGTGTGATATGGAAAGTACGAAAGGATATGAGGAGGAAAATGGCAGGAAGTGAAACTCGGATGGGAAACAAGAGGGCAAGGAAAAGAGACATGCCCAGTCTCGACTTGGCTCACCCAATAAGAGTAAGAGTATTTTAGATGTTTCACGTGGCATAAATGATTTCAGGAGGAGAACAGGAGGTTGCCTAAAGAAAGAGCTAGATGCCATCGAGGGTACAGCGACACTTTCTAAAAGAAAAGGTGATTAAGGGATCCAATGAAGCTTTCTGCGAGTTAATGTTTTGGCATATACCCAATTATCCAAATGCATGAAGGATATCAACAACGGTAGTCATAAAAAAATTTAATCGGGTGCTCCATAGATCAGATAAGGGAAATGTCCTTGCTTGGACCGCTGACACCTTCCCTATTCCACAGGGAAAAATATAAAGCGATTGCAAAGCCTATCATTTATTTACTACACCTCTTCAGGGAATGAGGGAAGAAGGTGCAAGGCAGAATATACAGGGCGTCCCAAAAAAATGTATACACACTTTAAATACTTATAAAGGCAGTGTTTATTAAAATACATTTCATTTTCAAAATGTAATAGAATCTACAGACATTATTTAATTGTTTTGTCAACGCCTGTTTTCAAACTGACGTCCGTTCTGGTCCAGGCACTGCTGATAACGCGAAGCAATGGAATCGCAAACATCACGAAACATTTCGTTGGTATTTGTGTGCATTCTCGTTCAATTGGCTGCTCTCAATTCAGCGACTGTTGCAGGTTTTATAGCGTAGACTTTGTCTTTTAAGTATCCCCATAAAAAAAAGTCTAGTGGTGTGAGGTCTGGTAACGCGGAGGGTATTCTACGAAACCCCTTCGTCCAATCCACATCCACATCGTGCCAAGTACCACTCGCACATACTCCACTCTTCGGTCCGGATCATCATCATCATCTTCATTAATAGCATGGACTAATCTTGGAATGTAACTTTTCCATTGACAGCACTTCAAAATGCGTTGGACAGACGATTCTGAAATTCCTACCTCACGACTCGCTTGCCGCACAGATTTTCTTGGACTTTGGTGATACGTTTCCAGTACTCTTTCTTGCTTTGTGGGGCTTGTCGATGTCCGTGGTCTTCCGGAACGCTTCTTGTGGACATTCTGAACAGTTCCATCGGCTTCAAACTTATCTCTAATTCGAGTGATGGTAAGTCGCGTTGGTGGATCTGTTTGAAACTCCCTCCTAAACTGTCTTTGCACTTCAACTGCGTTTTCACACTTCCAGTAGCATTTTAGAATGAATTTCCTTTGTTCAAAGCTTAGTCTGACTGCAATTATTAATTCTAATGGGTTTAACTTGGAAAGAAAGAAACATCAATTGAGCTATCAGCTGTTAAAGTGTGTATACATTTTTTTGGGACGCCCTGTATATATATATATATATATATATATATATATATATATATATACAGTGCAGATGAAAGCGATAAGAGGTAGCGGTATTAACAAAAAATGAACAAGTACTAATAAAGGTATAGTTGTTTTACCTGACGCTCATCTACTTGTCATTTCCAGATTAATGTCATTATTACTGAGGTGCACATAACCTAAGGTGTATCAGCGAGCTTGACCTTCGTCAGAATGAGCAATTTGGGCGGAAGCAAAACCAAGGTTTACCAAGGTTTATAACCTAAAAACCTGATTTTATTCAGGGCTCGAACGAGGAATCTGTAATTTTTAAATTAAATTATCAATCACGGATACACAATATTTTGCATTTGATAAGCACACGTTTCCACACAAGTGCTAAACCTTATATCACTGAAAATTTAAGAATAAATAGGATTATTTTGTACAGTCCTCTCCAAATGGATTAAATCTTAGAACTAACAACAAAATATAATCACATTTTTCTTATATATATATATTTATATGCAGGGGAATCGAACACATGTCGATCCTGAACAGTTAGTTGTTCAAGCCCATCTAAAGTATAATTATACAAAAGTAAAGAAATACAAGGTGATCCCACCCACCCCAAAAAAAAGAGGAAGGGTGTCCCCCAAAATATATTAATGTAACCAGTTATTTCTGGGGACCCCTTTTACTGGGTCACCCTGTAATATACCGTTTTTGGGGAAGAATCTCGAAATCTGAACACTTTATGGCAAAATAAATAAAATAGAATGAATTACTTTTCCACCCTGTGAATACTTAATACAAAGATTTATTCGTCTGAATACGAGCAAAGCACGATTCTCTCGTAATTTTGAAGTACTAATTATAATAATGACAATATCTGAACGCTTAACCCATCTTTAGAATTTATATTTTACCTGTTATTATCGCATATCAAACTCATGATCTTCGTAATCAAATGACACTTACGTCCCATTCAACCTCAGTTCGACTCTTTAATCTTTAATAGTTCGATCGATCCAGTGATCAAATGATCATATCGGCCTCCCTTGATCCCTGGATTATAATTTAAGCGTGACGGATTTCAAAGGGAAGGTGGCCAACCTTCAATTTTTTTCTTTTTCTTTTTTTTTTTTGGACTCTCACGAAATCTTTGAAAAAAATTTTGTAAGTAAAAAAAAAAAAAGTGAAATGTAACAGGAGAGAGACATGAAAGGATGTGATATGATGTAATGTACTGTAATGTAATAAAAGGAAATTACGGAAGATATAAAGAAGTTTGTGAAATATATTTTTGAATTTATAACGTGATAAAGAGTCGGTGAAGGAAGGAATGAAGTACTCTTAGTAATAGAATTAAATTAAATATACTTATGTTGGTTTCAGTACAACCAAAATAATTAATATATATATATATATATATTATATTTTTTTTTTTTTTAACTGCAAAAAACACACAGTATACCTCATTTTTCATATGTTCGTTCTCCCTCCTCATCTTGTGCGGAACGTTCTTCTACAGAAGCGTCGTTCTTTACATATATATATATACACTAACCATGTTTTAAAATATTTTAATGATCTATATATATATATATATGGTACAAATTTCATCATCATTGTAATGGGATATCTTTAAGGTAATAAAATATAAACTCCAATTCATTTTTTCCTAAAAAGTGCCATTTACATTGGCATCACCGAAGCAATTTTCTCTTCTTGATTTTCCCATGGCATGAGAGAGCTTTTTGTATTTCGGGGTGGCTGTCCATTCACTTCGGTGGTGTAATATCATTAGGCGGCCGTGATAAATGACTTAATTTTACTGGTACTTAAAAGCTACAAAACAGATTGTCGTCTTATTGTGTCGGGCTTTAAGATCGCCACAATCTGGCCTTTCTTTCATCCTGCTTGAGAGAGAGAGAGAGAGAGAGAGAGAGAGAGAGAGAGAGAGAGAGAGAGAGAGAGAGAGAGAGAGACGAAGAAGATAAAAATAATGATGATATCCCCGTTCGATCTTATCTCATTGTAATCTTTTAAACTTCATCATAGATCATCATTCAACGCTTTCTTCCTCTCTTGACCGACTCATTTAAGAATATTTCGTACTGTTTAACGATAATGAGTGGAGAAACGAAGGAGAGAATCCTTAACCGATGAGCGATAAGTACAAAAGCCGATCACTATATTTTGATTTTGGTTCATACAGTAGCATTCAGACTGAGGTGTGGTCTCCGGTTCGACTGCATAAAATTTCAATTCAGATTGATGTTCATCCCATTATGGAGGACCACGTAACGAAGAAAATGATAAATAGTACTGTAAAGTCGAGTTAATATGCACGGGAGTCCTTAAATACAGCCAGTGAAGATGCCGCACACACCATTAGGTGGTGAACTGACCGCTTATTAAATGTGTTTTAGATTAATAATATTTTTGCACGTCCCTCCTTAACAACCTCCAGAAATGAAATATTAATTTGGTATTTGAATGTAAAATGGCTTTTAAATACAGTATATAAATACAGCCATATATATATATATATATATATATGCTTTTTTTCTGGCAGAACGTGGCGGAACGGCGTTCCGGTACCTTTTATTTTCGTGTTTTAATTTTTATTACGATTTTATTTATTTATTTATTGGTTTCATGACAAAATTTTAGGAATAGGAAGAACATTTGGGGGGGGGGAGATTGGGATGGGATACAAATGGCAAAGTTTGTAGGAAATTTATAGTAGAGTTCCAGAAACTTATATACAAATTGTACATATAGTGCGTGTGCTCGCAAGCAATACCGCTTATCCTGTAGACGTACCCACCGCACGCCACTGAATTATATATATATATATATATATATATGCAGGAATTATATGTGTGTATATGTAGGAATGCCGGAATGCGCCTCGGTGGTGTAGTGGTTAGCGTCGCTGACTACGAATCCATCGGCTTTGGGATCGAGACCCGGTGACGGCAGGCGGCGCGCAGCAAAACCCAGCTGTTCATCCTTCCACACAATAATGAAAGTGGTTGGTAGATAAATGGGTACCCTGGGTGGCCTAGTGGTTAAGACGCTGGGCTGCTGGTGGGGCGTGGTTCGGATTCCATGTTAAACTGTATATTGTACTGTAATAGAATAATAAAGTAGTTTGTACTCACCACAAGACGTGAAGATTATCCGCTCCCGAAGGTTGTAACCCCTTCCTCTGTTTGCATTGCGATCCGAGGATGTAAACATCGAGTCAAATCATGGTTAACTCGGTGTCATGATCAGGGCGAAGTGCAGTGTTCGCAATTAGTAAAGTCGTGGCTAACGCGATTAACGATTTAGTGCGTAAACTGTTTTTCTTCATAAATGGGTTTATTTTAATACATTTAATCAATACATTTATATATATCACTGTTACATGGCCAATTCTAATCTCAGTTCTGATTTCACTATCAAATAAAAGCCTTGGAATCTATTTCATTTTCGATTCCGATTCCAATTCTGCCGTTATTTTGTCTTGAATTTAAAAAGTTGATTCCGATTTCAATTCATTTTTTTCAGTTGGAAGTGTGGCTTGAATTCGAATCTGAATCAACTTATGCAGTTTTGGTATATGCTAATAAATTAATACAAAAATAAAGTTTGAAACCGACGCAAAAGAAATCGGTCATTTGGCCAAAAGGTTAAACCATAAAAACAACCTTGGTCAAACCTACTGTATATGGATTTAATACGTCGTAACCTCGGTAGTAGTTCGCTGCGTTGGTCTCTCTTCACACGAAGATCAAGCTGGTGGCCCCGCCTCTAGGTCTGGCTTGGTGGAGGAGCGAGTTGCTCTCTTGCGCTCTTCACCGCACATAGCCAGGTACACCCGGCTCATCTGTTACCGTCCTGAGCCAGGCATCTTTAATGAAATCTTTAATCTTAATCTTTAATAAAATTAACAATTTGGCATGGTGAAACTAAGATAAGGTCACATCTAAAAAAAAAATTGTTTTCTTTAAGACCTATTAATTAATTATATTTAATTTCTAAATCAAAATATCCAACTTACCATTTTGGACATTCGCCTATACCTCATAACTTTGCTTGTACTTTCTGTATGATCTTATGATCGTATAGTCATAACTGTTCATTAGTGTATAGAAAAGTGATGCCTCTTTAGATCAGTGGCTCTTAATATAGGCATTTACTAAGAAATTCTTATTTTTAACGTGTTAATGTATAATAAAATGTCTGAACAGTATCTAACTGATGTAAAGATATAGCGTTAAAGAAATCTTGTGATTAAAATAATTGGTATTAAATATGAGTGTGATATGAAACATCTGTAGACAATTTCCATATATTGAATGGCGTTCTTTCTGGTGAGAAATGGTTGGGGGGCAGGGAAGTCTACTCACATACCTTGGGGTAAAAGTTCTCTCTGTTGCATTGCAGACCATTATATATATATATATATATATATGCATTTGAGTCCGGTATATTTGGATATTAGATCGTCTGAGAGAGAGAGAGAGAGAGATATATATATATATATATATATATATATATATATATATTATATATATATATATATATATATATATATATATATACACCTTACCTTACCTTACCTTACCTTACAAAGGTTCCGCTCGATGATTTCTCACTTCGCGAAGGTCAAGCTTGTCGCCCCTCCTCTCGAGTTGGCCTGGTGAAGTAGTGAGTTGGATTCTTGCGCTCTCCACCTCACATAGCCAGGTACGCCCGGCTCATCGAGGATTGTTCTGAGCCAGGCGTCTAGTCTTCTTTTGAAGATTTCCACTGCAACTCCCTTCGTGTTTCTTAGGTCTTTGGGCAACTGATTAAACAGTTTTGGTCCTTTCACTACAAAACTATTTTCTTTCAGGGTTAAGGATGTTCCCTGTCTCGCCTCCAATTTTGGAATACGACACAATCTACCGCTTCTACTTTCCATCGTTGTTTGGGGAGTTATGGGATTCAGGTAAGATTAGGGACTAGTTTCTCCATTATTTTCCAAGTGTAAATAATGGTGTATATCTCTCTTCTCCTTTCCAGTGAATGTAGGTCTAGTTCTCGTAACCTTTCCCATTAATTTAGTTCTTTGCACCCATTGATCTTGGCTGTGAAGCTTCTTTGGATCCCCTCCAGCTGTCTAATGTCTTCTTTTTTATATGGGGATGTTAGGACCGAGCAGTATTCCAATTTGGGTATTATCAGGGTTTTCAGTAGAGGAATCATTACATTTCTATCCCTTCGTTTAAAGGTTCTCAATATCTGACCCGTTATTCTCTTTGCTCTGTTTACTGCTATCTTATTTTGTGTTTTAAATTTCGCATCATCTGTCATTACAACCCCTAAATCTTTTGCTCTGGAATTTCTCTGAATTTCCTGTCCATTTGGGGTATAATATTCCATGGACTTTAGGTCTTCTCTTTTTCCGTACCGTAATAGCTGAAATTTCTCGGTGTTAAACTTCATATTGTTGTCTTCCGTCCACTTGTAGATTTTGTTTATGTCGGTTTGTAGAGATACTATGTCTTCTCGGTTTCTTATTTTTCTACTGATCTTTGTGTCATCCGCAAAGGATGTTACTGTGCTGTCTCTGGTAACGTCCTCATCTATGTCAGTTAGCATGATTATGAAGAGTAGTGGAGCTAATACTATTCCTTGTGGTACCGAGCTGAGGACCTCTGATTCTGATGAAGATACTCCTTGTACTGTAACGACTTGCCTCCGCTCACTAAGGAAATTATATATCCATTTCCCTACTTTTCCTGTTATTCCCATATATTCAGTTTATGTATTATGATTCCGTGGTCACACTTGTCGAACGCTATATATATATATATATATATATATATATATATATATATATATATATTAGTGATGGATCGAATAACCGCAACCGCAACCGCACAAAAATTCAAACCGCAACCGTAACCGCAACCGCCGTTCCATAAGTGCGGTTGCGGTTGTAAAAGCTTAGTTAATTTTAATTTTAGGTTAATTAGAAATATTAATTTTTTTAAAAAGAAAATGATGGGTCTCCTAATGCGTGCTTAAACGTGACGTCATACGGCTGCCGTAGTAAAATTGGTTTAAACTGCGCTCTAAGTTATTACTCTGTGAGCTCCATGAAGTAACATTTATTTTTATTTAATTTTCTTCAAACTAAAATCGCCTTTAGTACAATAGTCAATAAAGCTCTTCAGTGGAGCGGGAACGTTGTACGATGAGAGGCGTTGCCGCTTGAAAGGTGAAAATGCAGCAAAAATATTATTCTTGAAATTCACACTGCCTGTCATTAAGTTTGACATCAGTTTTTCAAATGAATAATATCCATAACTTTCCAATGGGTGGAGGCTGGGGAAAGTGGTAGGTGGGATGAACAGTGCGATGGGTCCTCGTCCCTCATCCTGGTAACACACTTAGTGCAAAATATGGTTTTAATTAATGTGACCTATTCTTTCATAATAGCTATATAAGTTTAGAATATACTTCATTTAAATAGTATTTATTTAGTAAATACCTTATGTTGAACACAAGTTTTGCAACACACAAATAGCGGTAGCGGTGTATTGCAAAACTTGTGTTCAACATAAGGTATTTACTAAATAAATACTAGTTAGTATATATTATGTACCAAGTGTGGCTAAATCGCACTATAGTGGCTAAATCCAGTTAATAATTACGCATTTTTCCTAGTATATGATAACCGCAACCGCAACCGCGGTTGGAAAAAATTCGACAACCGCAAACACAACCGCAACCGCGGTTGTGAAAAACCGACCACTCGATCCATCACTAATATATATATATATATATATATATATATATATAATGTAAGAGAATAACATTTATTTTTTGATTTGAGGAATTATTGTTGTTGTTTTTTTCGGATCTTTTCGGTTTTAGGTCCGGCATTGGATTGTTTTCATATTTTTTGTATAGACGTAGATTTTTACGCTGATTCCATTTCCGCAATCCGTTTCTTGGAGAAATAAATACAAAAAAAGTTATGTGCAAGTTTATTACGTTTACAGGTTTCTAGAACACAGAACGGAACACAAACCAAAGTTTGCTACCTGCCAAACTGCGCAATATCGTTCAGCATTTGGCGCACTAGCTCTTTGCCTGCGTGTCGGCGACGCCAGAGAAACTCGCAGAGATACGAGTCGATCATGGAATGGTGCGTACCACACTGGTGCTTGTTACCGCGTTTGAGTTGGTTCCACGTCGACTCTATCCGTTGCGTGTGTGCTCCAGTTGAAGGGTCCACGAAGTTTTCGCTGTGGTTCTGTTTTGTGACTGAAGCTGTACCGTTCGAACTGTTCGATATACAAACAGAAGTAGTTTAGGTTAGGTTAGGTTAGGTTAGGTTAGGTTAGGTATAGGTGGATATTTGAATACAAGTTTTGGACCATAACATTTTTCGTGTTTGTTTCTCCAAGAAACGGATTGCACAAATGGAATCGGCGTAAAAATCTACGTCGATACCAAAAACGGAAAAAATCCAATGCCGGACCTAAAACCGAAAATACCCTTTTTTTCTTTATTATCCGATCATCTCATTTTGTTGTGGATTTAATTATTTGTACATTTAATTTAAATGAAAATGAAGAACCACCTAAAAATCTCCATCGTTCACGCACGTGACCATAAGTTATGTCGGCGGGTTAGGTTCAAACGCTTAATTAAAATCAAACATCTTGAATTCCAAATAAATTGCCCATTATTTCGTAGATCCGACAGTGAAACCAGTAACACAAACACCAGTTTTGGTCAAGTAAGGGGACATAATGGCAAGAAATCCCGTATTATCAAGTAAAAATCAGGCTTTAAATTAAAGCAGACTCCTTAATTTGAACAACAGGTAAATAGTGAAATATCAAAGATAGAAGTTAAAACTTTGTTACAATTCATTAAATGTTGTCAATATTGAACTCCTAATCCAGCAGAAAGACTGATTCCAAAGCGACACGCGAAATTTGTAAAATCCGTTTCGTGCCCTGCCAAACGTTCAAAGAAAAATCTTCAGTTCTTATTCTAATTGTCGACCTCCTCCATCCCCCAGTAGTATAGCCGCAAAAGGGGAGAGTGCAGGAATGTTGCAATTTATTACGTAATGTTGCGAAGGGGTCGGGGTTATGCAACATGTTGCAAACAGGTGGGTTATGCAACATGTTGCAAACATGGGGTGTTATGCAACATGTTGCAAATGGGGGTGGGGTGTTGCAAAAAAATCTCCCCAGAGTTGGAAAGGGGGTGGGGGATGCTGCAGGTGCAACAAGGAAACTTGGAGGCGGCGTTATCCCCCAAGAGAAAGGAGAGAAAGGAGGAGAGGTGTTCACCTGGCAGGAGCCAAGTGCATATTAAGACTTCAGCCGAGTAGGCGTTGTCTTATAGGCTCCTAATCAGCCAGTTGGCTTAGGAGCCAAGGGGGGAGGGTACACCTGAAGGAGAGAGAGAGAGAGAGAGAGTATCGGCCTTTGTTGCCGATTGCAAGGGCATGCAACTTGGAGGCGGAGTTCTCCCCCAAGCTATTTTCCCCAAAGGGGTATACCTAACCTAAGAGGCCTCTAAGGGGTTTTCCCAAAGGGCCAGAAAGAGAAAGGACCAGAGGTCCTTGCTCGGCTGGGAGCCGAGCTTGTATGACTCCGTCGTCAGCCTCTCGCTCTTTTATAGACCTCTAATCCGGCTTAGTTGCCAGATAGCGCCATGTATTCAATAGAAGGCTGAGTTGCCAGTTTGTGCTATATATTTTTTTAATCGAAGACAGTTGCCAGATAGCAATATTTATTAAATTAAACCATATATTAATCAAAATACCACAATATATTTATATGATGTCACGAATAACAGTGGGAAAGAAACCTTACGAAGATAGGCGAAATAAACGACAATTCAAAACACACGGTCGTCCTCCCTCATTCCCCCCAAACTTCTCACCCCATCTGTGTTTGTATATTATATATATATATATATAGAAAAAATCATAATAACCGTGTCTATTTAATTTTGTCATTCCTTATATATTATATATATATATATATATATATATAAATGGATTTTCACCTTAAAGTGAATTAAAACATTAAAAAATCACTAAACAATTAAAAGAAAAGAAACTATACATTATTATAGACGCCTAATCAGCCAGTTGGCATATAAGGCGTAAATGGCTTGTTCAGGTTGAGTTGCCAGATACCACTTTTTAACATTATTATGGAGAGTTGCCAGATATCATTGTATACATTATTATGGAGAGTTGCCAGATACCATTGTTCAGGTATACAGTTGCCAGATTGTACCATTTATTTTCTTAAAAGTTGGTTTAGAATTCCGCTAGTAGGTTTAGAAGGCGTAACATGATATAATTAACCAAAAGAATTAAGTAAAACAACATTGCATCATTCTGTTTATTATAAATATGTAGAAAATAAATATACATTTGAATGATCAATAATAATAGAAATATGAACGAGGAATATGCATATAATCATATATCCGTCAATGTAACAGTACAGGAGAAATATATACACACACAATTATGGATATATATAGAAAATAAATATACATTTGAATGATCAATAATAATAGAAATATGAACGAGGAATATGCATATAATCAAAAAAAATATATACACACACACACACACACACACAATTATGGAGATATATAGAAATAAATATACATTTGAATGATCAGTAATAATAGAAATATGAACGAGGAATATGCATATAATCCTTCAATATAACAGTACAGGAGAAATATCACACAAATATGTTAAATATATAAATACATTTCACTTTTTTTTTCAAAATACTAAACTCGCACTTAATCGAGTCTACAATTACATCATTATTGCTCTGCATTACGCAGTATATGCGGTTTAATAATATTTCACCGCTTAAAGTATAGGGAAACCTGTATTCGATATGAAGGGCTTTCATATCGTTCAGTACTATTTTTGTTCCCACTTTACAACCGGTTGGTAAGTCATCTTTAAATACGTCTAGAATACAATCAAAAGCACGCACAAAGAGTTCATCGTTAACTACATTATTAAACACAAGTTTATAAACACGCTTTTCCAATCGAGGGTTTATTTCTACCGACCCGAGCTTTTCAATCGTGAACTCGTCTTCACTCAACATAGCGGCAATTGAAATAATCTTCTAAATCGTTACAACTGCGCGTTATATAAATAAATAGTTCTTCAGGGTGAACGGTGTAAGTGAGCTCAGCCTTGTACCAGTCAATTGCTTTGTACTAAAGTTCATGGTATTTCAAAGAGTCTAAACTTTTTAAATAAACGTCCAGCTGTAGACCATTCTCACCTTGTTCAGCCCTACACTCGGTAAACCCATCGAGCAGAGCGGTGTATGCGTATTCAAGTACTGTATCAAAATAAAGCATATCCGTAACACGCGCGTCTAATATACGTTTCAGCTTGCGGAATCCGACGATTTTAAACATTCTGTCAAGGATGAAACGGTTTCGCGTGGGAACAAGAGCGTTATTATCAGAAGCATTCTTCCACATCAGCCGTATATCAATGCATGGCCGATCGTTATTTATACACAACGTACATACAACGGCGTATGAGGGTGCGTCACTAATCTGCTCTCTTCTTGTACCTACGTTAGCAGGTATTTTATAACGATCTTCACTCCACTTCTCAACTATCACGAAGATTGTATTCATCTCCTCGACACTTAAATAAACCCGTTTGTTTGTTGTCTACATTCCGTTTCCAGTACATAGCTAACGGTACCGGATTTACGCCTGAACACGCGCAACGATTTCGTCACGGACACATCGTACGAGGCGTTGAGAATGCTGCTCAAAGGAAGTTCCATCGTATTCGAGGAGCGCACGTCCACTCGGTTCAAGCTCTGAGATAACTATGAGCCGTGTGAGGCACGCAGGTAGGCAGGAACGGTTCGATGGGCGGCTGACTCGATGATACGTGAATGGGCTTATTCGAACTCGTATGATCCGCGAGTCGCACCATAATCGTGCGGCGAATTGTTGTACATATTGGGTAGGTGTTTTTCCGCTACAAGAATTAATTTCGGTTTTATCACTACCAGACTACGCACCAGACAGTTTCCCTCAGGATAATTTTCACGAACTAGGCACATTTTATAATGTTTTACTAAACATCTTCACACTCCGGCGCACTATTTGAGAGGAACATATGATCATATTTTTCCTTTCTGCCCATCAAACGATACTCGTCTCTAAAGTCTGTTAAAAACTCACGCAGGGCACTAGCCACAACCTCAGTACGAACCTCATCATGATATACATTAATATAGTGATAAAAATACTTAAGATTGTCCATGATCACGAGATTCACATTTTCAGTCGTAGGGTATGAGTAATCGACATGGTGTAACATGACATAATACCGCTTGTCACACCACCCATCCACAAGACTCATTATCCATACCTGCTGCTTCTCTTCTGCACGCGTTGTTTCTTTTACTTGACGGTATATGTGAGACTTTATAAAGTTTAGCTCTACAGCATACTTCAGCACATCGTCTGTGCAACGAAAGCCTTCAACGGTCTCACCAGAACATCCGTAGAGTATTTGTACATCTTGCAACTTCGCACAATCCAATGTGGTTTTAAAAGAGGCATAGGAGGGGGAATAGGAAGTTTTTCGGTATCCACCACATCCTGGCACTTTGCTGAATACCATTTCATAAACGTTGTACAAGCAATATTAAAGGTAGCCATTTGAATACACGTCTGATCTCCTTTTTTTCTTCTACGCTGGCGAATACACGTCTGATCTCAAGGGCTTACTGCAGTCGACTGACCACGCAGGGAATCCCAGATAGTAGCATGACTCACGTTGCTGGTCTTACATTGGGCGGAGCTTAGAACTTTCACCTGTGCACACACACAACAGTGGGCGGAGCTTAGAACTTTCACCTGTGCACACACAAAGGAGAAAGTGAAACGCTAATTGAAACATGATTTATTTAATAAACGAGATATTCAAGTTATATATATTTACAAATACGATTTAATAAACGAGATATTCAAGTTATATATATATTTACAAATACGTGTAATAAATAAGTTAACAATAGATACATCAAAGATTATATACAAGACAAATACGTGTCATAAGTAAGTTAACAATAGGCGCATCAAAAGTTATGGTATCCAAAGGGTACGGTATCATAGGTACCAGGTAACTGGTAACGTTTCCTATAGGTGTTACGACACACCTTCGTACCCCTAAGTTCCTTCACGCCCCCCAGCTTCTGCGCCCGAAAATTGTGGGTGCTTACAATTAGTTGGGGAGGTCGTTCGCCCTCATCGTCCAAGCACACTAGATCCTTCAACGATTCAAAGTTAACAACCCGCCGATTCGCATGGTTGAGCGTAATACCCTTTGCCTTCACGATATATTTCATATCCTCCCCCACCCTCACCCGTACCCCATAAGTTTTAGGTCCTGTTGAGACAAAAGAGTCGGCGTATGCGTTGTCCCCATACTCATCCTTGATCTCATCAGTGAGCTCGCCGAGGAACTCCCCAATAGCGGGCATGTATTCACCCTCCCTCTCTGTGAATATCACGCTATCTGTATCGGCATACAATACTCTCCGCCCAAGAGAATGCAATAGACCCCAAAGTTTTATACGGGCGTAGGCTGTTGTGAAGCTGGCCACAGGTATGTTTGTAACCCTTGAGGTATCTGTGGCCAATTCAGTGTTGTTGTACTTTATTATGTAAGTATTACCTACATTCACGATCTCCATGACCTCTTTATCGGGAGCATTGGCATAATCCCAGACATCACTATAACTTTGTGCCAAATGAATGTTCCCTTTGCCGGTATTCTGTGCAAATTTTCCCCATAGACTGTTTAGACACAACTTTGCACTAAAGCGCTTGCCAGGATTCTTTGCAATTTGGGCACGATCAAGTTGTATACCTTCGCGGTCGCGGTAACGTTGAATATAGGCAGACTTTTCATCTTCGGTATCAACTCCTCGCGGATACCCTGATGCCTCAACCTTATCCTTCAAAAATGCGTTTATATATGGTGTGAAAAGGTTGGGTAGCTTCTGAAACCTCCACACCTCATGTATCTTCAGTATTCTATACCATGGCGTACGGCTAGGGCCAGCTCAGGACTTGTATATACGCCTCTGATCTTACGCTGGTGGGGTATATGGTTACAATCGCCGTTATTCTCTTCCGCGCACTTCACGCACAGTGGGAACATGAGCTTGTGGTCGATAACGACAGGTAAGATTGGCATCCATAAATTGCGTGGGGGGAGTACGTCTACGAAAGAGAGCCCAAAGTAACGATCATTCAAATTTCTTGAAAATTCATTGATGGAGGGCAGGTTAGGTCCCACCAGTTTCTCAGGAGCGCCCACGGGGTACGGATTGTTCTTCATCACGTATGGGTATAAAGAACAGAAATCGTAGTAATGGAGCTTCACGCCCTCCGTAGGTGGAAAGTATAGTCTGAATGGATTTGTACGTCCTCCAAACAAGCTATCACCACATTTGAGAGGATCCAGCACCATTGAACGCTTGATCGTGTTTATTTCCTCACGGTACACCTCGTCTGTCTCCATCCGTGCATCATATTCATGCTCCCACAAGACTTTGTGAGTGAACTGTGATCCTATAAGTTGATCGCGGGTGCGGGTCCATGCAAGACAGTCGGCAGGAGATCTACCGTGGATATCTCCGGCGATTCCGCACTCAGGACGGGGGCATCCATGCCACCAGCATCCGTTAAAGGAGTACACAGTCTTCACACCAGTGACACGGTTTTCACTTAACCCATCAACCCAAAAAACACGTCCATTAATCTTAATGGGTACTTCACCCGTGTTGCGGGCGTGCTTTATGTATACACCTGTCTGTTGCTGTAGGTGTATGAGCCAGTAAATAGCCTTGTGTCCGTAACTGCGGGGTTGTTTCGGTGAATAATGGCTAAGGTGCTTTAGGCATGAAGTTATTCTTGAACACCGTAAAACATAATGACGCGATGGTGGTTGCGACTTGCAGCGGATCGCATTTGAAACGGCCTATGTACATCCTTCTAAAGGCCTGGAAACATACTCTAAGCACGCGCACATCATTCACGCAATAACGCTCACATTCATCAGCTATATTATAAGGGTTACTTTCATTAAAACTGTTGTAGTATCGATCAAAGTCTTCACGTTCATCTACACTCATACAGTCATAGTTAAAATAATGTTTGGGTGGTGGTGGGCCTACGTAGTTTAAAGTCTCGCTGGTGAGGAAAGTGTAAGGGAAGTATCCTTTGGAAACTTCAGCTGCTACCCCATCACCTTGGGTAGCTTTGCTAATTTACAAGGTGTGAATAATAAAGTGTCTTTAAATTGTACATTGCCTCTTATTTGCATCTGTATTAATTTGTTGCCTCTTTTCAATGGATCACCTGTAAATATCTCAGAGGATTCGTGTTCAAGCAACTCCTTATAAAGGAACTGCGTGTCAAACTTTGCCCCGTTATGGGCGAGAATATACACAGTCATTTTTTTGAACTTGTCGGCTAACTTGACAATATAGGACACAAATAGTTTCACAGGACTATCGCGGACATTCGTTTTAAAAACGTTTGTCCGTTTACCGCATTTGGGGCACTCGTCACATTCGATCCCCATACACTCATCACAGATGGTCTGGCTCACAAGTAAATGTGGAATTACCTCTTTGGTTTCAGCGTTCGTATATGTTTCTATATCGTAGTATACAGTTATACAAGGGTTATTTTTAGGCTTAGCATCTTTCATATAACATACATGCTTTACTCCATCCGCCTTATACTCCTCCTGGCATGTAGGACAGTGAATTTCGTCACACTTGTGCTTAAATTTCCCCCAATTATCCATTGTGTGAAACATACCACATTCACAGATTCTCATTTTCCTGCACGTGCCAGTTGATTTATGGAGCTCAAAGCAGTTATTATTGAAGAATGTGCGTCTACACACATCACAGTCTCTCTTCTCAGCTTCAACTACACGGCTTTCACATTTGGTGCTTTTACACTGCTCACATACCATGTGACATTCTTTACAATGTCTCACTATATCATCCGCAAACTCGAGGCACCCCTTACACAAATCATGATGTCTCCCATATTTTCGACTTTTGTCATAACTCGCGTAAAGCCACCTTATATTACGGATGGGGAGATACGTTGTCCCGACAATCCTAAAATAAGTAGGGGTCTTGTACGATCTCTCACACAGCTTTTAAAAACATACACAGTCCTACGACGATCATCCAACCCAAATACAACTATACGGACATTCATTTCCTGTTCTACCATTCTCAGCTCTTCAGGCCCCATATTACAGTCAAATTCAAGTTCACAGTCTACAGCTAGTTTACGGGCACGTTCCACGACCGTAGGCAGCCAAATTTTTTGAGTCCGTGTATTTTGTACAGTAAACATGTTAGCCAAGACTACTGCTATAAAGCCGCAACCACGATCGACGTTTATATGCCGTCTATAAATAGCTTGAGAATTGAGGTTAAGAGTATACGGTATGGCACTATGACCCGCAACACGGAATACACGATCAATATTTACCGTGAAGTTGTCCATATTGAAGGCTATACTACTTTGGGCAGCTTGCATTATACGTCCTAATATATATTCTACATCTTCAGCCGCCAAACGTCTAAATGGCACTACTACCCAATAATCATCTACATCACCGTCATCTGACCCGAATCCGAAGGACAGACTCGTCCTGACTTCACGCTCGTCGCGGTTCTGAAGAGCAAACTCTACAATACGCTGTACAACCCGGCGTAGCCCGCGCTCAATTCCATTGCTATACATGGCTCTAGGGTCGACCCTGACTCTATACCGATTTCTAGTCAAGGCTGGGGTGGGGGCTGCGGAGCGCACCAACTCAAACGTTATATCATCCTCAACAGAACGGGGGGCAACTGTGGCGGATGAATTAGGGGATATATTAGCGGAAGGTGCTGCTGGGGGGCCTGTTGCGTAGGAGGTTGAGGGTTGGGGATCTATTATTGTAGACTTAACAGAACGGGGGGCAACTGTGGCGGATGAATAAGGGGATATATTAGCGGGAGGTGCTGCTGGGGGGATTGTTGCGTAAGAGGTTGAGGGTTGGGGATCTATTACTGGTGCAACAGGCGCGTATTTCGGTCGCTTTATACCTGACGTGGGGTTCTCTTCATCATACCTCCGCTTTGGACGTGCTACCGGTATCGCTGGTGAGGGTTCGTTGGCAGGGGAGGAGATCACAACTACACTGTCGTCGGGTCATCCGTAATGTCAATGATGGGGTGCTGTACCTCATCGTCATTCACGGTTCTGTGGGAGAAGAAAACAAAATATAAGGAACAGCACTCAAAATTTGTAATATTTTGTAAATGATCCACTTAGGAGTGTGACGTGTTAGAAATGGACTCTGTAGAAAAATTCAGATTCACGAGCCCATCCACATGTATTATATCTGGACCTACAGGATGTGGTAAAACTGTGTTTATGCTTAAAATCATTAAAGAAAAGGGAGAGATGTTCTCGAAATTTGTGCATAAAGTTATATGGTGCTATTCGACGTATCAATCAGTGTTCAACGAGTACCAAGATGATATTTTGTTCCACAAAGGCGTATATGACGTTAATTCGTTAAAGGGAAATGAACATACAGTCATTGTAATTGACGATCTCATGTTGGAGATGGATAAAACGTTTGCCGAGACATTTACAGTATTCTCCCACCATCTTAACATAAGCGTGTTCTTCATCAATCAGAATCTATTTTTCAAAAATAGATACATGCGCGATGTGTCGTTAAATACGCAATATCTAGTCTTATTCGCACAACGTAGAGATGTATCACAAATTGGGGTATTAGCCAATCAAATGTTCCCGAATCAGCGTAAGGAGTTTTTGGAAGTTTATAAAGAAGCTACAAGCACGCGTTACGGATATTTGCTTTGCGACCTTCATCCGCGAAACACGTTTAGAGTGCTTCTACGAACGAATATATTTCCAAACGAGCCTGAAACGGTGTATATTCCAGAATGACAAAGAGACTAAAGAAATACCGTGAATTAATAAAAATCTATCATCGACTGCCCCGGGCAATGCAGCAGATGTTTATTAAAAATATCGACGCCGACTTTTTAAAATGCATCTGTGAAATCTGTCTTAACGTTATAAATTGCAATGTATCAATGAAACCCCTCAGAAGGCTCGCCTACGCCGTTACAAGAACATAATACGTGCACTCGCTCGTAAAAGTCAAACTGTAGCGAAGAAAAAACGAATTATTGTACAAACAGGAGGGTCATTTCTCCCCATCTTATTTTCAGTTTTGGGTCCTTTACTGACTAGATTAATATAATGAAGAAAGTGGTAGTGATTCCCCACGAGGTGTACGCTTCACTGCAAAGGAATCCAGACACGGTTCTAGATCCCCGTAAAAGCAGACTTAAAAGAATGGAAAGCGAATTGCTAGCCCTATTAAACAGTGAAAAAACACCTGATGAGAAAAGAATCTTATACCAAGAAGCTCTGCAGAAATTTCTTCACGAGTACGAAAATTATAAGAACCCTACAGAGATTCCTGTGGTTATTAGGCACAGCACGGGGGACGATGGACATGGCGACATAGGATCTGTGCCCGACGATACAGCTGACCAACCAAAAATTAAGGGATTAGCCACACAACATATCGAGCATGTATTAAAAAGCACCCTCCCACATACATTGAGGAGTAAAGGCTTAAGTCTTTATAATCTATTGAATGAGGATCCAGCCATACAATGGACCGATACAGGCGAGATCATTGTGGAAGGATCAAAGGTACAGGGATCGAATATCGTAGACATTGTCCATGATCTGGTGAGAAAGTGGGATAGGCCATCACCATCAGGATGGAAGCATATTAAAGCAAGACTACAACAAATAAATGTCCCTAAAACGTTGATAGGAAATCTGAACAGGTTAAAAGACTTGGAACATGCAACGCATGTGACACAATTGAAGACGCCGTCACCCCCGGCGGTAACACCTTTGAAGAGGAGAAAGAAGAGGTTAAACAACGGTCAACCCTACCCACGTGCCTCTAAAATACGCAAATGGCTAACGTATTAACTAAACGCTATTATGACATTTCTAACCCAGCCTCCTACGGCGGCGTAGATAGACTGTACAGAAGTGTTTACGGAGTAGGAAAAAAGATGTTGAAAGATTTTTGAGGGAGCAGGACGCTTATACGCTTCATAAGCCTGTGAGAAAAAGGTTTAAAACAGCCAAGACAACGGCTTCCTCGATTGATTCTATTTGGCAAGCAGATTTAACAGACATGCAAAGATATTCTGTGTATAACGATGGTTACCGCTACATTCTATTCATAATAGACGTATTCTCTAGATATCTGTGGCTAGTTCCTCTGAAAAATAAATCACCTGAAACAGTTGCTAAAGCCACCAAAACGCTAATGTTAAAAGAAAACAGGGTTCCTGGCTATTTTTGTACGGATATGGGGAAGGAATTTATAGGCCGTGCTTTTCAGAACATGTTGACAGAGTTTAATATCAGCTATTACACAACCAATTCTATACATAAGGCTTCTTTAGCTGAAAGAGTTCAGCGCACCATAAAGGAACGCATGCACCGTTATTTTACACATAAAAACACATACAGATTTCTAGACATTCTGGAATCATTGGCATCATCCTACAACCGCTCACACCATCGCACGATTGGGACAACACCTAACGAAGTTTTAGAAAGAGGTACGCTCCCGAGAAGAGATGGATCACCAACACCACCACCACACTCGGCGCGCTTCAAAATCAATGATTATGTAAGGCTGTCGCGTTCGGGGAATAAATTCGCAAAGGGTTTTGAGCAAGGATGGACACGCGAGATTTTTAAAGTTAGGGCTATGAGACCTAAAGGTGAGATAATGATGTATTACATTGAAGATTTGAATGGGGAAGAAATCTCAGGAGGCTTTTACCGCGAGGAATTGCAGAAAGTTGCGTTTAATTTAGGAAAAAATGTGTTTAAAATTGAGAAAATTTTAGGAAGCAAAGGTTCAGGAAAGAGAAAAATGTACCTGGTGAAATGGCTAGGGTACCCAGAAAGCTTCAACACCTATATAAAAGCTGATGCAATAATGAAGCTTAAATAGTATGCAACATGGCTCCTAACCATTTCTACGTCACACTCCCGTCCTCCTCGTCCCTGTCTGTACACCCTAACAACACACTAGCCAACTTTGTAACAGAACTCCACGGGCACATTGAATTGGGTCGTGATTCGTATGAGGTGGGGATATGCGAAATTCAGCTGGACACCATCTTTTTAAATATTGAACATAAAGAAACCGTTTTTACGATTCTTAGAGACATTGACGAGTGTGAAAAAGCTGGGGTAGCTATGGATGAAACTATACGTATCGCTCGGACTAAGGTTGCACGGTATTACAGTACAGAAGTAAGACTAGGACCGGGTCAATATGGTTCGGTCGAGGATGTTGTGAGAGACTTAAACGTAAGTTTAAGAAACTCAAACCTTACGAATGATTTAGTATACGAAATCGTAAACAAAGGAAACCCTGCACATACACTAATCCTAAAATCAAAGACTAACAGACGTATTAAAGACCGTAGAATGTTCAAAATTCTAACCAATGGCCGATATAGCGCAGCCTTCCAAAGAGACACATTTCACGAGACAGCATGACTTGTCCAGATTAATGTATCAATTGAAGATGGAGAAATTGGCTGAAAGGTCCCCAGACATGTGCTATATTTACAGTAATATAGTGGAGCACCAGTTTGTTGGGGATACCCAGGCACGCCTGCTGCGCATTGCTCACATCCCCAACCATAGAGGAAGGAGTTTGAGTATTACATCTGCAAAGCTGTGCACAAACCGTTAATCCGTTAATCGTTAATTAACGGTTCTTTTTCGTTAACGATTTAACTTTTAAGTTAACTTTGAAAATCATTATCGGACTAATTAACTTCCGTTACATTTAACTTCCGTTAACTCAAGTCCGTTAACCCAAAAAATTCATAAATAAACGTTTAAAAGTTTCTATTATTTTCAGTGCTGAGCAGGTGCGCAATTAATCCGCCACTGTTAATAGTGATGAACGAATTTCCATTTCCGCAGTGCAAAATCAGGCGATATATTTGTTTCCGTCGCCACAATTTGTGTCTTACCAAATATGGTAGTTATTTATGGCATTGGTTTGAGCAAAACATGGTCGACTGTAAAATCAGGCGGAAAGATTTGCCATTTGAGTTGAATGTTTCAACTTCTTTCAAGAAATATCACGAGCATTTTAAGGCACTTTCAATAATATATATGTAACAATTACAACAAATAACTACATTCGTTTCATTTGCAGTCTGTCTCTTGCGCAACATGTTTGTGCTAGTGAATATTTAAAAATAATCGTTGTCAAGTAAGTCATGTATATTCATAATATGTCTGTGAGTACCTTATTAGTAGTCTCCTTGATACATTTCAAGAACCATAAAACTGATCAGGTAAGATTTCAATTCTCATGTCACTTTGATGACATAAATTAAGTCAATTGATGTCGTACAATGGGAGCGTTTTCACCTTAACCCTTTATGTCCTGGCGGTACTTCTAGGTACCACATCTTTAAAATCTCCATAATTATTTTTCTACCCGGTTGATCCTACCTGTACTTTCAAGTCCCACTGTGAATTAGTTTCTTTATGAGATAATAGATGGCGTTGAGAAGTAAATGTGAGCGTGTGGCGCCAGAGGCTGTTTACTCTTTAGTATCTCTGCTGTGAAGACCGAAGAAATTTCAGTGCAATTACTTCCCGAATATTCTGTGCCATATCTGTTCCAAATAACAAAGGTAAGGGTTATTTTATTTTTTATCTTGTTCTTGAAATGTTCAAGAATGCTTCAAACAATTGTTGTTCTTGTTTATTATTTTTAAGTGTGAAATAATAAAGGATTTATTGAGTCAACTTCTAAGTACCAACAGGACAAAAGGGGCATAAGTCTACATCGTTTTCTTTTGGTTTTCTTTCAATTTTATGGATGACTATTTTAATTTATGTGGAAATATTTGAACTTGAACTCGTGTTTACACAAGATTGCGCTTGCGCTTTGCAACATTGCAGCAGAAGCCACAGGTCACTCAAGGGCAAGGCCCAGAACTTGGTCAAGACCCTACTGGAGACCAACTCCAAGGACTTGCTGACAGATGCTGCCTTCTTGGGTGAGCAAGTGTTGGTGGACTTGTTCATCAAGTTCAACACAGCCATCCCCTCCAGTGCTGCAGTGGAGCGTTTGTTCTCTATGGGCAAGGACATCCTGAGGGCCAAGAGATCATCCCTGTCTGATGAAAACTTTGATATGCTAATTTTCATGAAGGGCAACATGCATCTCATGGACAAAATGGAGAACGAGAAGAGGGAAAATTAAATTATATATATATTGTGTTTTTCATTTTTTTTATAATAAAAGTTAACGTTAACGGTTTATCGGTAACTTCCGTTACATGATTAACGGTTAACGAAGTTAACTTTTTGGTTAACGGATTAGCGGTTAACGAAGTTAACTTTTTGGTTAACGGTGCCCACCACTGTACATATGACAGACCCCATTATGTGAATGTCGCAACTAATTTAATAACCAATATCTCAATATATATAAGAACGATTGAGGGTGAAAACTTCCCATTCGGTAACGGGAGCTTAACAGTGAAGCTACACTTTCGACGCACTGAGTTATAATGGATAGAAAGCCTTTCACCGTCTATCGAGGGGTGAGATACCAGCGCGGTAGTGGACTTGAATCCATTTTTTCATCCATACTACGTACGGCTGTTCCTTTGCTGAAGAGGGGTGCCAGATACCTCGGAAGGAAAGCGCTACAATCAGGTCTTAACACTGCAGAAGACATATTGGCCGGGGCTAAACCTAAAGAAGCCCTAAAAAAACATTTAAAGCGTACACGGGACGAAATCATCAAAGATGCAAAGAGAAAAATGCGTGGTGGCGGGAAGAAGAGGGCTGCCCGGAAGAAGGGGTCACGTGGTATTAAACGTAAAAGGATATCAAAAAAGAAGTGCTGTAAGCGAATGAAACCTATGGTTGACCACTTTTTTGACTGATATAAGCTAAGGACATTGATCTCATGAGTCATAGTTTGTTTACTACTTGTCGAGAGAGGAGGCACTATTTCTAACTCGCCATGGCACGCTTCATCCACCCATGTAGTTCACAATGCTGTAAATCGTAGCTGTCCCTTTTTGAGCTGCCCCCAACTCAAGTTTCTATTGAGCACAGTGATTTTATTACAATTAACCCTTTAAACACAATTAGTTCCCCGAGTGCATCTATAGAATTCGTGATACCCAGCTCAGGCCCTTACTTTTTTGATCCAAGCTGTGTGCACATGTACGCTAAGCTACGTATAGCCCATTCTGATGGAACGGTCTGCGATGACAAATATGCTGTATACCCTGAAACAAACTTTCTGCACTCCATATTCAACCAGTGTGACGTATATTTAAATCAGACCAACATATCGGCAGGCACGGGGTACTATCATCTAAGAGCCTATCTGGAAAATGTCCTCAACTTTTCTAAAGAAGCGAAGGCTACCTTTTTAAGTGCCGAGGGATATTATCAAACTAAAGATGAAAGTAGTATAAAGGACAAATTTAAAAATTCTAAAAAGAAAATATACGAGTGTTTTGGACGGCTGCACACAGATTTCACTTTCCAGGAGAAGTTGCTTGTCAACGGGGTGGATATGAAAATAAAGCTCACCCGCACGAGTCCTGAGATCTGCTTAAATCTGGATGCTGATCTAGAAGAGGGTGCAAAGCCCGTTGTGGTTCACATTATTGACACACCTCTGCGTACGGCGAGTGAAATTAAGTTCACCAAAACAACTAGAAATTGAGAAAAATTACTAAACGCTACAGTGAAATATCCTATTAACAGAGTACAAATCAAACTATATACGGTGCCTGCAGGGTTGGCATCGAAGCAGATAGAAAACATTGCCCTGGGAAATCTTCCTAAAAGGATATTATTCGGAATGCAGGACCATGCTTCGGTGAATGGAAAGTATAAAAAGAGTGCCTTTAAATTCGAGAATTTCGGACTTAAAAATATAACTATACGTTAATGGCACTGCTTTGGGTGGAACAATGGGTACGGACTATTCATCAGACGCTGTGTTACCTCTTTGCGCCAGAGCCTATAGTAATCTGACCCATATTGCAGGTGATTGTGATGAGCTTGGTAATGGGGTAACGCAGGAAGAATTCATTGATCAATTTAACCTTTATCCGTTTGACATTACACCTGACTTATCTGCTAGCGTAAATACGCATTTAAGCCCACAGCAGAGCGGAAACATCTCAATGAGGCTGGAATTCAGCAAACCTATAGACGCGCCTATTAGTGTACTAGTGTATCTCGAATCGCAAGCCCTAATAGAAGTAGCTAGATTTAGGAGCGTTATCACTGACTTTTAAAATGGATGCTAATACACTTCAGAAAGTAATGGAGCGAGTCACACGTTCCAAATTTATCGGCGTGTTTGCGAAGAATGAAACATTGAGTTTGCCAAGTACGCGAGAATGCGGTAGTCTTATTGTGAACACAGATGTCATCGGTAATGAAGGGATTCATTGGATCGCTGTCTATTTTAAAAATAGACAGCGCCTGTACTATTTTGATTCACTCGGTACTCAACCCAGGAGTGACCCTATTATTGTAAAATTTCTCGCTCAGTTACATATTCCCGAAGTTGTATGGAACCCGTTTCGTATACAAGGATATTTTAGTAATGCTTGCGGAATGTACTGCGTCTCATTTCTCATGCATATGTCATGTGATAAAGAATTTATAAATTTTTTAAATTTATTTGACCGGTGTCACACTCGCCGAAACGATGAAATGATATGCAGACAGATTAAAATCCGTTTTCCAATTGTACGTACTCGTTGTATAGTATAATGTTTTTGTTCGTGTGTGTATATTTGTAACGGTATATTCTGTAGTTTAAGATGGTTATTGTACTGATTTCTTTCATTTAATAAATTTATGAAAATATATTGTCTTCTTACCCCAAAAAGATCGAAAAACACTTACATTATTTCGGTGACATTCATTATGCTGACTGATCAGTATATCCTCCGTATTCATGACACGAGATTTTTGAAAAGATTGTATAACACGTCAAATCCTCATCGGACCTTAAAGGAATAATGTTCATATTGATTCTTTTTTAATAAAAATATATACAGAGTATACAAACAGACCCCATTATGTGAAGATATCTTTGGTTCGAAACTCATTTAAGAGGTAAATCCGAATAACATTTAAAACACGCAAAAGATTGCCATAAAAATTTCGGTTTTAGCATAATGGTATCTAAATGAAGTATTTGACGAGATACTACAACCCTCCATATATATAAAATCATGTTTCTTGTGAATAAATTATAGACACTTACATTTCTATGGTCCCTTGCGTCGGATTGTAAGGAGCGTCACTGCAAATATCTTCAACGGTTTGCGTTGGAAATAATTCATCACGGTCAATCGCGTTAAAAAGATTAATTGCAGTCAATGCTGCAGTGTCACCATACAAATCCGGAAAAACGTAAAGTTCGTGGTCCATGGTGGAGGGAATGCACTGGCAGAGGGAATGATTATTCACTGACGCTAAAATAGCTACTGTTACTCCAAACTGAAAAATATTTCCTTTTATATGCACAATCGCCAAGCTCCGCCCCAAAAGATTAAGGCCAGGTGTTAGTAGTGATTGGTTGCCAGTGTAGCTGGGTGGAGCTATGATAAGTTTGTGTACCAATCGTAACACCGCTATAACGGGTCCGGTCGACTAATGGCATCTTTATATTTTCTCCAATAGATTTAATGCTCGTATTACCCCTTGCTGTCTTTACCATGTCAATATTTTTCCCCCACTATTCCCGGATCATTAGTCACTAATGTAATCGAGAGGATTTTATAATAAAGAAATTATAAATATATCCATTCCTTTAATTATATTTTTAAAAAAGAAAAGAGCATTCGGTTTCCACGTTAAACTGTGGGTCTAAGGCGGAGTGAAAAGCTTTCCAATTCGGCGAGAAAGAGTTAATTATTATTACTACTGTAATTTGTAGCACCCTATATATATATATATATATATATATATATATATACAGGGTGAGTCAAAAGTAGCGCCCGATTTCTGTTTTTTCGGCTGCAATTGTGCATCGATCACGAGGGAGGGCACTTTGAAAATTGCAAGTAAAACAGCTTGGTACAGTTCCGTAATAATTTTCCCCCGAATAAATGGTTAGATAAACATGTCATTCATTTATTTCTACCTTCTTGTACACTGTAATACAAATGGCAAACAAACAATCAACTGACAGAAATCGGGCGCTACTTTTGACTCACCCTGTATATCCATTCCTTTATTTATTTTAAAAGAATGAACAAAGCTCTCTCTCTCTCTCTCTCTCTCTCTCTCTCTCTCTATATATATATATATATATATATATATATATATATATATATAGAAAGAAAAGAGCATTCGGTTTCCACGTTAAACTGTGCGTCTAAGGCGGAGTGAAAAGCTTTCCAATTCGGCGAGAAAGAGTTAATTATTATTACTACTGTAATTTGTACCACCCTATATATATATATATATATCCATTCCTTTATTTATTTTAAAAGAATGAACAAAACTCTTTCTTCTCTATATATATATATATATATATATATATATATATATATATATATAATTACTAGTACTTTCAGGTTTGCCCACCTCATGCACCTTATTTCTTTCGCTGATTATTACACTGTTATGCATATGAAATGTTTTTGTCTGCTGTGAGGGTTTTTTCAACTCATATTATATAATTCGACCATGCTGAATTCGAAAATGACATTGGTTTTCCTCAATCAGGTCAGTTTTTTTCTCTATTGGCCATTTATTATAAGTCCAATTTTATCCCCAAATTTATTGATTTTTTTAGCTTAAACACTGTAGATACGAGTAATATTATAAGAACACTCGTGAAAAATGAAAACATTGTGTGAATAAATACTTTTATTCATACAATGAATATGGAAAAAAGTTTATTGAGGAAGGAATGAAGTTTTTTTGGCTTTCCGTCTGTGTTTTTCTTCGGGCACGTCTCGCTTCAAACACCAGCAATAGTCCGCCAGCATATTGATATCCCAGTTTCCCTGGTACCTCTTCCATTATTTTGATATCTTGGTGAAATCGTTCACCCTGTTCCTCACTATAATCCCCGCAATTTTCAGGAAAATAGTCCAAGTGGGACCACAAAAAGTGCATTTTTATGGACATGCGCGACCCATGAGCTTTGAAAGCTTCCATCAAGTTTTCGACAACGGACTCGTATTCTGGACTTCTACGCTTGCCAAGAAAATCAGTGACAACTGATTTGAATGCCTGCCAGGCATTCTTCTCAGTTGGAGTCATTGCGTTTTCGAACTGAGTATCCTTGATCAAAGTTCGAATTTGAGGACCATCAAAAACCCCAGCATTTAGTTTAGCATCAGATATATGAGGAAATTTACTCTCGAGATATCGGAATGCTGAACCCTCCTTATTCATTGATTTGATGAAATTTTTCATCAAGCCCAGCTTAATATGAAGTGGTGGGAGCAAAATTTTTGTTGGTGGTACAAGGGGCACTGAAACGACATTATGCGACCCAGGTTCAAAATTCTCTCTGGATGCCCATTCACGCTGTGCATAGTGCTTCTCATCCGCTCGGCTATCCCATTTGCAGAGGAAACATGGGTATTTCGTGTATCCCCCTTGCATTCCCAATACAAATGCCACAATCTGAAAAAAAAAGAAAATATTTAGAGAATTTGTTCTATCAGATAAAAAAATCTATGCATTGGACTGTATCACTTCTGTGGGGAAGTTAAGTGTTCTTATACGCTCTCAAATAACCTTTGGAAAAACAACATAGTCAATAGCAATAGTTTACTTATGATATTAGTATTACCTTCAAATCTCCACAGATCCTCCAGTTATGTTGGTCGTATAAGAGAGCACCCAGTAAAATTTTCATGTTATCGTAGCTCTCAGTAAGTTGTACGGAATGTGCTACAGGGACTGATGCAACCCTATTCCCAATGTTGAGAAGTACTGCTTTCAAACTTCGTTTAGACGAGTCTATAAATAGCCTCCATTCTGATGCGTTATATGGCAGGCCCAAGGATTCGATTAGCCCCTCAAGATTGCAGCAGTACACTAAGGAAGAGGTATTTTCGTGCACTGCAAAAAACTTGCGGAATTCTTCCTCTCGTTTCCTATACCAGGAGAATGTTGTTCCCGGAGCCAGCAAGTTGTCCGCTCGAAGTCGTGAGCCCAAGATCTCGGCAGCTAATTTGGAAAGTCCTAAATCCCTGGTAAGATCATTAAGTTTGGCCTGGTTGAGAGGCCTCGGCTCATTTGAAGCGGTATTTTGAGGTATATACGACTGGGACTGGTCATTGGCATTGGTCATTGATTCATCATCAGAATCATCGAAGTCCAGGGTTTGAGGTGGGTCGGGTATTGGAATTCCAGGACCATGGGGTACAGGTCTCATAGCAGAAGGAATGTCAGGGTATACAACAATGTGTTTATTCTTGTTAACTCCTGAAAATAGAAACACAGGAATATGGATATAAAACTTGCATATGAAATAGAAGAAGCATTCAGACAGTGGCGGCTCGAGAGGGAAGGCTGCGGTCTGTAAGATATGAAATAGGTCGATGGAGTCTGTATATTTTCTTTCTTTTTCATTCATATTGTCCCTTCGGGGACAATATGAATGAAAAAGAAAGAAAATATACAATCATTGTATATGTAAATATAACTTGTATAACAATATGTATGTGTAAATGTATTTTCTATAACTATGTATATGTAAATGTATGAGTACCATTATGGTGAATATTATGCTATATATGGTGAATATTACATTATGGTGAATATTATGTCGTTTCATACGAGGATTTCAAAATATTTAAGAAAAATAAATTTATAAGCCCACCTTGGAGGTTTGTCATGCAGAAATAGCAATCTGTCACGTGATCCTTTCCTTCTCTCCAAATCATGGGAATTCCAAAAGGCAAAGATTTCGCTCTGCCTTTGCTCCATCTTCTCAAATTTTCAATGCACGTCTTGCAGCACATATGAGGGGCGAAATTTTTGTCCTGGTCCCCTAGCTTAATTCCAAAGTATGCTCTATACATTGTCTTCACAAATTTAGTGATTTGGGACTGGTTATTTGGCATGGTAACCGTCCCACATATGTAGCAGAATCTATTGGGATCATTTTTACACCCTCTATTCATTATGAAATATTTTATCTATATGCCTGAAAAGTAAAAAAAGATATTATACAAGTGAAACAAGTGATGATAGATGTTACTGTTCCAATTCCGCTTTGACAAAATCACGAAAAATTATATTTTACTTATGAGGCCATAGCCGGATAACCTGAGCTGATTGAGAAAAACGGATTGCAGATTCGAAATCAGCAGGAAAAACTATAAGAATCACTTACAAAACCCTTGACAGCAAAATTGATGCATACCAGTGTTATTTAATATAATTGTGTGTATATCTTTCAATAACAGAGATGTTATCTAAGAATATGACACCATACAAATTACGCGTAAATAAAAATATAAAACA
Source organism: Bathynomus jamesi (assembly GCA_023014485.1). Classification (NCBI taxonomy): domain Eukaryota; kingdom Metazoa; phylum Arthropoda; class Malacostraca; order Isopoda; family Cirolanidae; genus Bathynomus; species Bathynomus jamesi. The sequence continues at coordinate 229,320 of JAJOZX010004810.1, forward strand.
TTTTCTTCGCTTCGAGAATGTGTTTCATTGTAGAAGTAATAACAACAGCAAAATTAAGAATTGGAGTGAAGCGAGGTTTATCCCGAGTAGACTGGAAGAAAGGTCAAATCGCGGTCATTTCAAAAAGGCATCTGGACAAACAGGTGTGATTCGAGTCGGGAATCGTTTCCTCGTGTGTGTGTGTGTTTGTGTTTGTGTGTGCACGATTTGTTCATTCGTTTATTATATATACAAGCACAGATGGGGTGAGAAGTTTGGGGGGAATGAGGGAGGACGATCGTGTGTTTTGAATTGTCGTTTATTTTCACCTATCTTCGTAAGGTTTCTTTTCTTTTAATTGTTTAGTGATTTTTTAATGTTTTAATTCACTTTAAGGTGAAAATCCATTTATATATATATAAGGAATGACAAAATTAAATAGACACGGTTATTATGATTCTTTCTATATATATATATGAATAGAAACGACATAAGTGTTAAGGAACGTTTCTGCACACGAGGAGGAGAGATAACGAACAATGAAAAATGAGGCGAACCGCCCGGGAATCGAACCCAGGGCCTTCCAATTGCCGGTTCGATTCCCGGGCGGTTCGCCTCATTTTTCATTGTTCGTTATCTCTCCTCGTGTGCAGAAACGTTCCTTAACACTTATGTCGTTTCTATTCATTTATATACTGCGCGGTCATTGCAGTTATATATATATATATATATATATATATACACATATATATATATATACATATATATATATACACAAACAGATGGGGTGAGAAGTTTGGGGGAATGAGGGAGGACGATCGTGTGTTTTGAATTGTCGTTTATTTTCACGTATCTTCGTAAAGTTTCTTTTCTTTTAATTGTTTAGTGATTTTTAATGTTTTAATTCACTTTAAGGTGAAAATCCATTTATATATATATATATATAATATATATATTATATATATATATAAGGAATGACAAAATTAAATAGACACGGTTATTATGATTCTATATATATATATATATACAAACAGATGGGGTGAGAAGTTTGGGGGGAATGAGGCAGGACGACCGTGTGTTTTGAATTGTCGTTTATTTCGCCTTTCTTCGTAAGGTTTCTTTCCCACTGTTATTCGTGACATCATATAAATATATTGTGGTATTTTGATTAATATATGGTTTAATTTAATAAATATTGCTATCTGGCAACTCAGTCTTCGATTAGAAAAATATATAGCACAAACTGGCAACTCAGCCTTCTATTGAATACATGGCGCTATCTGGCAACTCAGCCGGATTAGAGGTCTATAAAAGAGCGAGAGGCTGACGACGGAGTCATACAAGCTCGGCTCCCAGCCGAGCAAGGACCTCTGGTCCTTTCTCTTTCTGGCCCTTTGGGAAAACCCCTTAGAGGCCTCTTAGGTTAGGTATACCCCTTTGGGGAAAATAGCTTGGGGGAGAACCGCCTCCAAGTTGCATGCCCTTGCAATCGGCAACAAAGGCCGATACTCTCTCTCTCTCTCTCTCTCTCTCTCTCTCTTCAGGTGTACCCTCCCCCCTTGGCTCCTAAGCCAACTGGCTGATTAGGAGCCTATAAGACAACGCCTACTCGGCTGAAGTCTTAATATGCACTTGGCTCCTGCCAGGTGAACACCTCTCCTCCTTTCTCTCCTTTCTCTTGGGGGATAACGCCGCCTCCAAGTTTCCTTGTTGCACCTGCAGCATCCCCCACCCCCTTTGCAATTTGTGGGGGATTTTTTGCAACACCCCACCCCCTTTGCAACATTACGTAATAAATTGCAACATTCCTGCACTCTCCCCTTTTGCGGCTATACTACTCCCCCGATCCCACCCAAATAAAAAAATCAGATTCCAACCAGATTCTTCAATTTCAGAATATTTTCTTATTCTGGCATCGGATTCTTCCTGATATATAATATACTACTCCGTCTTAGAGAACCTTCCTCTTGAAATAAATAGCAAATGGCAGCACAGCTGCTATTATTGCTACTATTCATTTGCAATGCTTAAATAAACGTTTGTTGTTAAAATAAAAAAATAGAATAAAAATTAGTTTCCTTTTAACGTTTGGTCAGTTACGAGAATTAAGGAATATATATATATATATATATATATATATATATATTATATATATACACACAGACCGTGCATGGAACAAGAAACTCTTCTGGGAAAATCAAATCCACTATAGTCCAAATAAGTAATGGTAAATGACAAATACTATCGTTTCAATCTGACGCGAATGCAACGAGTCTTTTGTTTATATTGAGGTTCTGGATATAGTAGGCTAGGTGTAGCTGTAACCCCTAGATCCTGTCCCAAAGCTGGATCCTATCTGCTTTGCAGATAGCTGGTGAGGGAAGCTATATTTTGGGGCCTCTTTGCGAGTGACCCGTTGCCCACGTCGGGCTAACATCATGAAAAAGAAAAAACTATAGTGTTTGTCATTTACCATTACTTATTCGGACTATAGTGGATTTGATTTTCCCAGAAGAGTTCCTTGTTCCATGCACGGTCTGAAAGAGCCTCAGGGGATCATTCTGAGTTCAATCCCATATATATATTAGGGTGTGTCAATTTTGGGGGTGAAATGACTAAATTGAAAATCATGTGATTTGGTAGCAATTTAATGTAATCATTTGGCATACAAAATAATATCCTTGCTTCAAAAACAATAAAAAATAACTCCTACCTACATCAATTTTAATTCAAAAATTCCATTTTTCCGTAAATTCGTAACAAAATAACAAATGTGCGCAAACATCCTATCAACATTTAAAGTGGCAATAAGATATCATTCAGAGTCTTTATTTGAAAGTAACCAATGCAGTCATGTCCTTTTTGCTGCAGTTCCTTGACATCAGCATTCGGCTTGCTACTTGCGCTTTGATGTAGCCTTCTCGCCTCTCGTGACTGTAAACTTGACTAGCTGCTTCTGTGACCATTTTCACACATCTCTCCACACTCTGAGTGTGAGAAGGCCACTTTGGCACTTGCATTGGGGCCTCTTTAAGTTGTGTTAAATCTTTGTTTGTTATACATGTTGTCAGTGGTGGCTCCATATCTTCCGAACTCAAGTTAACTAATTCTGACAATTTCGTGGCATTGACGTTTATCGGAGGTACCTTCCTTGTCTGAACAGAGCAGTCTCCCAGCTACTCATCATCTAGTGATGTTCCTCTGAGCTTTAGAATGATTTCTACAGCCTCAGTTCGCTCTTTGGTACATTGGCTGCAGAGTATTGCTTGCAAAATTACCTCTGACCTAGCATACCAAGCGGACCTTCTCACCACAGGTAACACGATGTCCACCACTACTTTCCTTTGGGTTCTCAGTAGCTGTAATTGAAACAAGATGTGGTTGGGCCCCTCCATCCACATTGGATTAAGTTTTACATTGAACCAGTGAGGAAGATAAAACCCAATAATAAATTCAACAATCAACATCAAATTCTGTAGCATTTTGCCCTTCAGTGCATGTTTGGAAACCCAAATCCTGCAGAAACGAATCGCTGTAGTTAACCAACGACTGTGACTTACGGGTCCAATCTCCAAGAGAACCAGATTTTGAGGCAACTCTCCTGATCTGATTGCTTGAACAATACGATAAGCGTAAGATTGATCCGTGCTGAGGTCTTTGATAACTTCTTCAGACAACACTGGAAGGGGAGGGCCTACTTCGACCTTTGGAAATTTTGTATTTATTTCTAATTCCGTTGCTTCATGTAGCATGTTGCCAAGGGGGCCTGACCACTTGTTGTTGCTCTTTGTAGGACCATCAAGTTCCTGGATGAGACGACGAAGAGGTAGTTCCCCTGTGTGCAAATCACATACAATCCAAACAAGCCTTCTTCCAAGTTTTTTTTCTAAATGCGTCATAACACCGCCCTGCCATCCAGTGTTCACCGCAGTTGAGTCTCTACCAACGGCCTGCAGTGAACTGTCAAGTCTTCTTTCTTGAAGCCAACATATTATTTGATCAGCAATTGCCTCTGCATGTTTCTTCCCTTCTACTTCTGCTTCAGGAACAAAATGAAACAAATAGCGGCCACCATGTTCGGAACACACAGAGTAGTGTTCTTCTTTGATGAGACCGGGAAACTTTCTGTCCATTCCCTCTACCTCTACGAGAACTTTTGTGTCATCTCTTCTTCCATCAAACAAAAGGCAAGAGAGACCTTCCTCCTTCAAATCTTTTTCATGCTGATCAGATATTTCCTTCATTATTTTTTCTTGTGCTTTTCTTATCTTATTATGATCTATCACTAAGGATGTATCCTCTCGGCTGATGAGGCCTGCATCTATCCAAGCGGCAGTGGCAATCTCTGCAATCTCTCGTAGCCCCGTATGGTGGCGAATACTGGCAAGGGCAATGTTTGAGATGTCTTTAGTGTTGTATTTCATTCTCTTCGGCGAAGGTTCAGATGGCATTTTGGAGCTATCATCTGATGTTGCTTCTTTCTGTTCATCTGAAGAGCTTTCAAAGAAGTGAGAAACCTCTTGATAGAGCTCTTCATCTCTTTGGGTGGCTTCTTCACTCTTCTTTTTCTTCCTTTCTTCCCTCTCTCGGATTTTCTCTTTTTTCTTAGCAATAACAATCTGTTTTTGGTTTCTGAATAATCTGCCGAACCAATCTGCATACTTCCTTGGCCTCCTGCCTTTGTTCTCTGCGCCTTTATGAAAGCCAGCTCCAAAACAGGGATCTTCTTCTCACGAGGACAGCGACAATCAATGTGAGGGTGAGGTTCTCTTCTGCATGAGGGAGAACAATTGGCTTCAGAACACAACTCTATGGGACACTGGCAGTTAAAAATGTCAGAAGAGTATCAAGTGTGTGCAGAAATTTATTTTTCTTTGCTAGTTTTCCTTTACCAATTGATGTCTCAACTGCTTTGTGCCACAGCTTTGTTAATTTTAGCTCAATAGTTCTATACTGATTGAGTACAGGTGGTTTGAATAACACATTAGCTTTTTTCCACTGATGCAGAAGAGGGGGAATCATGTCCCTTATGAGTTCTTTCTCTGTGTAGTTCCTTCTATCCTTTGTATTTTGTTCACGAAGGAGTAACCCTAGTCTCAGCATGTCTCGCACTGTTGGTAGTTCTGATACGGGAAGCTCTTTGCTGTACCGACTAACAGGCTCAAGTGGCATGACGACTGACCTCTTGTCTTCAATTTTGGCATCTTAGGAATATCTGAAAAGAAAGAAAAACATTTAAGTATTTTATATCAATTACGATGTTTCAAAGTTTAGTCATTCGATGTTCTAAAATTCAATAAAAAAATATTTCATGGGATTACAACATAATTAGACAGAAGAATATGATGATAATAAATAATTGTAATAATCAATAATCCATACTTACAGTTAAACTGTAGTATTACTGTATTCGTCTAGTAGAATAACTATGAAGTAGGTACAAGAGCAATAACAGCAAACCACCGTCTATAACATCTAAGAGGCAACTGAGAGTGAGGGACAGTTCTATTCATGTTGTGACCAGGGTGGCCAGATGGTTGAGAGAGTTTATAGCAAACTTTCAGCCAGTTTTTGGCATTTTTGGCAAAGGATTTTTCAAAAAAAAGCATTTTTTTTGGCATTATCATTTTGGAAGGATATGTTACCATTTTGAAACCTCTTATATTAAAATTCGACAAAAAAGAAAATAAAAACCCTTCCCATTTCAATCAGCGTGAAGAATTCAAATACGACCTCCAATCAGCGTGAAGAATTCAAATACGACCTCCAATCAGCGTGAAAATTCAAATACGACCTCCAATCAGCGTGAAGAATTCAAATACGACCTCCAATCAGCGTGAAGAATTCAAATACGACCTCCAATCAGCGTGAAGAATTCAAATACGATGATTTGAATTCTTCACGCTGATTGGAGATCGTATTTGAATTCTTTACGCTGATTGGAGGAGGTAACCTGTATCATGTAACCTGGATTTGCTATGTTCACACCCTAAGTCATTAAGCGTTGGTATTTTGCTAATGTTGGGCCGTTAGCTGTTTTGGCATTTTTGGCAAAGGATATTTAAAAAATGGCATTTTTTTTGGCAAAAAAATTTTTGCCAATAAAAAAATAGCAAATTTAAAAAAAAAAAAACTTTTTTTTTGCAATATTTGCCAAATTTAGCACGGTCTGGCAAACCTGGTTGTGACTTGTACATTGTACAACAACTATATGACCTTGAAAACACTCCATATGGCATATGCGATCAGTGGGATAATTCTGTGACAGATGAATGTTAATCAATTTATGTCCCTATTATTATTAGTAAAAGAGTCAATTTCTGAAACTTTAAGGTAAAATTGATGTAGGTAAGGGTTATTTTATTTCATTTTGGTTGGCGAATTTCAAGTTTGACATGAAAAGACTATTTTTCACTACCAAAATTGATTTGAAAAAAGTTGACAAAATTAACATACCCTAATATATATATATATATATACACACCTCTGTGATGCAGTGGTTAGCATCGCTGACTACGAATATCACACCAGCGCCGGGTTCATTTCCCGGCGACAGCAGGCTCCGTGCAGTTTACCCAGTTTTTCATCTTTCCATTCAATAAAATTGGTTGGTAGTTAAATGGTACCCTGGGTAGCCTAGTGGTTAAGACTGTGTCTGTGCTACTGATCGGGAGGTCGTGAGATCGAGTCAGGGTGAGGACTTTGTAATTTCTGACCACCCGTGGTGGGCCATGGTTCGGATTCCACGTTAAGCTGTATGTCTAAAGTGGAGTAACAAGTTTGACCTTCGTCAGAATGAACAATTCGGGCGGAAGCAAAACGAATATACAGTATACATATACTAGCGGTCAAAATTCTGGTGTCACAAAGGTGGAAAATAAAATGGTGGTATTAGTTAGATTTGCTGTCGTTAATGAAAATAAACAGTAACAATGTTTGTGGACTGCATATATTAATAGAAATTACAGTACGTTACATTTTTGCTTTGTAATACAATAATAACTACATTACTATGGCGCTAACGTCTTTTCATAAAAAATCCTCTCTTCTTCTTTATCACAGTTTGGGTGTTCTTTTCAGCAAATTTTCCAAATACAGTAAACCCTGGAATAATAGAGGGTCAAGACTTTTCGAATTCGGGAGGATTCCGAATTAGGTGGAATTTTGCGAATATTTCGTAATATTCCAAATTAGATACTCTATTCTGATAAATTGTAATGTTTATGCAATTTGTAATGATTCCAAAATGTAATTCTAAATAAATTTACAAAATTTTATGTACATTTCAGTTTGAATTAATGACAAGAAATGTATTGTTCATTGCTGTAATTTCCATCATATGATAACTATACTGTAATAAATATTACTTAAGTTGTAGATTACGAATTGCAGAATTAACATTCAGAATGGTTACGAATTGAGCAGAATTAGCCGGTTACTTTTCAGAATATTTCTTCCAATTTGGAATATTACGAATTATTAGAGATTTCAATACTAGATTTCGAACCAGCAGAATGTTCCGAATTAGGAGGGATTAATGTACTCTGGTGTAAAATTATTCTACTCTTGTTAATATTTGCAAAGTTGAACGGAGTTAGTTGGACCTCGCGAGTTTACCTTTCTGTCAAATTCATCCCACATAATCTCGACTGAGTTTAGATCTGGGAACTCAGAGTGCCAATTTATTATTGTTAATGCTCCATTTTTACTTTTTCTGTTCAAATATCTTTAGTTACATAGTGCTGTATGCTTGGGGTCGTTATCTTACTGGAAGATGAAGTTATTCCCAATCAAACAATGACCGGAATGAATGGCATGATGCTGTAGGACACCATGTTACCTCTTTTTGATGAGGTTTCCTTCAGTTTTTACCAGCTCCCCAATCTCATCACTAGCAAAACAGCCCCATACCTCTTTACATTGCCAACTCCATGCTTGACTGTAGACACCATGTAGCTTTCTTTGAAGCTTTCTCCAGCTGTTCTCATGTATTTTCTTCTCTTGCTGCCAAATATTCCAAATTTGCTCATCTTTCCAGAGTACTTTTTTCTAGACTTCTAACATAAAGTTTGCGTGCTCTCATGCCCACTCCAATCGCTTTTGTTTGTTGCCATACCTCAGATAAGGTTTTCTGTTAGCTATATGATCATTCAAACCTGCCTTTCTTAGTCGACTTTGAACAGTTGAACATGGGACACTGTTTTCTGATGTTAAATTGTGTTCAGTAGCTGGTTGAGATGCTGTCAGAAATCTATTTCTTTTGGATTTTCTAACCGCTAATCTGTCTCCCTTTACTGTCGTCTTTCTTTTTCCGCCCTTCTTACTGTTTACTGATCCTGTCTCCTCTTGTCTTTTAATGGTTTTGGACACTCCGTTCTGAGAAATGCCAATCCTATGTGCAGTATATATATCTTTGGGATAGCCCAAGACGGTGCAGACATTATTGTATTGCGTTTCGTTATAGGAATTTCATTCTTAGTAGCCATTATTAATTTTTTAAAATGAAACATTGTTGCTTCATAAATGTTGAGTATTTTCAATGGGAAAACAAACTTCATGTTTAGTTCTAAGTACTTAAACAATGTTAGACAACTAATCTATGTAAAATATATAAAAACAAAGCTGAAAGTTTTTTGAATACACAAGACAATGTAAATGGAACCTGCATCAAGAGAAGCAAAGTTCATAAATTCCATAAATGTAGAATTAAATACAAACTATTAAAGATAATGGGATTAAAAAATTACTGCAACTTCATTCATAGGTCTATTACATTATGTAAAAATTGTATTGGTTTTGGCAGTAGGGCTTTTAAGCTATAGCACATTTTTCTAGTGACACCATAATATATATCAGGTCATCCCATGAGTAATGTCGTTTTTTAAGATAGATTAAGTTTAAACTAGTCCTACTCGGTTCAAGCATAAATTTTCCGAAGGTTATATCTAAGAGGAGATCTATCGTGTTTCGGTACATACTTCACAGACCTTGACCAGTGGAGACGTGTGTTTTGCTTTATGTGAACCCCTCATAAACATGGCGGTATCAGAAGAGCATATCGGGCATATAATGCTTTACGAGTTCAAAAAAGGGAATAGTGCTACTGAAGCAACGCGAAACATTCGGGATGTTTATGGTAACGATATTCTGCATGTGAGGAAATGTCAAAGATGGTTTCAAAAGTTTAGGAATGGTGACTGCTGTTTGACAGATGCAGCACGCTCTGGACGCCCTGCTGAGTTTGATGATGACCCGCTGTTAGCCGCACTTGAAGAAGACTGTTCAACAACTGTCGAAGAATTGGCCCAGAAATTCAATTCATCCCCGTCCACCATCCATCGACATTTGCAACAACTCGGGAAAGTGCCTAAGTTAGGAAAATGGGTGCCACATGAATTGGCGGTCGACAATCTGAGGGTGCGGGTAAACATTAGCACAGCTTTTCATTCCCGTGAACTCCAAGATCCGTTTTTGCACCGTTTAGTGACTGGTGATGAAAAGTGGATACTGTACCAGAATGTTAAGCGCCGTCGACAGTGGGTTTGTGCCGGAGAACCAGCGACACCACAGCCAAAACCAAATCTTCACCTTCGGAAGGTGTTGCTTAGTGTTTGGTGGGATAAAGGTGGTGTAATACACTTTGAAAGCCCAAATGGGCACGCGTGCCATAGGTTCGCCACCACTGTTATACAACATGAATCTCATTACAATATTCTTGTCTTAAAGTTCATATTGTTGTTAAGCAGTAAAGAAATACACGATACTCAATGTGAATTATCAATGAACAAATGTTGTATATACAGGGTGGGCCGAAAGTCTGGATCCATAGGAAAATATTTATTTTAATACATAAATTACAACAAATGGTAAATACTTAAAATGAATATCAACTTTAACTCGTAAATGCGTATCCGTGATACTGTACAGTAGTTCGTACTCCAGTATAAATACTCAAATACTTTTTTTATTTCAGCCCAGAAATGGCTTCGAATCTAACAACAGAAGACCGGGTAGAACTTGTGCTAATGTACGCGAGACAGGGCGCTACACACAGAGAAGTTGCTACCGAATTCAATAGAAATCATCCTGATAAGCATCCAGTAACACATGCGACTGTTGGCAAGTTGTTTAAACGTTTCAAAGAAACAGCAAGTGTATATGATCGACGGCGTTCTGGTCGTCCAAAAACTGCAACTGATGAAAATATCTCTGCAATGGTCTGTGAAACTTTAACGAATAGTCCAGTAAAGTCAACAAGAAGATTATCAAATGAAACACGCATCTCGAGAACGTCAATTCGAAGAATTATTAAAAATCATAAATTCCATCCCTAAGTGTCTCGATGTCAGAGGCCGCCAATTTGAGCATTGTTATAATTTGTTGTTTATACTGAGTACGAACCACTGTGTACAGTATCACGGATACGCATTTACGAGTTAAAGTTGATATTCATTTTAAGTATTTACCATTTGTTGTAATTTATGTATTAAAATAAATATTTTCCTATGGATCCAGACTTTCGGCCCACCCTGTATATATATATATATATATATATATATATATATAATATATATATATATATATATATATATATATTAGTTTAATATATATATATATATATATATATATATATATATATATATAGTTATATATATATATATATATATGGGATGAATTTCACAATAAAACACGTGAAATGAATGAATGCTGCAAACCCACAAGGAAAAAGAAAAACGATTCCAAGGCCTTTCGTGTATCCCTGACGAGGTGTAGCTTTGAATACACGAAAGGCCTTGGAATCGTTTTTCTTTTTCCTTGTGGGTTTGCAGCATATATATATATATATATATATATATATATATTAGTTTAATGTATATAATTATTAGTAATTAATAATAATCGGTAAAAAGTATGAATGATTTTTTTCGTAAGTACTTTTATTGCTTTGAGCATATCAGAAAATAATTTTCGTCAATTTGCCTTTCAAAGAATATTTTTCATTGAGTTGAAGTGACTGACGATCATTATTAAGTATTCTTAACAAAAATAATATATTCATGAATACTTAATAAAAATGTACGAAAATAAATTATTTTTTTGGTTCATTCAGAATGGATTAAGAAGTTAAGAGAGCTTTTACTGAAAGGAAGTAGACGATACTGGAATTTTTGCTCCATTCCTATTTCATGTGTTTTTCTTTTTAACTTTTCTGACTTGTTTCCTTCCGCCTGTTTACAATCGGTGTGTATTTTTAATATATATATACTTGTTCTTTTTAAAATTTCTTAATCATTTTTTTTAGATTTAGCTTAATAATGAATCCTGCTTAAGTTTTGCAATGTTCATGTTTTGTATATATTCTCTCTCCGTTATAAAAAATAAAGTCATGTCTTGCCTAAGCATTAATTGTAAATCTTAAACCTTTAATTTTTACTCATGCATAGTTCAATTTCCACTTTTAGTTAACTCGGCAGATCATGATAACATCGGATCTGAATATGAAAATAAAAACCCACTCTAATAGACAGAGTTTATTTCCACAACAGTTTCGACGCCCACTAGCATCCTCCTCGGGTGGATACAGAAAAACGAATGAACCAAAACAAGAGGGAAAAACAGTCCAGGGACCGACCGTAAGAAATTCGCACCTAGGTTAGATCCCATTCTCCCGACACCGGAAGGGTATTTTATTACAGGGTCCGCTTATAAGTACATTCCCACAAATTAAAACTATCTTCTTGTTCTATACATACAAATTCTAATATTTTGACGTAATTACTGCATTTATTATTGCATTTACATTTTTTAACATTTATTATTATTACCGTTACCCTAATTATTAAATTTATAATATTACCTTTATATTACATCTGTTGCATTTATATTTATTTCCACATTTATTATTTTGGTTCATTCGTTTTTCTGTATCCACCCGAGGAGGATGCCAGTGAGCGTCGAAACTGTTGTGGAAATAAACTCTGTCTATTAGAGTGGGTTTTTATTTTCATATTTTGACCTTCACGTAGAAAAAGTGAAGTTTTTTGCATTTATCGGATCTGAAAATACGCGGTTTAAGATAAAAATATGCTTCATCTTCAAATATCTTGTTTATTCGTTTAAACATTACCACAACTAAAAGATTTACTTTATTTTCAAATATTGTGCAAAAATAATGCAGCCTTTTCAACATTTAATAATAATGATGTTAGCAAATTATGGGTATATAAACCCAGAAAAATTCTTCCATGTTCATTCAGAATTAGACTTCGAGGCTGAGCACTACCTGTACATTTTAGCAGTAAATTACTGTACAGTAAGAAACAGTCTTTATCTTCTCCTTCGAGCCTTGCTCTCTTCAGAGAACTTAGTCATTAAAATTTCCTTATACGTTATAAGAAGAAGCAGGGAACCTTCAGAGAATTTAGTAAGCCTCCAGAATCCTCCGAACCAGGCGCGGACTGGCTCAAAAATTTTCACCGGCCAGGTGTCACTGAGAGGGCCCCCAAAAAGCTTCAGTAAATTCTGCCCCAAAAAAGTGTTTATGGATGTTTTAAAAATCTAGTAATTTTGTCATGACCTGTAAATCCCCGCGAGTTTTAATATAATTTTGAACTCAACCAAAATCAAATGTAATTAATATGCAGTCAGGGAATGACGAGGTGTACTTCCGAATACACGAAAGGCCTTGGAATAATTTTTTTTCCTTGTGGGATTTTATATATATATATATATATATCTGTTCATTACAATATGAAAGTTACTCATGAAAATCATAGAAAACGTTGAATTAGAAAGAGACTTTTTTTTCAATCCCAAACTAAACTGTCATTTACTTAAACTATTACAGAGGGGCTCATTATCAACAGCAGGCCACAGGCCTTTCTTCTTTTAGTTACGCCTCTGATAATAATAATATATATATATATTTATATAGCGCACAATATCAATGAATAACGTTTTCAAAGGCGTTTAGAAAAAAGGTATATGAGGAAATTATTGGGGCTGTGGATTGTAGGTTTGGGTATACAGGTTCTTGGGATCTAGGCTGAACTGGCTGGGCCCTGCTGGCCTTTATTCAGCTCCTAAGATATTTATGTGTTTAAAGCTTAAAAATATAAAAAATTAACAATTACTTCAATAAAATTCAGTAAATTACTCACGTTATAAAGACCAAGAGCAAAAAATCGGCGCGCCAGCACAAATGCAACACCGCTTAAAAATATTTATTTTATTTACTTGATTTTATTTTCGCGCCAAAAATAGTGTCCTAGAGTGCTGATTGGTTATACTAGAAATCTCAGAAATGTGTTTGGCAACATAGCGATTTTTAACATATTTATTTAATTAATTTTCAACAAATAAAATAAATATATTATAATAAATTTATTTAAATAAAAGCTTATTTAAACGGATATAATTTATCAACGAATAAACTAAAGTTAATAATCCTAAACAATTTAAATATCAATTATTTTACTAGTATTAAAAAAAGTGGAAAATTTATAATGCCGTTTTGTTGCCAACGTACGTTGCCGTGTTGGCACTTTTTTTTTTTATCTCTGTGAACACCCCTGAGGTCTTATATAGTAATACGTCGAACAAATTTAGGGCCCCCAACGGAAAGGGCCGCCGGGGCCAGTCCGCTCCTGCTCCGAACCACTATAGAAGAACTCGGAGAGTAGTATAGGAGAAACTACTGCAAGTAACCAATCCGTTGTTGCCACCTAACCAGAACCCCCGTCGACTTCGAACCAACCCAGGCCATAGACAGAGGGGTTAATATATATATATATACATATAACACATATACACACACACACACATATATATATATATATATATTATATATATATATGATGAATAAAACCACGAAGGAAAGGAAACACAGTGTTCCTGAGGATGTCATTAGACGAAAGCGCTTGAGCACCATTTGTGTTTCCTTTCCTTCGTGGTTTTATTCATCAAATATTTTTCACGTGTTACTTTCGTGAAATAATTTTCATATATATATATATATAGCGAACTACTTGGACAGTGAAGATAATGATAAGCGTTATTGGCAGGAATTATGAGGGACTTAATTAAGAAATGAAAACTGTCTACACTTCAATATGGGTTTTAAAAAGAAATTTAATAATGTTTCAGACCAACAAAGACCCTAGGATCCACTCACGGCTGGTCTACCTAACTGTGTTCGTAATTGAGTATTGTGCATGTCCTCCGTGGTGGCGGAGGGGACCTACAATTTTACGTGGGTTCCGAACCACAAGAACATAAGAAATTTATGTAACAACTGCCTGTACATTCGCAACGACCAATTTTTGTAAAACTAAATAATTATCAATTAAAATCTAATTAATTATCGATTTAAAACTAAAGATAGAATCTCTGGATCCAGAGAATCAAGTCATAATAGACTACTATCCACAATATGTTACACTCTATATCTATTTATAACCGACATGCAAATATATCAGATCCAAAGAATCCAGTCAATTTCAATACGGTATCCATCAATACTAGTACCTTGCCAAAGAAAAATAAGTCACGGTCCATATCGATTGCGGACCAAGTCAAAATTTACAACCATATACATTACAATATAAGTATATACTTAGGAGGAAAAGTGTAGGTGTGGCTGTAAAGACTGTACATTAATGTAGAAATGTGTGTGCACCCATTTTGGGTCTCCCATTTAAAGGTGTTTGTGGGGCAAGTGAAGATCATGAGTTTTTCAATACCTCACAGTACTATGGGGGGGGCACCGCTCGGCAGAGGAATCTCGTTAAATGGGGTGTGTAAGGACAGAGAGTATCCCCTGACCAGTGTTGGGCACTAAAGCGTTAATCCGATAACAGTTAATTAACGAAGTTAACTTTTTTTAACGGACTATTAACGGAAGTTAATTTCCATTTATCGTTATCGGACCAGTTAACTTCCGATAAATCGATATTTAGTCTGTTAAAGTCCGTTAACACGTTAACTGCGAGGAGTCATTCACGGAAGATCACCGCTCCGCGAATGAATTCAAACCGCCATAACTTCAGTCTGCTTCCAGATCTCGCAAGGGGAGGTTGTGCGCTTTTTATTGAAGGTAAGAAGGTTCTTTTAACGTTAGTAAAAGTCCTATAATATTATATATATATATTAATACGTATGGAGATACGTATGGTAAAATGTACGGTTGAGAAAAATTAATTTATAGTAATGACTAATGAATAAGTATTTTTACACTGCGTTAGTAAATCTCTAAAAAAGTATATATAGTATGTAAAATTTGAATAATAGTTTTTATTCACTGATTGTAATATTGTCGTCGAATTAAATAACAATTGCGTATATTACATAGACAAAATATTTTATAGACAAAATAATTCATGGACAAAGTATTTTTATTTTATCGACTAAATAATTCATAGATAAAATATTTTATAGATAAAATAATTACATAGAGAAAAATTACTTCTATTGAAAATTCACAGAAAAAGGTTAAGTAAAATAAAATATTTTATATAACGTATTATTATAATTAATATTATTTTGAATTAATTTTGCTATTTTGTTTGAATTAATATTTTATTAGTTTAGTTACATATTTTATACGATGATATTTTACTTTTTTTAGGTTCTTCTGTATTATCGTCAACTAGACAGCGTTTAGTTCTCTCTTACCAAGCATTATCTACAACTTTTAAACTTCAACCATGGAGCACCAAGAAGAAGTTCTCGACATTGAGATCGCCTCTGTCTCAGGCACTTCTGAGTCTCAGTCTGACCAGAAGCCTTTCCAAAACCCGTGGCCCCACCTGGAGCGCTACTTCAAGCTTAGCCGTCAGGACAAGCACAACAACAAAATACTATATTTTGAGTGCCAAAAATGCCTCCCGACCAAGAAAATTGTTAAAGGCCATGTCAGCAGCCTTAGTAATTTGAAGTCACACTTCAAGAGGGCCCACCCATCCTTAGCTATTCAGTTTGAGGAGGATATCAAGGCTGGCTCAGGCCGTGGCAAGCGTCACTCCTCCGGCAGCAGCAGCGTGCGCAGCTCTGGCGCCACAACCCCCGAGCTGCCCGCCAAGAAGGTCCGGCATCCCACCATAGGCGAGGCCCTGGGCTTAGCCAGTTCTGGCACTGCAGTACGCCAGTTCACTGTTGACGAAAAGATAGTCCGTCTTTTCGTCAACAACATACTCCCGCTCCACGTGGTTGAGTCCGAGGAGTTTGTTGACCTGGTCAGGACCCTCAACCCAACAAAGGTCAGCATGTCCCGCCGCACCCTGGGCAGGCGCATTGATGACCAACAACGGGCAGTCGAGGAGGCCGTCATCAACACTTTTGATGGGTTGACGTACTTGGCGACCACTGCCGACTGTTGGACTGCTCACAATAGGTAATTATCTTTATCATTTATTTCTTTATAAATATTTATTGTACTAACTACATTTAATGAAGTTAGTACAATATCGAGTAAATAAGCATAAAATGATAAAGAAAATAAATTGTATTCTTATGTGTTTCTTTGTTTTAGATCTTTCCTCGGCATGACAGGTCACTAGATTGACCCAACCACCAGGGCCAGGAAGCATGCTGTCCTCACCTGTACCCGTCTGACTGGTCGCCACACTTATGATGTCATAACGAAGATCATGGTCCAGGTCCATGAGCGCTTCAACATTCAGGACAAGGTAGTCAGGACAACCACCGACAATGGGTCCAACTTCGTGAAGGCTTTCACCCAGTATGGTGGCCAGGTGGAGCTGTTGCCTGACCTCGGCAATGTTGCCAAACTGCCTGAGGCCGACTCAGACAACGAGGACGACACGGCTGAGGGTGACGACGCCATCAACATTGTAACCCTCGGCGAACTCCTTGATGAGGAACATGAGCACCCCATTCTACCAGTCCACATGAGGTGTGCGGCTCACACCTTCAATCTGGTGGCCTCCGTGGACTTGGGCGCGAACCTCCTCAAGCAGACGGGCCCCGACGTCGCTGCCTTCAACGCCCTCAACAAGAAAGCCCACGGCAAGGCTCACGCACTCTTCAATGCCCAGGGAGGAGTCCTCAGATCGGCGACGCCATCGAGGAGGCACTGGGCAGGAGGCTGGTGGTCCCTGGCAAGACAAGGTGGAATGCCTTGTACGACTCCATCGTCGTCCTCAACAACATCCTGGCAGTGGCCAATACGAAGGCTGAGCTTAACAAGTTCCTTATACGCACGGAGAAACTGTCGCCCTTCAATGACCAGGAGATAGCCTTCCTGAAGGAGTGGGCCAAAGTCATGTCCCATGTGGCTATCGCCCTCGACACCATCCAGGGGGAGAAGAACGCCTACCGTGGAACCCTCCTTCCCACAGTGGTCATCACCCTCATGAAGCTCAGGAGCATGACGAGCAGCTTGGCCGTCTGCAAGCCACTGGTCGACGCCCTGGTAGCAGCCGTCACCACCCGGTTCAACCACTACCTGAACGACCGGGACTGCCAGCTGGCAGCTGCCTTCCACCCAAAGTTCCGGCTCCACTGGCTGTGCAGGTTCGACAGCGACCAAACTGTCTCTGTCAGGGCCGCCATGGAGGACGAGGTCGAGAGAGCACTGAGGAACCGGAACGTTGACAGCACCACCAGCTCTAGCGACAGCAGCATGCCTGACGACCTCTTCGCTGGGTGGACGGCCGGTGGCTCAAGTACCAGTGTCAAGCAGAAGGCCAAGAGACTTGTCGACACTTGGCTGGACACTGATGGGAAGGTAGACATGGCCGACTCTGACTTCATGGGGGAGCAGATCTTCATCAACCTCTTCCTGAAGTACAATACGCCAATTCCGTCCTCTGCCGCAGTGGAACGGCTCTTCTCTCTCGGCAAGGACATCCTGAGGCCCAAGAGGTCAAGACTGGCAGTTGGGCCTAACTTTGAGAAGTTGGTCTTTCTGAAGGGCAACCAGCACATTGTGTCATAGTCTTTAATAAATGTGCCTAAAATTTAATTTTACCTTTCAGTTCCCGCCATAATAATTCTCTGGTAAATTAAAATTTAGTTAATGGTTACAAGGGTAACGGGTTTCAAAACATGTAATCAGTACATTTTTTATTAAAAATAAAAAAAAAAGAAGCAAAAAAGTTGCAAAACTTGATAAAAATAGTTAAATACCTATTTATTGTTGGATTTTGTATAAATAAGCATTTTCTATGGGTTTTAAAGCTTTTTTCCTTGATTTTTTTAAATGTTAGTAAAGAAATAGTTATCGTTAACGGATTATCGTTAACTTCCGTTAACTTTGTAGTAAAATTATCGGATTATCGTTATCGGAGTTAAAAATTGGGGTTAACGGATTATCGTTATCGAAGTTAACTTTTTGGTTAACGGTGCCCACCACTGCCCCTGACCCAAGATGCTGCCTTCCTATATCCCACAACACTTGTATTGAGCTGTGGGGTCTATCCCCACAAAGCCTTAATTTTACTACCTTAAACTATACCCAATCTATCAACATATGCGTCTAATCGATTTTTAAACATGTTTATAGACGTGCTACTAATTACTTCTACCGGCAAACTATTCCAGCTATTTACTATTCTGTGCGTAAAAAAGTTTTTGGCAACTGTTGTCTCGAACCTTCTACTTGTCAACTTACACCGGTTATTTCTAGTCCTATTATATTGAGATATTTCGAAAAAGCTATCTCTATCTACGTTATCGAACCCATTCATAATTTTGAACACCTGGATTAGATCACCCCTAAGCCTCCGAGATCACCCCTTAGCCTCCGAGTCTCGAGCGTAGTCAATTTTAACTCCTTAAGCCTATCCTCGTACGACTTTGACCTAAGCGACGGAATCATCTTAGTTGCTCGTCTTTGAACTCTTTGGATTTTGTCTATATCTTTGCGCATATGCGGATTCCAGAATTGAATCGCGTACTCCAAATGGGGTCTAACTAATGATTTATAAAGAGGAACTATAATGTCGCGCGATTTGTACTCAAAATTCCGAGCTATAAAACCTTCTAGCTAGATAAAACATCTAGCTGTAAACCTCTCTTATCTATTATTCTAATACGGTATATATACACCTTACAAAGGTTCCGCGCGCGATGACTTCTCATTTCGCGAAGGTCAAGCTTGTCGCCCCTCCTCTCGAGTTGGCCTGGTGAAGTAGTGAGTTGGATTCTTGCGCTCTCCACCTCACATAGCCAGGTACGCCCGGCTCATCGGGATTGTTCTGAGCCAGGCGTCTAGTCTTCTTTTGAAGATTTCCACTGCAACTCCCTTCGTGTTTCTTAGGTCTTTGGGCAACTGATTAAACAGTTTTGGTCCTCTCACTACAAAACTATTTTCTTTCAGGGTTAAGGATGTTCCCTGTCTCGCCTTCAATTTGGGAATACGACACAGTCTACCGCTTCTACTTTCCACCGTTGTTTGGGGAGTTATGGGATTCAGAGTAAGATTAGGGACTAGTTTCTCCATTATTTTCCAAGTGTAAATAATGGTGTATCTCTCTCTTCTCCTTTCCAGTGAATATAGGTCTAGTTCTCGTAACCTTTCCCAGTAATTTAGTTCTTTGCACCCATTGATCTTGGCTGTGAAGCTTCTTTGGATCCCCTCCAGCTGTCTAATGTCTTCTTTTTTATATGGGGATGTTAGGACCGAGCAGTATTCCAATTTGGGTATTATCAGGGTTTTCAGTAGAGGAATCATTACATTCCTATCCCTTCGTTTAAAGGTTCTCAATATCTGACCCGTTATTCTCTTTGCTCTGTTTACTGCTATCTTATTTTGTGTTTCAAATTTCGCATCATCTGTCATTACAACCCCTAAATCTTTTGCTCTGGAATTTCTCTGAATTTCCTGTCCATTTGGGGTATAATATTCCATGGACTTTAGGTCTTCTCTTTTTCCGTACCGTAATAGCTGAAATTTCTCGGTGTTAAACTTCATATTGTTGTCTTCCGTCCACTTGTAGATTTTGTTTATGTCGGTTTGTAGAGATCCTATGTCTTCTGGGTTTCTTATTTTTCTACTGATCTTTGTGTCATCCGCAAAGGATGTTACTGTGCTGTCTCTGGTAACGTCCTCATCTATGTCAGTTAGCATGATTATGAAGAGTAGTGGAGCTAATACTGTTCCTTGTGGTACTGAGCTGAGGACCTCTGATTCTGATGAAGATACTCCTTGTACTGTAACGACTTGCCTCCGCTCACTAAGGAAATTATATATCCATTTCCCTACTTTTCCTGTTATTCCCATATATTTCAGTTTATGTATTATGATTCCGTGGTCACACTTGTCGAACGCTTTAGCAAAGTCTGTGTATAGTACATCATAGTTTTCATTACTTTCAAGTGAATCAATAATGTTGTTGTAGTGTTCCATTAGTTGTGATAGGCATGATCTGCCTGATCGAAACCCGTGTTGGTTATCATTGAATTTTTTCTGAGTTTCCAAAAAGTCATAGATTTTCTGTCTAACTATTCTTTCAAATATTTTAGTGAGATGAGATGTAAGCGACACTGGCCTATAGTTTTTGGCCTCGGATCGATCTCCTCCTTTATATATTGGGACTATGTTCGCGCTCTTCAGGATGCCCGGTATTTCTCCCGTGTCTAATGATCGTCTCCATATCCAGTATAGGGGCTCAGCGATTGCATTCTTGCAGTTTTTGATCAGTGTGGCATTCCATTTATCCGGTCCTGCCGCTGAGTGTGTTTTTAGTTTCCCTATGGCTTGTGTAATATCATCCGTCGTAAAGTCGAAATCCGTTATACTTTCCCCTTGTGGTTCTTCTTCAAAGAACGCGTTTCTATCGCATATCAATTTGTCAGTTTTTGGGATACTGAAAGATGATTCATACTGAGCTTTTAATATTTCAGATACTTCTGTTAGATCATCAGATAAATCACTGTTCTCATTTTTTAAAGGTCCGATAGTCGCTTGGTTTTTCGACTTTCTTTTTGCGAAATTATAGAAGTACTTTGAGTTAACCTTTATCGCTTCTATAGCGTCATCTCTTCTTTTTCTGTATGCTTCTCGATTTGTTCCTGTATGACGACATCGATACTTTGTAGTTTATCATTTAATATTTTTCTGATGTTGTTATCTTTACAATTACTTAATTTTGCAGTCACTCTTTTTCTCTTTCGGAACAATGCCCTCTTTTGTCTTTCGAACCTGCTTCTCTTTCCTCTTTGTTGTATCTTTGGGACATGTTTTTCCACAATTTCTAACGTCTTCTCCTCTAACGTCATTAGCATCTCTTCCGTTGTCTTGGCCTCGAAAATGGTTTTCCAATCTATTACTTCCATGCTGGATGTCACATCTTCCCAGTTTATAGCTTTGGAGTGAAAATTAAAAATTTCGAATTTGCTTCTTTCTGTTGTGCGTGTTCTTTCCTTTCCTGTTGCCTTTATATTAGTTGTTATTTCAATGATATTGTGGTCTGATATCATAGTTGGGGATATTTCTACATTATCAATTAGATTACTGTTGTTTGTGAATACCAAATCTAGGCAGTTGTTTTTTCTTGTGTTTTCTGTTATTTCTTGCGTTAACATAAATTCATCAGCTAAAGCTAGTAGCATTTTTACCTGCTCCTGGTCTTCTCGTGTGCCCCCCTTGTCCTGGTGTATACATATATTTTTTCCTATCCTTTTATATTTCATGAATGGGAAATTAAAATCACCACAGAGAAAAATATTTGGGGTTGGAGAGTGTAGATCTTTTACTAAGTTTCTTACCTCTGTAATGGAATCTGAAAATTTTGAGGTTGGCGTGTTTGGGGGTCTGTACATTACAATTAGTACCATATTTAATTTTTCAATTTTTGCTGCTACACATTCTACGTAGTTGTTTGAGGTACTTATAGCCATTTCTGCTATGTGCCTTTCGCGTGTGTAAATAGCACATCCTCCTTTACGTCTCACTGTTCTGTCGGCTCGGAGGATGTTATAGTTGTCAATTTGTATTTCTTTTTTGTCAATACAGGACTCACAATTTTCACAGTTCGCCTGGCAGTCCTTTAGATGAGTTTCCGTGAGGCATGCAAAGTCTGCTCCGGCTTCTTGCATGAGTCCTTTCAGGTATGCAACTTTGTTCGTGGACTGGTTTGATTTAAGGCCCTGTATGTTGGCTAGGATTATTTTTATTTTTTCTCTTTCTTTTTCGCATACAGGTGGTTCCGCTTTGTTTTCCATGGGGGTGCCGGTTTCGTTGCCTTGTGGTCCTCCGAGAATTTACCTCTTTTTATCTTTGTCGGTACCTGTTGTCCCGATAACGCATGAAGTGTCTTTGTTCGTACCTTCTGTCCGGCTCTCGGATTTCTATATTTATATTTGTCAGCTGGTTTTGTAATTGCTGGAGAGTATTTAGCAGCTGAAATGTGTTGGCTGCGTCTAAAAAATTGCCACTCTTCTTTGATGTTCGTTTTTTCTGTTCCCTCGTTGCGTTCCTTTGAGGGTGGTGGTATCGGCATTTTTTTTCGTATTTGCAACTCCCATATCTTTCATAAGTGTTGCAGACCGTAAGATGGTGGAACATGCATTTCTTATCCAACTTGCAGTATCTACTTGTGTAATGCATTTTGCATAATGTGGGATGTGCATATATGCATTGCCCACCCCGATATCTGCAGTTTCCTTTCGCGTAGTATTTGCATACGATATTTTCTACGCTTCTGCTTTCTTTCTTATTATTTTCCAAGTTCTTAGTTTTGGCATTATCATTATTTTTCTTTGGCTGTTTATTTTCTACGTTTTTAGTTATTATCTTTTTATCATTTCGCTCGTTGGACCGTTTGTCTACTTTGCCACTTTTACTTATTTCTTTCCTTTCATCTATGTCTTCCTTCCATATTATATTGTTTATATCGTTATTTGTTATTAAATTGTTGTTCGTTATTTCGTCTTCTCTCTCATCCACCCTGTTTTTCGTTGGGACCATTTCGGACACATGCGTCCCCATTATTTCATTCTTTTTTGTAACTTTCGAGTCTGCTATCTCCATTTCTTTAAAGACCGCGAAAGAATTTAATCTATGTACATGCGCCACATAGAAATTTGATCCACACGACTTGTTTCGCGTTCGAGACAAGAGTTATTTCCCGATCATTCCAATTCATGCAGTTAAAGTCGTTTAATCGTTGGCAGAAATCACACCTAATCGCTAGGCTTTCCGTTGTTACTAAATTGCACAAATTACAGATTAAGTGAGAATTTGGACCCATATCCATGATATTCCTTAATTAGCGTAAGAAGAAATACCCACACAAATTCTTTATTATTTATTTTTATTTTTATTCTGTTTCTTTCCTTTCGATGGTCGAGGGTATTTCGAGGGTTTTCTGACCTTTGTGTTTTATGACCTTTTTCCTGCTTTGTTTCAAACTTTCTCGAATGCCAACCGTATTTCGTTTTGAATATATACGTTAAAATTGGTGATAAATTATGTAAACTGTATTGCACTTTCTTAATTTTAATGAAATTCACTTATATTATAGTGATGGATCGAGTGGTCGGTTTTTCACAACCGCGGTTGCGGTTGTGTTTGCGGTTGTCGAATTTTTTCCAACCGCGGTTGCGGTTGCGGTTATCATATACTAGGAAAAATGCGTAATTATTAACTGGATTTAGCCACTATAGTGCGATTTAGCCACACTTGGTACATAATATATACTAAATAGTATTTATTTAGTAAATACCTTATGTTGAACACAAGTTTTGCAATACACCGCTACCGCTATTTGTGTGTTGCAAAACTTGTGTTCAACATAAGGTATTTACTAAATAAATACTATTTAAATGAAGTATATTCTAATTTTAATTTCTAAACTTATATAGCTATTATGAAAGAATAGGTCCGTCCGTCGAGCAGGAATAAGCTTTATTGACTATTGTACTAAAGGCGATTTTAGTTTGAAGAAAATTAAATAAAAATAAATGTTACTTCATGGAGCTCACAGAGTAATAACTTAGAGCGCAGTTTAAACCAATTTTACTACGGCAGCCGTATGACGTCACGTTTAAGCACGCATAAGGAGACCCATCATTTTCTTTTTAAAAAAAGAAATATTTCTAATTAACCTAAAATTAAAATTAACTAAGCTTTTACAACCGCAACCGCACTTATGGAACGGCGGTTGCGGTTACGGTTGCGGTTGTGAATTTTTGTGCGGTTGTAGTGCGGTTGCGGTTATTCGATCCATCACTAATATATATATATATATATATATATATATATATATATAGGGAATGAATGAATGATGCAAACCTACGAGGAAAAGAAAAAATATATATTTTTTCTTTTCCCCTATGGGTTTGCATCATATACCTGTCTGCCTTACTTTTGGGTGGTGATTTCGGGGATGATATCGAGTAAAAAGTAAAAATGTTAATACAACATCGGTGTTAGAAAATCTAGAATAGAAAGAGCCTGTTATTTTATTTATTTGTTGGGTTCAAAATCCCAGCTGAGCCGTGAACGGCCAAATTCTAAAGGGCAAGTTCTACCTGTAACCCAAGTTAAGCTAACATTAAAACTTACGGATTTGAGATCCTATTAGGTCCTACCTCAGGGTTGCTGACTCGATGCGGGCCTACCTTAGACCTTTGTTACTTGAATTTAATATAAACAAAAGGGTACTATTTATGGTCTTCTTTCTCAACCTTGCAACAACAACGCAACCTGGACTATTGCACGATGCAACAATCTTGTATCTAAACAACCAAACTGAATTGCAAGAGAGCTCTCTAACAGACCACACCCTGTACGTACGACATCCCACAAACGAGTAGAAAGAACGCGCAGCGCCCCAAAATGATGCCAACAGTGTGACCAAACAATGATGCCACAAGAGCTAAAAAATGCTAGCTCTAAATTAAGTTAATTTTTCACTAACCTTACAATTATGAGATGGATATATATACACCTTAACTTAATATATACAAGCAATGCTGCATCAATCAGTTTAGTCATCATATCGCCTTGGGACAACAATGGTTCTTCCTCTTCTAGATTTTCTAACACTCCCCACCGAAGAGGCATTGTTGTCATTACCTTCTGCAAGGTTAGCCAAGCCTTCTCCATGAGGCTGTAACTCAAATGTTTCATCTTGACTATCTGTGTTTTTGCTGATTTCTAAAGCCTAGAGTTTTTGTATAGGTCTCTCTAACTTTCCTCCTGAAGTCTTTACCAGTGCAGACCTAACTAAATTGTCTTTGCCAACAAACAACTCTTCAATTATGCCAAGCTTCCAGCATTGCCTTGGTCTTTCATCCCCAATCATTACCACTTCTCCCACCTTGATACAATTTGCATTGGAGCCCTTTACCTTGCCTGATGGGTAATAATTGAGTTCTGGCTAGTATTCCATCTGCCACCTCTTCCATAACTGATCTTGTAGCTCTTCAAGGTACCTGAACCGTCTGGTTAACTCTCCTTGAGTGCTCTGGATAGGCTGCAAGTCTTCTGGCACACTGGGGCTTGATGTTAATCGTTTACCACAAAGAAAATGATTTTGTGTCAATGGTTCTGCATCCTGCATACTGTTGTAAACAAAAGTGATAGGCCTACTGTTCACCATTGCTTCTACTTCACATAAAACAGTGCAGAATTCTTCTTTGCTCAAATGAGCATTAGCTAAAAGTTTCTTTAATGGACACTTTACACTTCTCACTAGCCTTTCCCAAAATCCTCCCCACCATGGTGCTCTCTCAACAATAAACTCCCACTGTACCCCTTGGTGTGAAAAGTAGGATTGGAATCCTTCCTCTTTTAGCAAGGACCAAATTTCTTGGAGTTCCTTTGCAGCCTTTTTGAAGGTTTTTGCATTATCCGATATGATTTTATTTGGGAAACCCCTTCTGTTCACAAACCTTTTAAAGGCCAAAAGAAATACATCACTACTTAAGTTGCTTACCAACTCCAAATGGATTGCTCTGGTGGTAGCACAGGTGAAAAGACATATATAACCTTTGTTAGACTCCCCTCGCTCATACACATAGACTGGCCCTGCAAAGTCTACTCCCACTACATCAAATGGGGCAGTATAGAGACACCGTTCTCTTGGAAGTGGAGCCACCTTTTCATAATAAGGCTTTGCACTCCAACGCTTGCAAACCACACATTTATGCACGACCTTTTTTACTACTTGTCTAATTTTGGGAATCCAAAACTGTTGTCTGATCTCTATTATCACTTCTCTAACTCCAGCATGTAACAGCTTATGATGAGTATCCAGGATCAAAAGGTCCACAAAGTGCCCCCCAGAAGGTAGCAAAATTGGATGTCTTTTCTCCTCTGGAAGCCCAGAAAACTGTAGTCTACCTCCTACTCTCAATAAATCCTGATCCAAAAACACATCCAAACCCTTGAGCGCAGAATGTGTTGGTAGAACCTGTAATGGATGGCTGGTGAGCAATTCTCTCTCTTCACCAAATTTTTCCTTCTGCATATATATCCCACCCAGTATTTCCTGGCTTGCTGAATCTCATTACTGTTCAGAATTCCTTCCCTTCTTGTTTCTCCCTTAATGTTGTTGGTAAATCTATATACCCATGCTGTCACTCTTAACAATCTTTTCAGACTGCTAATGTCCTCAAGCCTCAATATGGGTCCTGCTGCATAACTTGACAACTGTTCACAGCGCATTTTCTCACCTCACTTACCCATGCTTCTTCAGCCTGGCATTCTCCTACAATAGGCTGATTAGAAGGCCAGTTTTCACTTCCAAGTTTTAGCCACTCCGGCCCATTCCACCACAAACTTGACTGTACAAGATCTTTCACTGAAATTCCTCGTGTTGGTAAATCAGCGGGGTTTTGGGTGCCTGGACAATGCTTCCATTGCTTGGGATCTGTGTGCGCTTGAATTTCCTCCACCCTATTGGCAACAAATGGTTTCCATTTCCTTGCCTGGCTTCTTAACCAGTGCCAAACTATAGTGGAGTCTCCAATAATAGCTTGGAATTTCAGAGAGGGCCAAAGACTTTTGCACTATAACTGCAAGCCGACTAGCAATAACTGCACCCATCAATTCCAACCTTGGAACAGAAAGCCTTTTCAAAGGTGCTACTCTGCTCTTTGCAGCAACCAACCTGCAACTTACTTCCTCTTGCAATGCGCCTCTTATATAAATACAAGTTGCATAGGGTTCCTCACTTGCATCACAAAAGATGTGCAGCTCCAAATTGTCTGGACTATTGTTCAACTCTCCAAAGTACCATCTTGGGATTTCAATGTCTCCAAGATGTGCCAATTCTTTGAACCAATATTTCCACCTTACCACCATATGATCAGGTAACTCTTGGTCCCAACCAAGTCCAATTTCCCAGAGGCTCTGAAACCAATTTTTTTACTTTATCACAAATGGAGCCAGGAATCCAAGCGGATCAAAGACCTTTGAAGCCAAACTAAGAGCTGTACATTTTGTCCACCTTGTCTCATTCTCAGCCAGCTCTACTAAAGATTTCCCATTGAAGGTAAACAAATCATCATCTTGCTGCCAAACAATGCCTAGCACCTTTGCGTCTATTGCCCACAACTCCTTAATACCAGAATCCTCAATACTTTCTGCTGCATCAGGTACTACACAGGAATGACTCATAAACTCTTGTAATTGCGAATGATTGGTCTGCCATTTTCTAAGCTCCATGCCAGCCTCCCTCATTATAGCTCTAGCCTCCATGAATATCTGTTTAGCCATTTCTGTATTATCCACGGAACACAGCAAATCATCAACATAAAAATTTTTCCTTATGTGTTCAATAGTGTTAGGATAGACCAGAATATTTCTTAAAATGGTACTGCATAGTAGCTGCCAACAGAAATGGACTAGAGCTGAGGCCAAACAACACTGACTTCATTCTATATGCTTGAACTTTAGGTTCATTTTCCAACAAGTCTTTCGTATCCACCCACAGATACCTTACTGCATCTCTGTCCTCTGGTTTTAACTTTATCCGCAAAAAGGCTTGCTTCACATCTGCAGTCAATGCTACTCTACCAAACCTGAATCTCAGTCACAAGGAAAATAAATCTGCATTTAAATTTGGCCCAGCATCCAAACAGTCATTCAAGGACACACCACCTTTGTCCTTGGCTGAGCCATCAAAAACTACCCTCAGTTTGGTGGTAGTTTTGTCTCGCGTACCACTGCATGGTGTGGCAGATAATGTGCCTCGTGGCTCACCAGCTCACCTTGCACCCTTTCAGCATAGCCCTCCCTTACATAACTTAGGATGGCCTCATTGTATTCAATTAACAACAACTCATTTTTTCTTAGCCTGTACAATGAAGTCTCCAACCTCCGATTAGCTAGCTGAAGGTTTGAACCGGGTTTGCAAGAATCCTTCCATGGTAGGCCAACTTCATAGCAACCATCTCTAAACCCAATCCCTTTTTCAAATTGCTCTAAAACATCATTGTTCACTGTACTTGCCTGTTTGTCCTTTATGCCAATGGATTCAAGTTCCCAAAACGCTTTCAAATGCCTTTCCAAACCATGGCTGTTCTCCTCAATCTAAACAAAAAGGGCCTTAATTTCCATTTCATTGCAATAGCTACCATGTAGCATCCAGCCTAGCTTACTTTCAATAGCTACTGGGCCTTGAGATGTGCGGACAATATTACCAGTGATGAAGTCCCAATAATAGTCAGCTCCAATCAAAAGACTAATATCTTCTGTTCCTTCAAACTTATTATTGCCCAAATTAATTCCTTTAACTTGCAATTCTTGGACACATGCCATATCTAAACAAGTAGTGACTGGAGCACAAAGTTCCTCAATCTCTACAGCTTGGACCTTGTGGTAACAACCCCTTAACCAGAACTTCTACCTTCTTAACTTTGGTTCGGTTTTGAACGGAACCCCAAACCCAGAAATTCTTAAATTTTCCCTCTTAAGTTCTTTAAACTTCAATTTTCTGGAAATTCTGGTCTTAATAAAACTACACTGGCTACCACTATCAAACAACACTCTTACAGTAGCTTCTCCCTCATTCCCAATTAATAAGGCTGCAGTTGTTTGCAATAATCCCCCTTTACTTTTACTCCCTTGCATAGCAGTGGCATGTGCCACTGATGTCTCTACTTCTGGGGTAGGCCTACTAGGAGTGTTTTCACACAATAATGGCTGATGCCTACCATGACATTTTTTGCACAAAATTTTAAACTTACAAAACCTTGCTCTATGACCTAACAAAAAACATTTAAAACATGTTGTGGACTTAGTTACCCTGTCCTTTCTCTCCTCAAGGGGTAAAGCCTCAGCCACCTCACATTTATATGACTTGTGGTTGCCTTCGCAAAATATGCATTCCTTGATTCCCTTTAATTTATTCTCAGAGGATGCATGTAGAGCTGACACTGTACCTGGGCTATTCCTTTTTGTGGAAACTTTGGTGCTGTGCCTGCCTTTGTCCCCTTGTTTACCATCCCACTGTGCAAACTCAACTCCCTCTCGTCTTGCTAATTCTGTGCCTAAAAGACTTAACATTTGCTGAAGGTGGATGTACACATGTTCTGCAGAGTGTCCCCTACTTAATTCAAGCAAAATTGAGCTAGGCAATTTAGACTCCAGTGTAGGAACATTATACCATACTTTTCCATTCCTACACCCAAGTTGTCCAGGGACCTAGTTCTAATTTCAAATTCATCATATAACTGCCGTAACTCCTTGACACTATTAGGATTATTAACAGGAGGTATAGCTAAAAGTGCACGGAGGTGGCTTTTAATTAAGATCTCTGGCTTACCAAACCGTTTCTTTAATATATCCCAAGCCACATTATAATTAGCTTCTGTTAATGCTAATCCTGCTATAGTCTTTGCTGCCTCCCCTTCCAAGAGGGACCGCAAATAATTAAACTTCTCCACGGCACTTAACACTTGACTAGAATGAACTGCTGATTGAAAACTGTCTGCCCATCCTTGCCATTCCTGAATACTCCCAGAAAATGTTTTGAGTACAAGCCTCGGTAATTGAACTACAGATCTGTTAACCTTAACTTCACAAACATCATTTGTTGAGTGTTGTGCTTCATTATTAGACCTGGTCTCTAACTGTACTGAGCTGCTAAACTCTTTTGCTCGGAGGCCTACTTTAATTACATCATCAATAATCTCTTCAAAGTAAATTATGTTATTTTCTATTTCATCCTCTTCTATAAGAGCCTCAATTTTAACATTTACCTCACTTAGAGCAACCTTTTTAGTTTCTAATATGGAAAGCTGTGCAGTCACTAAGCGTAAATCCTCTTGCTCTATGGCAGAATCTATAGTGGCAATGACCTTTGTAATTAGACCTTTGTAGGCGCTTCTCCTTTTTATAAATTTGTTCAATTCAGATGCACTCATCTTCAATGCAAACAACAATTGGGCTCAATACCAAATGAGCTGAATTGGCAGAAATACTTAACCGAAGTGATCAAACGCAAATTTTACTTTCAAATAAACTGAATTGCTAGGTGGGGTACTAACCAACACCAGTATGGAATACCAAATTTTCCACCCAAGTAACTGGCGCACTGGTCTGCAACCTTCGCCTACGAATAATAAACCAAATTAACCAAACTGGTAAATGTAGGCCAAAAACAACGACAGACAAGTGGCCAAGTTTCGTAATTGGGCAACCAAACTTTCTACCCTGGGACCTTAATTCAAAATAACCCAAAATTAACCAAACCGGTAAAATGTAGGCCAAAACAACGACAGACGACTGGCCAAGTTTAGCAATTGGTCGACCAAACTTTCTACCCTGGGACCTTAATTCAATAATAACCCAAAATTAACCAAACCGGTAAAATGTAGGCCAAAACAACGACAGACGACTGGCCAAGTTTCGCAATTGGGCAAACAAACTTTCTACCCTGGGACCTTAATTCAATAATAACCCAAAATTAACCAAACCGGTAAAATGTAGGCCAAAACGACGACAGACGACTGGCCAAGTTTAGCAATTGGGCGACCAAACTTTCTACCCTGGGACCTTAATTCAATAATAACCCAAAATTAACCAAACCGGTAAAATGTAGGCCAAAACGACGACAGACGACTGGCCAAGTTTAGCAATTGGGCGACCAACCTTTCTACCCTGGGACCTTAATTCAATAATAACCCAAAATTAACCAAACCGGTAAAATGTAGGCCAAAACAACGACAGACGACTGGCCAAGTTTCGCAATTGGGCAACCAAACTTTTTACCCTGGGACCTTAATTCAATAATACTCAACCCGTCTAGGCCTACAATTTGCACAATCAGAACTTTGCCGAAAAATAGTCACTGACTCAGTCTTGGGGTAGAATCCGGTTCTGAAGGACCGTGTTATTTTATTTATTTGTTGGGTTCAAAATCCTAGCTGAGCCGTGAACGGCCAAATTCTAAAGGGCCAGTTCTACCTACAGCCCAAGTTAAGCTAAATTAAAACTTACGGATTTGAGATCCTATTAGGTCCTACCTCAGGGTTGCTGACTCGATGCGGGCCTACCTTAGACCTTAGTTACATGAATTTCATATAAACAAAAGGGGTACTATTTATGGTCTTCTTTCTCATCCTTGCAACAACAACGCAACCTGGACTATTGCACGATGCAACAATCTTGTATCTAAACAACCAAACTGAATTGCAAGAGAGCTCTCTAACAGACCACACCCTGTACGTACGACATCCCACAAACGAGTAGAAAGAACGCGCAGCGCCCCAAAATGATGCCAACAGTGTGACCAAACAATGATGCCACAAGAGCTAAAAAATGCTAGCTCTAAATTAAGTTAATTTTTCACTAACCTTACAATTATGAGATGGATATATATACACCTTAACTTAATATATACAAGCAATGCTGCATCAATCAGTTTAGTCATCATATCGCCTTGGGACAACAATGGTTCTTCCTCTTCTAGATTTTCTAACAGAGCCATTGTTGTCCCAAGGTGATATGATGACTAAGCTGATTGATGCAGCATTGCTTGTATATATTAAGTTAGTGTGTGTGTGTGTATATATATATATATATATATATATATATATATATATATAAGGTTAGTGAAAAATTCACTTAATTTAGAGCTAGCATTTTTGGGCTCTTGTGGCATCATTTTTTGGGGGCACTACGCGTCTTTTCTACTCGTTTGTTGAATGCAGCGCTTACAGGGCGTGGTCTTATAGAGAGCTCTCTTGCAATTCAGTTTGGTTGTTTAGATACAAGATTGTTGCATCGTGCAGTGGTGCAGGTTGTGTTGTTGTTGCAAGGTTTAGAAAGAAGACCATAAATAGTGCCCCTTTTGTTTATCATCTTAATTTTATGCAACTGAGGCCTAAGGTAGGCCGACATCGAGTCAGCAACCCTGAGGTAGATCTAATAAGACCTCCAAGTCCGTAAGTTTAGTCTAGCTTAACTTGGGCTGTGTGGCCCTTTAGAGCTTGGCCGTTCAGGGCTCAGCTGGGATTCTGAACCCAATAAAATAAAAAAATAACAATTGGTGCTATTTCCAACCGTTGCGGAGCTATGGACGTTTTAAGGTGCACGGAAAAAAATAAACGAGGGTATTAATCTGATGTATTTATTGCTACATTTTATGAGATACACCTCATAAATGTTCAAAATGTCCGCCTTAATTTTCAATGCACAACCTTGCTCGTTCCAAATAAGAGTCCACTGCCCATTGAATCATTTTGGGGTGTTCTCGTATGTAAGCAGCGGCATCCATAATCCGACGCAAGAGTTTCTCTCTCGTTTGTACTTTGGTTTTGGAGACCATCTCTTTCATAAGGTCCCATAAAAAGAAATCTAACGGGGTTAGGTCCGGAGATCTCGGGGGGCCACGATATTGGACCAGCACGACCAATAAATACATCAGATTAATACTCTCGTTTATTTTTTTCCGTGCACCTTAAAACGTACGTAGCTCCGCAACGGTTGGAAATAGCACTGATGTCGTATTAACTTTTTTACTCAATATCATCCCCTAAAGTTTGGCAGACTGGTTGCAAAACACACTGTATATACGTATATATGAGAACCAAGAAAAATTATATTTACCACAGTTATCCCTAAAATCTTTTTATCTTTTCATGTTCTTTAAAGTAAGAAAAAATAGAAAACCATTTTGGGGAACTAAAGTAATGTTTGCTTGATTGAAAATGTTCAGAATCTGATGCTTAAATTTTTTTAGACCATTTAAAAAATATTTCAATATGTGTGTAATTTATTATTTATTATATGGAATATACATAACAGACAAAAGTTAATTTGAACTAAGAATGCTAGTAAATACTAGTAAATTTGCGGTGACTGAAAATTCAAACATATGTCAGTGAAACGAGAAATAACTTAAATTTGATGGCTTGTTGGAGTTCATATCTTGGTTTAATTGCATACAACAAGGTTTAGAAATTTAATTAATTAAGCACAAAAGTCTTACTACAATTAAAAGTTTTCGATTTATTTTAGAAAATCTGGAATTACATATAAATTTCATCGAGATGGAGGGCATTACGTTCATAAAGAAGCCCAGCCCTTTTCTTTAAACTTCTTGACGTGTCACGCACTGGCGGATTATCACTGAGACTATCAAGGCTGAAGCCTCAGGCTTCCATGCTTGAGGGGCCCCCCAATCAACTGAGTTTCAATGATGATATTCGAGATTTCGCAAACTTCTTTGATTAAATATGACAGAGCACACAAACTGACAAATTCCATATTTTATTTTATGTTTTATAGGCCCAAAAGTAAAGTTTGTTTAATACTGTTTGGTTTTGGCAAACGGCAAAATACACTGTGTTAAGGTTCTTTTAAGTTTTTCTCAATTAGCCTGAGCACCGTACATATAATTCGTGTAAATGTACTATGTACTGTACATGTACATTTATTATTAATAAAAAGCTATGGAAAAGAGCCTCCTATTCTTTATTGTCGCGGGGCCCGAAAGTGTCTTAATCCGCCTCTGGTGTCACCCATTCTTATGTGCTGCTGTTGAAAAGAATCTCTCGTTTTCCGCGCTTCTACAGTTCGATAGGCTAAAAAGAAAAATTACCTCGCCTCCACGAAGAAAAAGAGCGAAAGAAATAGTATGTGTACAAGTAAAAATTCCAAACTCTTTTACTTCCTCGAGAAAACTATGTTAATTAACGTAGTAATTAATTCGTTGTGGATGAAAGAGAAAATATATTTAGTTAATTGAACTAGTCATGTTGTCCCAAGTTATTTTCGTACATTTTTCATTAAGTCTTCAATTTTATTTTTCTTAGAATAACGAACCTAATCATCATCATTCTTGCGATCGACTTGGTTTTTGCATTGTTTGAAAAGAAATAGAAGTGGACCATTTTATTTTCCATCTTAAACATGCTTAATTAAAATAATAAAAATAATAATAATAATAATGTTTAATCATACTTAGCATTCATTATTAATGTTATCATATATTAAAATAGCATAATCGAATAAACATCATATTTTATATATATATATATATAAAGATATATATATATGTGTGTGTGTGGCTAAATTGCTAATAAATACTTTCTCATTATTATTATTAACAAAATAATTAAACAATAATAAGAATTGTCCAAATATTTGTTGTCTGGCGTCATTTGCCTGCGTGGAACTTGCCACACCCATTTTGCTTCCCAAGTAGGGGAGGGAATTTGGTTGGACTGCATCATCTTCAGAGAAGGCTGGTCTTCTTATAAACAGAGACTCATAAGAAAGGGTGGCGCGTTTTGCAACTAAATTTTTTGGGTGAAACCTTTTTGTTTACTAATTAATATACTGATATCGAGATAGGAAGGGAGTTTGAAGGTTATACGAACATAAAATGTCTTTATTCCGACAATTAATTTGGTACTTTAAAAAGAATTCTACGATGATCCAGTGGGATATAAATATGATAATTACGAAGGAAATTAAAAAGTAAGCCATTTCGTACATTTGAGAAATTTGCAATATACAGTATTGCAAGATTAAAATAATTGCCAATTTCGCCCCATTTATTTATTCATTTTGTGCAATAACTCGTTAAAAATTTTTAAAAATTTAACAATGATATATATATATATATATAATATATATATATAACCTTAACCTTTGGTTAGTTTCCACCCGAATTGTTCATTCTGACGAAGGTCAGCTTTTCACTCCACCTTAGACCTACAGTTTAACGTGGAATCCGAACCACGCCCCATCAGCAGCCCAGCGTCTTAACTACTAGGCCACCTAGGGTACCCATTTATCTACCAACTACTTTCTTTATTGTGTGGAAGGATGAACAGCTGGGTTTTGCTGCGTCGGGTCTCGAACCCGGGGCCGATGGATTCGTAATCAGCGACGCTAACCACTACACCATATATATATATATATATATATATATAATGATAAAATAACCACGAAGGAAAAAGGAAACAAAGAATGGAGCTTAAGCGCTTTCGTTTAATGTCATCCTCAGGAACACTGAAATAAATAAGTTCGAGACTATATATAGGTCACAAAAACTAAAAAAAACTAAAAATAAAATAGAAAAACACAAATTGTAGGAAGAGCATACAAATTTATAAGGAAAAACTACCAGAGTTTTTAGCATTTTGCCCCTCTTGTCTAAATCCGTTCTGAACGAATTCAAAACAGGATCAAGCGAAAAAGACCCTGGCTAATGTTAAAATTATTTGTAAGTTGAATAATGGCAGACTTAAGAATATTTCTATAACAATGTTGCTAGAGTGAAACAAATCTGAAGCATTATTCCAATCAATACAGTGGATAACTGACAAATGGATGAAAAGGGCACTGGACGACTGTCCCGTTCTAACGGAATATTGATGCTGTTTTACACGCGTGTGCAAATCCTTTCCCGTCTGTCCACTGTAAAAAGAATCACTTTGTTTACAACCAATTTTATAGATAATGCCTGAATTATTGGTAGGGCTATTTTTTACTATTTATTACAATATTGTCACATGAAAATACTACATTAATATTCAAAAGTTTAAGTACATTAGCAATGCCTAAAAAGCCTGGCAAAAATGGAAGTACTAAAATATTCTTCGACAAAGTGCGAGGGTTATTATTCACACGATAGAAAGTTTGTTTTGCCTTGTAAAGACAAGATTCCCAAAAAGCAGGTGGGTAACACAAATCGCTTCCAATACTGTTGATTTTTTCTAATTCGGCATCCATGTATTCCGGACTGGCGATCCTAAGAGCGTGGAGAAACTATAGTAATGTTTAATTAAGAATCTTAATAATGTTTGTTTAATAAAGAAGATGATAATATAATGTTTGATTAATGAAGAAGATAATAATATTTAATAAATGAAATTACGATAAATTATGGTTGTCTATATTAAAATTGTATTTAATTAAAAGATTGGTTATAAGAAATTAATAAATATAATGATCTTTAACAAATGTAATTGAGAAATGGTTTGTTTATTGAAATTATAAAATACGAATTAGCAACACAAGGAGTCGGCCCGCGGAGGCTGGGTTTCTAGAAATACCCTGGAATCACCGGGCAGGCCTTGGGCCAAGACCTTGGCGTTTGTGTGTTAGAACGAAATTGTGAATTTAAATTATTATTTTGTGTCGCTCTCTACCCAAGTATTATAATTAAATCCTCCCACTCGCATTACCCCGTTTAAAAAGTAATTTCGGCATAAATAATAAAGTCGGTAAAAATGTTAAATAAGTGTATTAATTCCCAGTGTCCCTTCGCATTGTTGACAGTTTCCGACCACGCTACCAGGCATCATTTATAAAGTATGCGCCGAAAGCGAGTAAGAGAGTGTAAAGATAAATGGAAAACAGAGTGAAGTAAATAATTATACAAATGACGGAAGGGGAATCACTACAAACATTGAAGAAAATATGGCTTTCTTGATTGGGGGTGTCATGTCCAGAGTAAAAGTAAAATGAGACAAAGGCGATGAGGTGCGATCTCTGTCAGCTACTTTTTGATTTTAGATACCTGGAATGGGAAGATGAAAAAAATCTCCCTCATAACGAAAGCGAAGCAACTTAATGGGATAAAATTTTTTTGCGAAAACTGCATGACAGAAATAAGCTCTTTTACGGTATTTAAAGCAGAAAGAGACTACGAGAAGAAAATACAAGAGGAAAGTGTGAATAAAGAACAGAGGAAAACAGAAGAAACGAAGAAAGGCGAAGTAGAAAAAAATCAAATACCGTCACACAACGAGGCCGAAACCATGCAGGGAAAAGAGAGTATAAAGACAACAGATAGTATAAGGGTAACGAAGGACAATAGCACAAATAGGAAAAGACGCGTGCAATCAAGAAAACGGAGTGAAACTGTCCCCCAATAAGGAGCAAAACGCAAAGGCCTCGAGTAAATATGGGAAAGGAATTATATGCAGATATTATATAAAAGATAATTGCAGATTTAAAAGAGGACAATGTATATACGAACATCCCCCAATATGCAATTTCTTCTTTAATAATGGTCATTGTAAATTTGGAGACAGATGCAAATTCTACCACCCGGACATCTGCAGGATTTACTCAAAATATGGAACCTGCAAATACGGAAAAAAATGCTACTATCAACATCTCCCGACGAACCCAAAAGACAAAGTTTAAAGGACAATAGGAATAACAATAGGAACACAATAAGCACACAAAAAATTTTTCTCTACATCGCAGACACGATACGGCTGCTTAAGGTCATCCAACGCATGCAGTTGACACAGCTGGAAACCCCCGAGCCAAACCGTTTCCGGGCAAGAAGCTACCAGAACAGGTAGGCGGAAACGGATCTCTCTCGGAGGACCATAGGGCAACGAAACAAGTGATATCGAAGGGAAACGAACTTGAAATGCACAAGGGGCAACGAAAAACAAAGAACATAAATATTGTCCTGGCTAATATTCAAGGAATAAGACCAAACCAATCACTCAACAAAGTTTCGTACCTGAAAGGAATTATGGACGAAACAAGGGCGGACATCGCATGCCTCACAGAAACTCTTCATCTTAAGGATTGCCAAGGAAATTGTGAAAACTGCGAACATTGTATTGATAAGAAAGAGATAAATATAGAGGGTTTCAACTTACTAAGAGCGGATAGAACAACGAGACAGAGACGGCAATATGACAGAGACGGTAATAAGTAAATCAAACAGCTTTGTGGAACTCCAAGCAGTGAAAATAGAAAAACTAAACATGATACTGATAGTCATCTGTAAATCTACAAACACTCCAACCGAAAAATTTTCGGAGGTTATTGATATCAGAAAGCTAATAAAGGCCATAAACCCTCCATCCCCCAATATAATGATCTGCGGAGACTTTAACTTCCCATTTATAAAATACAAAAATGGCTAGGAATATATGGAGCTATTGGAGAATAGGGACCCCAGCCTTCTTTAGTTAGGCTTATAAGGCTAACTAACGAAATATCACGACCTAACCTAACCAATCGTTAGGTTAACTGTACGCCCTTGACGATTGGTTAGGTTAGGTCATGATATTTTCGTTAGTTAGCCTTATAAAGCTAACTAAAGAAGGCTGGGGTCCCTATTCTTCAATAGCTCCGAATATATATATATATATATATATATATATATATATATATATATACCAGGACAAGGGGGCCACAAGAGACCAGGAGCAAGCAAAAAGGTTGATGGCTCTCACAAATGAGTTTATGCTGACACAAGATCTGGTATTCACGAATAACACGAACTTTATTGCTGATATAAAAATAACCCCAACCATTATCTCAGACCACAACTTAATCCCTTTTTTTTTGCCGACCCGATATATATATATATATATATATATATATATAATATATATATATATATATATTATATATATATATATATATATATATATATGAAAGAAGCAAATTCGGGGCCTTTAACTTGAACTCCAAGACTATAAATTGGGAAGCAATCAGATCGTACATGACCCGAATAGAGTGGAGAACAGTTTTTGAGAATAAAACAACTGAAGAAATGCTAACAACCTTGAAAGAAAAAACTGAGAATTTTAGAAAAATATGTTCTGAAATCACAGACAAAAGGAAAGAGGAGCTGGCTAGAGAGGCAAAAGAGAAGAATATTCCGCAAAAGAAAGAGTGGAGGCGAAGTTAGCCAACTGCGGAGATAATACCAGGAAAGTAATACAAGAAAAACTGGAGAGTATCGATAGGGAAATACAAATCCTGATTAAGAACCACACAGAGGGAAGAGGAAAAGGCGGTAGAAGCAATAAAGGAAAATCCAAAATAATTCTATAGTTATGCGAAAAGGAAAACAAAAACGCACGCCGTAATTGGGCCCTTAAGGAAGAGAAATAATGAACTAACCGACGATCCAAAAGAAATATCTGAAACATTGAGAGCCCAGTAGGAATCAGTTTTCACTACCCCAAAAAGTGACAAAGCGATACCTGACAGAGAAGCATTCTTCGAAGAGAAATTGCAAGGAGAGTGTATAACAGACTTTGATTTTACCCCAGAAGATGTAGCGAGAGCTATAGAACAAATGAAACCACATTCAGCTGCAGGTCCGGACAATTGGAATGCATTATTGATTAAAAACTGTGAAAATGAAATAGCTACACCTTTATACTGGATATGGAGAAGATCCTAGACACTGGGGAAATACCGAGAATCTTGAAAAGAGGAAACATTGTCCCTATACATACAAAGGGGATAGATCTCAAGGAAAGAACTTTAGTGACGTCCCACCTCACCAAAGTATTTGAAAGAATAGTTAGAGAGAAAATTTACGATTTCTTGGAGACTGGAAAGATTCAACGAAAATCTGCACGGATTCCGATCAGGTAGATCATGCCTATCACAACTAATAGAACACTACAACAATATCTTAGATGCACTGGAAGGCAATGACAACTATGATGTCATATCCACGGATTTTGCTAAAGCTTTCGACGAATGTGATCACGGTGTAATAGCACATAAAATGAAATATACGGAATAACAGGCAAAGTGGGAAAATGGATCTACAACTTCCTCAGAGAACGTCTACATGTCGTCAGAATTCGAGGTATATCATCATCAGAATCGGAAGTACGCAGCTCAGTACCACAAGGTACAGTACTGGCCCCACTCTTGTTCATTATCATGCTAACAGACACAGACAGCGGAGTAAACAGCAACAGTATATAGTAACATCCTTTGCAGACAATACAAAGATCAGCAGAAAAATCAGCGATGTAAATGAAGTGGAGGCCTGGCAGAGGGACACGAACAAAATATACAAATGGTCAGAAGACAACAACATGACATTTAACACCGAGAAATTTCAGCTCTTGAGATATGGTAGAAAAGAGGAACTTAAACAGACTGCATATTATGCTCTAGATAGACAGGAAATTCAGAGAAGTACGAAAGCGATCGATCTGGGGGTAATAATGACCGATGATGCGAAATTCGAAACACAAAATCAGATAGCTATAAACAAAGCAAAAAGAGTCGCGGGACATGTACTAAGAACGTTCAAAAGAAGGAACAAGACAGTAATGATTCCCCTGCTAAAAACACTGATTATACCAAAACGTGAATACTGCTCAGTCTTGACGTCCCCATATAAAAAGGAAGAAATTAATAGACTAAAAGAAACTCAGAGGCATTTCACAGCAAAGATTGATGGCTGCAAAGAGCTCAACTACTGGGAAAGACTACGTGAACTAAATTTGTACTCCCTGGAAAGAAGAGAGGTACACCATAATCTACATATGGAAAATGATCGAAAAACTGGTACCAAACCTCAAACTAAACCCAATTACCATTCAAACAATACTGGAAAATAGGAAAGGCAGGATGTGTAGTGTTCCCAAATTAAGGCCCGACAAGGGACCTCCTCAACACTGAAGGAAAATAGCTTGGTTGTCAGGGGGTCAAGACTTTTTAACCAGCTTCCAAAGGACCTCAGAAACGTTACAGGGGTCGAAGTTGAAGTCTTCAAGAGAAGACTAGATGCCTAGCTCAGGACGGTACCAGATGAGCCGGGTTTACCTGGCTATGAACGGTGGAGAGCGCAAGAAAGCAACTCGCTCCTTCACCAAGCCAGACCTAGAGGTGGGGCCACCAACTTGACCTTCGTGTGAAGAGAGACCAACGCACTGGAACAGCAACGAGGTTATCGATATATATATATATATATATATATATATATATATATATATACATATATATATATATACAGGGTGAGTCAAAAAGTAGCGCCCGATTTCTGTTTTTCGACTGTCAGATTGTGCATCGATCACGAGGGAGGGCACTTTGAAAATTGCAAGTAAACAGCTTGGTACAGTTCCGTAATAATTTTCCCCCGAATAAATGGTTAGATAAACATGTCATTCATTTATTTCTACCTTCTTGTACACTGTAATACAAATGGCAAACAAACAATCAACTGACAGAAATCGGGCGCTACTTCTGACTCACCCTGTATATATATATTATATATATATACATACTAGGGGCACTCAATATATTTTGCCCCCACCATTTTTTCTTAGCTAAATAATAGGCCATGGGGCTGAAATGTCTTTTGGGCCGTAAGTTTGAACTTTCTGCGCTTCACATAACCGGATTTTTCCAGTGTGAACCTCCCCTCCTTGTATAAAACCGCTTTTAAACGCCCTGATATAAAACCGATGGTTTACGCAGTTTCGAAAATGGCGTCTGACAGTGATGTCCGTCGTAAACAGAGAGCTGTTATGGAGTTCTTAACCGCAAAGAAGGAAACAGTTGGAAATATTCACAAACGTCTAAAAA
Organism: Bathynomus jamesi; assembly: GCA_023014485.1. Lineage (NCBI taxonomy): Eukaryota > Metazoa > Arthropoda > Malacostraca > Isopoda > Cirolanidae > Bathynomus > Bathynomus jamesi. The sequence goes on from JAJOZX010004810.1 coordinate 271,048, forward strand.
CGTTTACGGAGATGCTATTGTTGATCGAAGCACAGTTTGGACGCTGGTCTAAACGTGTGGGATCATCGGAGAGAGGGAGAACCAGCCTCGATGATGATCCACGCAGCCGTCGCCCGGCATCGGCTGTGACATCTCACACTGTGTAACGTGCCAACAGAATCATTCGATCAAATCGGCGCGTCACATACAAGGAACTATCATTGGAGCTAGGAATTAGTGAAGGAAGTGTGAATACGATAATTCAGCAACTGGGATACTCAAAAGTGTGTTCACGGTTTGTTCCTCGCGAACTGACTGAAGCTCACAATGCCGAAAGAAAAGAAATTGCTTCCGAGTCGTTGGTTCGATACGAGACAGAATGGGATGACTTCCTTTCACGAATTGTGACTGGGGATGAGACTTGGAACACCACTTTGAACCTGAAACAAACGCCAATCCATGGAATGGCATCACGCAGATTCCCCACGCAAGAAAAAGTTTAAAATGGCTCCCTCTGCAGGAAAGGTTATGGCCACCATCTTCTGGGACATGAAAGGGGTGATTCTGGTGGACATTAGGGATGTCATGGGTACCCGACCCGATCGGGTAATGTACTACTCGATGATACCCAACCCGATCGGGTAATTGCTAAAAAATCGGGTACGGGTAGTAAAAACCAAATTCTAATTTAATTTTATTGTTTTGCAGGTTTTCTTGATATATTTTTTTGTATAATATTTTTTAACAAAACATTCAAATGGCAAATCGTAGTATGGTTTGGGACTATTTTGTCACTGATAAATTTGATAAATTAGATAATAGTAAAGCCAAGTGCTTGAACTGCACACAGTTAATAAGTTGTGGTAATAAACCAACAAATTTTGGAACGTCTTCAATACCCGATCGGGTATTACACTTCGGGTACCCGTACCCTATTACCCGGTAAAAGCGCTACCCGTTGCATCCCTAGTGGACATCGTGAAGAAAGGACAAACAATCAACTCGGAGGCATATATTGCTACCCTACAGAGACTCCAGAGACGTATAAAGCGAGTTCGACCGGAGAGAAAACTGGAAGACGTCCTTCTTTTGCACGATAACGCAAGACCACACAACAGTTTGCAAACAAGAGAGGCCATCACAAAAATGCGCTTGACTGTGTTACCCAACCCTCCATACAGCCCGGATCTGGCACCTTCAGGCTTCCATTTGTTTGGGCCAATGAAGGATGGTATTCGTGGAAGAAAGTTTCAGTGACGATGAGGTTGTTGAGGAGGTTAAGAGGTGGCTCCAGCGGAACCCAGCGGACTTTTACCAGCAAGGAATGAAGGCCCTCGTTTCGAGGTGTAAAGCCGTAGAAAAGGGTGGAGACTATGTGGAAAAATAAAAACTTGTAAAAAAGGTATGTAACGACTTGTGTACAAAATTTCTGGAACTTACAAGGAAACATGGGAAGAAAAAAAGGTGGGGCAAAATATATTGAGTGGCCCTCGTGTGTGTGTGTGTGTGTGTATATATATATATATATATATATATATATATATATATATATATATATATAGTGTGAATAACGGCGTTACTTATTTTGTAACGGTAACGCCGTTATTTTATTTAGATTGTAACGAAATTGGTAACCCCGTTACTTTTCATTCCATTTTCAGTCATTATTAGTTACTCGTTACTTTCTTATATGCTCAACTTGAAAACGTATATGAATGAAAATGGCTTCACACTAAACGTGTGCAAACATGTTTGAACACAACACTTGTGACAAGGATATCCTTCGACCCAAGCGAGGTCGTCTTTCTGATACCTTTTTTGAAAAATTTGTTTTTCTGAAATGTAACATTATTGTAACAATGTCTTCCTGAAAGACATTCAACAGGTAGTTTTAAGATTTCTATTTTATTTCTGATATGAATAATTCACTAATCCTTTAGGCATTTTGTAATTTTTTATTCACGATTTATTTTAGTGTATTCTCTCCAATATTTTTCGTTTTTGTAATACTAAGTGCAAAGAGCAATTTTATTTTACAGTTTTAGCTTTTTACTTAAGATCTATTGATCACTATTAATATTTCAAATGGTAAAATTGTTAAATTGTATCGCTTATTATTTAAGTATGTCTAAAATCAGGTATTGTTTCATTGTATTATATATCTGAACTTAATTAGATATTTGCTCGATATTCAGAAATTCTTTTATAATTGCGATGTAGATATATCATATTCTTATATTGAGAAATACTATATTTTCTAGTTTATTATAAAAGTAACGGTAACGGTAACTGTAACGCATTACTTTTCCATAGAAGTAACTGTAGCGGGAATGACGTTACTTTCTATTGCAAGTGGGCAACGTCGTGGCCAATGTCGTAACACCGCTTCCCGGAGATCAGCGAAGTTAAGCGACATTGGATTTGGGTAGTAGTTAGATGGGAGGCCGTCCTCCGCGCCCAGATTATGCAGCGATCCGTGGTTCGGATCCCACGTAAAGCTGTAGGTCCCCTCCGTCATATGACCTTAGATGTTGCGAAGGAGGTTAAACAACCCCAATAATAATGCTACCGCAAGAAACGGTAACGCCGTTACTTTAAAAAAGTAATGCGACCAACACTGTATATATATATATATATATATTATATACACACACCTTTCAAATGTTCCGTGCGATGATTCCTCATTTCACAAGCTTGTCGCCCCTCCTCTCGAGTTGGCCGAGTGAAGTAGAGAGTTGGTTTCTTGTACTCTCCACCTCACATTGCCAAGTACGCCCGGCTCGTCGGGAATTGTTCTGAGCCAGGCGTCTAATCTTCTTTTGAAGATGTCCACCGCAATGCCACTCGTGTTCCTTACTTCTTTGGGCAGCTGATTAAACAGTTTTGGTCCCCTCTCAGCAAAACTATTTTCTTTCAAGGTTAAGCATGTTCCCTGTCTAGCCTTTAATTTGGGAACACGACACAGTCTTCCTTTTCTACTTTCCACTGTTGTTTGGGGAGTTACAGGGTTCAGAGTAAGATGAAGGACTAGTTTCTCCATTATTTTCCAAGTGTTAATAATGGTGCATCTCTCTCTCTTCTCCTTTCCAGTGAATATAGGTTTAATTCGCGTAACCTTTCCCAGTAATTTAGTTCTTTGCACCATTGATCTTGGCTGTGAGACTTCTCTGAATACCTTCTAGCTGTCTAATGTCTTCTTTTTTATATGGCCATGTTAGGACCGAGCAGTATTCCAACTTGGGTATGATCAGTGTTTTCAATAGAGGAATCATTATATTCCTATCACTTCGTTTAAAGGTTCTCAGTATCTGCCCAGTTATTCTCTTTGCTCTGTTTACTGCCATCTTGTTTTTTGTTTCAAATTTTGCATCATCATTCATTACAACTCCTAAATCTTTTGCTTTAGAATTTCTCTGAATTTGGGGGTATAGTAGGCTATTCCATGGATTTTAGGTCTTCCCTTTTTTCCGTACCGTAACAGTTGAAATTTCTCAGTGTTAAACTTCATATTGTTGTCATCCGTCCACTTGTAGATTCTGTTTGTTGAGATCGTATATCCTCTGAGTTTCTTATTTTTCTACTGATCTTTGTGTTATCGGCAAAGGATGTTACTGTCCTGTCTCTGGTAACGTCCTCCTCTATGTCAGTTAGCATGATTATGAAGAGTAGTGGAGCTAATACTGTTTCTTGTGGTACTGAGCTGAGGACCTCTGATTCTGATGAAGATATGCTTTGTACTGTAACGACTTGCCGCCCCTCACTAAGGAAATTATATATCCATTTCCCTACTTTTCCTGTTATTCCCACATATTTCAGTTTATGTAATATGATTCCATGGTCACACTTGTCGAATGCTTTGGCAAAGTCTGTGTATATTACATCATAGTTTTCATTACTTTCAAGTGCATCAATAATGTTGTTTTAGTGTTCCATTAGTTGTGATAGGCATGATCTGCCTGACCAAAATCCATGTTGGTTATCATTTAATTTTTTCTTTGTTTCCAAAAAGTCATAGATTGTCTCTCTAACTATTCTTTCAAACATTTAAGTGAGATGAGATGTAAGCGATACTGGCCTATAGATTTTGGCCTCGGATCGATCTCCTTTATATATATTATTTATATAGGAACTATACTCGCGCTCTTCAGAATGCCCGGTATTTCCCCCGTGTCAAGTCATCGTCTCCAGATCCAATATAGGGGCTCAGAGATTGCATTCTTGCAGTTTTGATCAATGCGGCATTCCATTTGTCCGGTCCTGCCACTGAGTGTGCTTTTAGTTTCCCAATACCTTGTATAATATCATCTGTTGTAAAGTCGAAGTCCGTTATACTTTCCCCTTGTAATTCTTCTTCAAAGAACGCGTTTCTATCGCATATCAGTTTGTCAGTTTTTGGGATACTGAAAGATGATTCGTACTGAGCTGTTAATATTTCAGATACTTCTGTTAGATAAAGCATTGTCTTTATTTTTCAAAGGTCTGATAGTCGTGTGATATTTCGACTTCCTTTTTGCAACATTATATATATATATATATATATATATATATATATATATATGAATAAAACCACGAAGGAAAGGAAACACAAAATGTGCTCAAGCGCTTTCGTCTAATGACATCCTCAGGAACACTGAAGTACATAGAAGGTTACAGCCTATATATAGGTTTAAAAAAAAAAATGTCCATTTGTCAGAGTTATCCCACTGTATTGACTGGAGTAATGCTTCAGTTTTATTTCACTCTGGCAACATTGTTAATAGAAATATTCTTGAGTCTGACATTATCCAACTTTCAAATAACTTCAACATAAGCAAAGGTCTTTTTCAACTCGATCCTGTTGTTTTGAATTCCTTCAAAACAGATTTAGATAAGAAGGGTAGAACGCTAAATCTTTGGTAAACTTGTATGCTAATTTATTAACTTTTAATTTTCATTTTATTTTTATATACAAGATGGGTAGAGTGATAAAACCCGGGCAGATTTCCAGTATAAATTTGTATTTTTTTTTATAACATTGGTTGGAAACAATTAATTTAATCTTGTGCTAAAAATCGATAGTGTTTCCTTACAAAGTTGTATGCCCATCCCACAATCTTTTAATAATTTTTTTTTTTTTTTTTTAAATTTCATTTCTCCGTTTATTGTATTATATATATATATATATATATATATTTTTTTTTTTTAAACCTATATATAGGCTGTAACCTTCTATGTACTTCAGTGTTCCTGAGGATGTCATTAGACGAAAGCGCTTGAGCACCATTTTGTGTTTCCTTTCCTTCGTGGTTTTATTCATCATAAATATTTTTCACGTGTTACTTTCGTGAAATAATTTTCATATATATATATATATATATAATTATATATATATGTTGAGAAGTGATGTCATGCACCGCCTCCTTCAGGTCATCATCGCCTTGGAATTGCTGACCTCTCAAAGCGTCTTTTAGTAGTCCAAACAGGTAAAAATCCGAAGGTGCCAGGTCTGGACTGTAGGCTGGATGGTCGAGAATGAAAACCGAGATGAAACCTGGATCCATCACTATGAACCAGAAAGCAAACGACAGACCATGCAATGGAAGCATCCAACATCTCCTGTTGCAAGGAAGTTCAAAGCGCAGCCGTCAGCAGGTAAAGTTATGCTGACACTGTTTTGGGATACACGAGGCCCTGGAAGGTGTTATTCTGTTACACGACAATGTGCGCCCTCATACCGCTGCACAGACTAGAAAATGCCTTCAAGAACTTAAATTTGAAGTTCTCGAACATCCAGCCTACAGTCCAGACCTGGCACCTTCAGATTTTTACCTGTTTGGACCACTAAAAGACGCTTTGAGAAGTCAGCGATTCCAAGGCGATGATAACCTGAAGGAGGCGGTGCATGACTGGCTACGCACACAGCCAAAAACATTCTTTTGTGATGGCATTAGGAAGCTTGTAGAACGCTAGACTAAGCGTATTGAGAAACAGGGAGACTATGTTGAGAAGTGATGTGTTTATAATCTATCATATGTGAAAATAAAAAGTGCGGATACTTATTGAATTACCCTCGTATATGTATATGTATCTCCAACTATAATATCGGATCACAACATTATTGAAATAACAACTAATATAAAAGCAACAGGAAAAGAAAGAACACGAACACCAGAAAGAAGCAAATTCCAAATTTTTAATTTTCACGTCAAAGCTATAAAATGGGAAGGTGTTGCATGCAGCATGGAAGTAATAGATTGGAAAACCATCTTCGAGGCCAAGACAACGGAAGAGATGATAGGGGACCTTAGAGGAGAAGACGCTGGAAATTGTGGAAAGACATGTCCCAAAAATACAACAAAGAAGAAAGAGAAGCTGGTTCGAGAGACAAAAGAAGTCATTGTTTCGAAAGAGAAAAAGAGTGACTGCAAAATTAAGTAACTGTAAAGATACATCAGAAAAATATTAAATGATAAACTGCAGAGTATCGATTGCGTCATATAGAAACTAATTGAGAAGCATACAGAAAAAGGAAGACGACGACGCTATAGAAGCGATAAAGGTTAACTCAAAGTACTTATATAATTTTGCAAAAAAGAAGTCGAAAAACCATGCGACTATCGGACCTATGAAAAACGAAGACAGTGCTTTATCTGATGATCTAACAGAAGTATTTGAAATATTAAGAGCTCAGTACGAATCATCTTTCAGAATCCCAAAAACTGACAAACTGGTATGCGATAGAAACGCGTTCTTTGAAAAAGAACAACAAAGGGAAAGTATAACGGATTTCGACTTTACGACAGATGATATTACACAAGGTATAGGGAAACTAAAAGCACACTCAGTGGCAGGACCGGACAAATGGAATGCCACATTGATCAAAAACTGCAAGAATGCAATCGCTCAGTCCTATATTGGATATGGAACGATCACTAGACACGGGAGAAATAGTCCCAATATATAAAGGAGGAGATCGATCCGAGGCCAAAAACTATAGGCCAGTGTCGCTTACATCTCATCTCACTAAAATATTTGAAAGAATAGTTAGACAAAAAATCTATGACTTTTTGGAAACTCAGAAAAAATTAAATGATAACCAACATGGATTTCGGTCAGGCAGATCATGCCTATCACAACTAATGGAACACTACAACAACATTATTGATGCATTTGAAAGTAATGAAAACTATGATGTAATATACACAGATTTTGCCAAAGCGTTCGACAAGTGTGACCATGGAATCATAATACATAAACTGAAATATATGAGAATAACAGGAAAAGTAGGGAAATGGATATATAATTTCCTTAGTGAGGGGCGGCAAGTCGTTACAGTACAAGGAGTATCTTCATCAGAATCAGAGGTCCTCAGCTCAGTACCACAAGGAACAGTATTAGCTCTACTACTATTCATAATCATGCTAATTGACATAGCTGAGGACGTTACCAGAGACAGCACAGTAACATCCTTTGCCGATGACACAAAGATCAGTAGAAAAATAACAAACCAGAAGATATAGGATCTCTACAAACCGACATGAACAGAATCTACAAGTGGACGGAAGACAGCAATATGAAGTTTAACACAGAGAAATTTCAGCTGTTACGGTACGGAAAAGGAGAGGACCTAAAATCCATAGAATATTATATCCCAAATGGACAGGAAATTCAGAGAAATTCTAAAGCAAAAGATTTAGTGGTTGTAATGACTGATGATGTGAAATTTGAAACACAGAATAAGATAGTAGTAAACAGAGCAAAGAGAAGAACTGGGCAGATACTGAGAACCTTTAAACGAAGGGATAGGAAAACACTGAACATACCCAAATTGGCATACTGCTCGGTCCTAACATGCCCATATAAAAAGAAGACATTAGATAGCTAGAAGGGATTCAGAGAAGTTTCACAGCCAAGATCAATGGGTGCAAAGAACTAAATTACTGAGAAAGGTTACGCGAATTAAACCTCTATTCACTGGAAAGGAGAAGACACACACATCATTATTTACACTTGGAAAATAATGGAGAAAGTATCCCCTAATCTTACTCTGAACTCTATAACCCCCGAAACAACAGTGGAAAGTAGAAAAGGAAGACTGTCGTATTCCCAAATTAAAGGCTAGACAGGGAACATCCTTAACCCTGAAAGAAAGTAGTTTTGTTGTGAGAGGACCAAAACTGTTTAATCAGCTGCCCAACGACCTAAGGAACACGAGTGGCGTTGCGGTGGACATTTTCAAAAGAAGATTAGACGGCTGGTTCAGAACAATTCCCGATGAGCCGGGCGTACCTGACTATGCGAGGTGGAGAGTACAAGAAACCAACTCACTACTTCACCAGGCCAACTCGAGAGGAGGGGCGACAAGTTTAACCTTCGTGAAATGAGTTATCATCACATGGAAATTTGAAAGGTTGAAAGGTATATATAAATTTATATATATATATATATATATTGGGGTGAATTTTGCAATTATTTCAAACTGGTAAATTTTGATGTATGCTTTTTTCACAAATGTCCCTGTTGATGACGTACTTTATTTTTTAAAAGATAAGATATCTGAATATTCTTTCTCTGTTCAACACAACACTTATTGAGTTATTAAGCTTTGCGTCAAAGTTTTTAAATTTCAGTTTGAAAATAAGTTTTATGCTTTGTCGTTTGGATTAGCGATGGGAAATTAACTAATTTATATATGGAATTTTTTGAAAGTATAATTTCACTTACTATTGTTAATTTTAACCTTGTTTGGTACCGATATATAGTTGTTTTATGCCTTTGGCCTAACAATTTGGATGTTGCCTTATTTCTTGGTCGGCTCAACAATTTAGTCCCATCTATTAAGTTCACTGTTGAAAAAGAAAATGATGGATGCCTATCTTTTCTGGATCTAAAAATTCGGATGCTTCAATCAGTTCAAATTTGAAGTTTTTCGTAAGCCTACTAATAATAACTTTTATGTGCATTTTTATTCTGACCATTATCCCTCGATAAAATCTTCTATTTTCTCTGCTATGTTTCTTAGAATATTGAGAGTTGTCAGTCCTGAATATTTAGATTCCGAGTTATGCAAAATCATGAATATTGGTACTAAATTATGTTATCCTATTTCATTTCTAGATAACTGGCTTAGGAAATCCAAGAATGGGTATTATAATAGTGTAACTGTAAAGGAATTTGAGCGTAAGAATATCCTTAGCCTACCTTACCATGTTAATTTTAAATATCTTCCGACTTTATTTAAAGCAATTGGTATCAACGTAGTCTTTACACCCATTACACCCTTCAATACAGACCAGACAACCAAGATCATCAAAAACTAAGAATTCGAAGGCTACCGGACCAGACAACATATCTAACATACACCTTAAACACTTGGGCCCACAGGGAATACTAGCTCTCACAAACATCAGCACATATTCATACCAACACACTATTATTCCTGACATATGGAAACAAGGTAAAATTGTTACACGACTGAAACCAAACAAAAATCCAACAGAACCAGCTTCCTGTAGACCCATTACTTTACTATGCACACCTTCCAAAGTAACAGAAAGACTAACCTTACAAATCACCAACCCACACATACCACTATCGCCGACTCAACATAGATTCAGACCTCACCACTCAACCACGACATTACTCGCTAACCTCACGCAGCACATCATGGATGGCATCAACTCCAGACGACCAGCTCAACGTACACTATTAGCAACAATAAACATTAGTAAAGCATTTGATGCTATCTCACGCTTCCCTCTCATAAACAAAATACTCAACACAAACATGCATAATAATACCAAAAGGTGGCTCAGCAACTATCTTTCAGGAAGATACTCACCTGTCACATTTAATGGCAAGTCATCCAAAAACAAGCTTTTTTCCGAACGGGGTCCTTCAAGGCTCTGTTTTCTCACCAACACTGTTAAACTTATACGTGCATTGCATTCCAACACCCATAGATAAGCTTACCTTATCATCATATGCAGATAACATCACTAACATCCACCCACAACAACATCGACACCGCCACAAATAACCTACAAACATACATAAACAGTATACAAGACTGGCTCACACACAATAGACTCAAAGTAGCGCCCACAGAATCAACCATCACCTTGCTAACAAGCAACACAAAAGAACACCAGTAACTCCACAGCTTACACTAAGCAACACCAACATTCCACAAGCTCACAGGACCAAAATACGTGGGGTCACATACAACACATCATTATCTTTTGCAAACCACATTCAAGACATTAAAAACAAACGTATGTCAAGACTTAACACGCTTAGGGTACTAACAGGCACAAACTTTGGACACAAGCAGGAAACAACATCACTCATATACAAACAATATATTCGCTGTTATGAACTATGCTAGCCCATGCTGGGCACCCATTATCTCAAACACACACATAAACACCTGACAGACAATACAAAACAACGCACTTCGTATCATTACAGGATGTATTCAAACCACACCAATAGAACACCTGCACACAGAAACAAAAATACTGAAAGTTAGGGAACATTTAGATATGAGGGGAACACAATTCATGGCAGCAGCGACAACTAACCCACAACAACCTTGCCACTACATGTACAATCATTCACCAACACCTCACACCATTAAGCTAACACCAGAGACATTATAACCAAATATTCCATTCCATACCACGCCCCACAGACATCACACAGTACACAAAACACACACACACCTAACCCACAAAGCACTGACACGACTCGGTCCAAATGCGGTCGTAGGTGCGAAGTCGCCACCCATTGACAGGTCAGAGATCAGCCTGAGCAGATCGGATCGAGTTAACTTAGCACGATTCCGATGTGGACATCACACCAACTTACAGACATATAAACACGGACTAGACAGCTCCACAGACGACACCTGTCACCTGTGCCAGGACACACCACAAACAATTGAACACATTATGACAGACTGTACCGCTCTAGCACAACAGAGAACGCAACATAACATCACTAGTGCGCTGAACCTCTGGTCCACTCTGGAGAGGGTGATCGGTTACCTGCGTGCCGCCGGCTTGCTCGATCAGGGTTGGCTGATCGGTTAACCAACAACAACGACGTAGTCTTTAAATATAACAAGCTGTGCCTTCGGCACTTTTGGGTAGGGCTAGGGCTTGTGTGCTTCGCACAGGCCGTGTTCGGCGGCAGCCGCAGATGTCTATAATATTGAGCTTTATTTTTGGAAAAGTTCATTAGGAACTAAATAGTGCGACACAAATATACTATCACTGATATCGTTTTCACCTGAAATGTATCCTTTTATAGCCGGACATGTGCAACTTTATTTTTTTTCACGTTTTCATGTATTTTTTTTTTTATTGGTTGTAGATAATACTGTTAAATTTCGCTTAATAAAGAATAGCCTGGATAATGCGGTTGGCTGTGTGTATTCGATCGGATGTACACAATGTAACTCAGTATATATAGGTCAAACGGGAAAAACGTTAGATATCATGGTAAAACAGCATAAATATGCGGGTAAAACAGCATAAATATGCGTGTAGAACAGCAAATAATTCTAATGCATTGTTTAACCATATGTGTAGATGTAATCGTAGTATCAAGTGGGATAATTCTAAAACGCTCGTTAAAAACACAGATATAATTGAAAGGAATATTCTAGAATGTGCATTTATCCATTTTAAAAATAATTTCAATAAGTGCGGGAATGTATAAAATTGACAATATCCTGTTAAATATCTTTTGCCTCTAATTAACTCTTGTTAATTGTGCTAATCTTTTTATTTTTCTGTCCCGTTATACATATGTATATATTTTCGTCATCTCGCCTTCTCCCTTCATTCCCTGACGAGGTGTACTTCTGAATACACGAAAGGCCTTGGAATCATTTTTCTTTTTCCTTGTGGGTTTGCATTATATATAAACAATTAATTAATGCCCAAGACACTTATACAGTAGTTATGGCTCATGTAAAAGTAAGATAAAAGTTAAAGATTTTTTCACACAAAGCATCATTCTTCCCATACGGCCATTTCAGGGTACGAGCAGATCGCAGCGTTATTGACAAGCAAACTGACGAGGTCTTCGTACGTAGTTCATCACCACTGAAAGCAACAATGTTCCGTGTTATCCCAACTTAAAGTACATCCAAATCCATATTCGTTTTCGCACAATTTTCATTAGTTTGTATGGCAGACACTTCCAGTTATTATCAATCTAGGTGCACGATTCTTCAGGAGAAAGATACACCACAAGTTTGTGTTTCCTCCCCAAGGCAGCACAAACCTACCTACATCAATTAGTCACATTCGTACTACCTCAGACTTGCTCTTCACAAAATGGACCAAAAACCACAAATATCCGCAATCGCAAACCCTCCGTAAACAAGCCTGTATCTATCCTTATTTTGTTTAAATTCATCAAAGTTCCCTCGTTTTATTTTTCATTAAATCTTGCCACTCAACAGTCCTAGTTTTGCAATCTACATTCTTGTTAATTTGAACTCGATTAATCCACTTTATCCCAATTAGGAAGAAGTGGCAAATACTTTGATTAGAAAATTTTACGTGTACATTAGATGTTAAGTTGATCTTGTTAAAAACTTTTTGTACCCCCAATGTATAGTCTCATTTGTGATGGAACTGCATGATGTATAATATGAGAAAACTGTATGTTGCAAATAATAATATTTTTAGGAGTTTATTAAGAACTAGATTTATAAATGGTATTCTTTCTAGTACCAGGATGCTGTTTGTGGTCAATAAGGTGCCTAACTGTACTAGTGTCACACAATTTTGTATTTAGATTTATCACTAGGTTTGACAAGTCAGTCACTAAGATAATAGAAGCCATGGTTAGTGGACTGATCTCCGATATATTTTATAGATCTCAAATCTAGAAGTATTGGCGTAGGCACTGTATGTTCATTATTCATAGTGTTGAGATATTTCACACAGGAAAATGAAGCAGGAGTAGCGACGTTTCGCTCCAATCAGTGGTCATTCTCAAGCTTTATTAACCGAAAAAAACCAGTCTTTTACATACCCTCAAAAGGCTTAAAAAAATGGGAAGGGGGAGAAGGAGCCGGAAGTTGGGGGTGGTCTCAGATAAGGTTGCAAAGATTAACAAATGGTTAATACCAGTGTTGGTAATAGCGCCGCTACCTTTTTAGTAGCGAAAACGGTAGCGCCGCTACTATTTAAGGCAATTCCATGCCGCTGTTCACTACTTATTTTTTTTTTTTATTTTCGGTTCAGAATCCCAGCTGAGCCGTGAACGGCCAAGCTCTGAAGGACCAGTTTAACCTACAGCCCAAGTTAAGCTAGACTAAAAAGTTACGGACTTGCAGGTCCTATTAGGTCTTACCTCAGGGTTGCTGACTCGATGTGGGCTTACCTTAGGCCTCAGTTGCATAAAATTAAGATAAAAAACAAAAGGGGCACTATTTATGGTCTTTCTCAACCTGCACCATTGCTGTGATATTATTTTGCAGGTTTATGATTACTTTATTAGAATGTTATACCAAAGTAAAATCATTTGTGTTTATATTCAATTCGATTAAACTGATGAGATGTAAGATACTTTATTATATGAATGAAGGTAATGTATAACTTGCGTCATCGAGTAATATATATATATAATATATATAGAATCGAAACGACATAATATTAATGAACGTTTCTGCACACGCGGAAGAGAAATAACGAATAAATGAAAATGAGGCGAACCGCCCGGGAATCGAACCCAAGGCCTTCCAATTGCCGGTTGGATGCGCTACCATTACACCACGGACCTCATATTCACGATTTGCGAGGGTGCCCTCTCAGGGCATTGGTTTCTGCCCTATGTAGGAGAATTTCGATTTGTGAATGATTGAGGTCCGTGGTGTAATGGTAGCGCATCCAACCGGCAATTGGAAGGCCTTGGGTTCGATTCCCGGGCGGTTCGCCTCATTTTTCATTTATTCGTTATTTCTCTTCCGCGTGTGCAGAAACGTTCCTTAATATTATGTCGTTTCTATTCATTTATATACTGCGTGGTCATTGCAGTTAAATGCATATATATATATATATATATATATATAAAAGGGGTTCCAAAAAACCTTAGCTCCCCCCCACCACTTTTGCAGCTTACATGTTTACTTATATCGAAATAGTTTTTAGTGATTATAAAAATATATAAAATTCATTTATTTATTGCAGGTATTAAAATTACTCTAGCTGTTAAAGTGATAATATAATGGCTTCTCAATTAATTGGTGATTCGGAGAGGCAACGTGTGATAGATCGCATACGAGCAATAACATTTCGGGAAGCTCGTGATGCTGGAGCCACCTTTATAACACGTTCATGGGTTGCCAAAAAGTTGCGAAGAAGTGAGGACTTCGTCAAAAGAAATTGGAATAGAACTTTGGATGAATGTGAAATGGATACAACCAAATCTGGGAGCCCAAATTTGCCACTCACGAAACAAAGGACATCATTGAAAGCGGTACGCGTAAGAGGAAAAACAGCTGTGCTAAACTTTCTAGAGAGATCGAAGTTTTGAGAGGAAAGATCGTTAGTGGTGAGATCATTCGACTGTACCGTCATAGGCAAGGTCTAAAGCCTTGGCATGAACTTCCAAAGCCAAGAAAAACTCAACTTAACATCGATGACAGACAATGTTCCCTCTAATTTTTTTTAGTCCGTGTGCGCAAGAAATTTTCGTTGGGCATACATTTAGATTCATGGTGAAAAATTGTGCAAACTTTTCTGAGCGCTATTATCTTCAAAATTAAATATATATAAATATTAAATATTTAATAAATATTATTTCCATAAGGTGATAGCTTGATCATTACGGCACTATTAAATGGATATTAAAAAACTGTTTACAATATTATATATTCTTAAAAATTAAAACTTTTTATCCATTCTAAAAATATGAATAAAATAAAAAATAGTAAAATAAAATTCAACAAAATAAAGAAAAATAAAAATAACATTAATTGAAAATGACTATTTTAGTTATCATTTCTCAAAACAATTTTTAGCATTTAGCAATTTAAAATAGGCTGGGAATAAATAAAAAAATAATAAAATTCAGTAAAATAAAATATAATCAAAATAACATTAAATGAAAGTGCCTTTCATTTAAGTATGATTATGATTTCTCCCTACGATCTTTAGCATTTGCCCATTCCAAATAAACTCTATGAAGATTAATACAACCGTCATCATTCAGGTAACTTTTAATTCGCATGAGCATGTCCAAATGATTTTCTTTCAAACGGTTTCTTAATTTGTTCTTTATAGAATTCATTAAACTGAAATTTTTTAAATTACTTCATTTACTGTCGTGACTCATGATACGCTTGAGCCTGTGCGTATTTGATTTTGCTGTGTGCGCGGGTTTCACAACGCGTGTGCGCGCGCACACGCGCACACCTTAGAGGGAACATTGATGACAGAACGTGGTTTGCCCATTATCTTGAAGATTGGAATGTGGATGATTTCATGCATTTAGCTGTCTCCGATGAATTTTTTGTTTACGTAACACGTCGGCCTAACTACCAGAATGATCGAGTGTGGGCCACAACACCAGATGAAATCGATGACAGTGAACATTATCGCGAATTATTAAAAAGTCCAGACTGTGTTGGTGTGTTTGTTTTGTTCACTGCAAAGAAGCTCATGTGGGCGCTGAAGCCAAATGGTCAGAGTTGGGATGGACAGTATTTTCGTGATATTATTCTATCCCAGCATGTCATTCCTTTTCTAAGAAACCCAAACAATGTTATGGATGTCGATCTGGTCACACTTCTGCACGATAAGGCCCCCCCCTGCTTTAACCCTTTAAGGCCTAGTTCGCAGCATATGCGGTCACTTGTTACCAGAACGTTAGGTTTTATTGTTATTCAAAACTAAATATTTTAGTAACTAGTCACTGAAATTATACACATTTTGGGTTCCTTTCTCAACAACTAAATGACATCTATATATAAACATGTAGAAACATTTATAGAAACGAGGCATTGTAGTACAATTTATATTATTATTTCTGGTGGACCTTAAGGTACCATCCATCATTAAAAGGTTAAGGCATTAACCACTCAACAGTTGTTGCGGAACCATGAGATGGATTTCTTTGGAAATGAAGAATGGCCAGGAAATTCTCCCGAACTGAACGTCTGTGAACACATTGGATCAGTTATAAAAGGCAAGGTTGAATGTCTCATGTTTCAAGAACCTGCAGCAAATCGATTTTCGAAGGATACAATGACGCAACACATTGAAACTGTTTTAGCAAATTTGCGTAACGATCAAGATCTATTCGTGTCACTTTTGGCAAGCTACCCAAAGCGAATTCAGGCTATCTTGGAAGCCAATGGCGGGAACACCAAGTTTTAGTTGTTTCTCATTAAATGCAGGATTAAATTCTCTTTTGTAAGGTATGTTTAGTTTTACCGTACCTCTAATGGTTTAGGCCATGGGCAGGGGGGGCTAAGGTTTATTGGAGCCCCGTATATATATATATATATATATATATATATATATATATATATATATATATATATTGTGTACCATAACTATATTATTGTTATTTATATTAACAGGAATGTTGTTCAATTAAGTTGATTAAAGCCTAAGAAAAGGGGAGCGTTTCATTTCAGTTGCACGATGCAACAATCTTATGGAAAACTGATGAGTGGGTAGTTGGGAGGTAACGAAAATGGTTCACTGAGTAGGTAGGTAGTTAATCTAACAATCATTAAATTCCTTTTATGTCAATAACTGGTGGATGAAACCAATTGGTTGCTCACCAGAGTTATTCTCCACACTAGTATTTATATACTGTGTGGGAGGAGCGTGCTCGGTAGTGGAGATACATTACCGCTCAACCAACCGAGGAATAAACCAAGACAACGCTGGTACGAGAAGCCCCGCGAAAAGGAGAACAAAAGGCAGAACGAAAACGAAGAACGGGGCGAGAGGACGTACCAGAAAAGTGCGCTCTCGAAAACATAACCGGAGAAGGGAGACACTCCGATAACAAAAAGTAAGTGACTAATTGAGTTTTTACACCAGTAAGTTATAAGCATTAAATTAAGCTGGGTCAGACAAGTTAGGCCTACATTGTGGCCTAAGACCCAGCATCAACTCATAGCTTAACAAAGGTGAAGGTAGATTGCCCTAACCTAATTCTTGTGAGGAATCCTACTGTGGACCTCAATTTATCTGCCCGCTCTGGACCATTTCCGGAATCTCTAGGCTGACCCCTCTAGGCTAGACTTGATCTACTCTATAGTTAGACTGGAGATATAAGGGGTGGGTTAATTGTGGACCAATTCATACAGAGCATTTTTCGCATTGGTGGTCCGTGTGTGGGGAATTTACAAACCTTAAGCTTACTTAACAAAAATTGCAGAATTAGGCTAAATGGTCTAGCCTAAGCCTAACCTGAGCAAGCCTAATTAGGTCTACAACCTAGGGCCTAACTAGGAAACATTTACATTAAAGGAGTCTCATTCTCTAATAAGCTTAGACCTGAGTGACACACAAGTACTTGGGGGGGATTAAACCAAATTTGAACTTGACTGTTTTGTCTGTGCTCTCTCTTCTCTGGTAATTTCTTCTTGTCCTATATTTCATTACGATCCCCAGTTAAACAATTTTGACTTAGACATGGACAGTGCAGAATTGAAAAGTTAAAAAAGAAAGGGGGGCAAAGTTGGGAGCTGTTACAAAGGCTGTGAACACTTTTAACAATATTACACAACCAGGTAAGAAAAATATAGAGAGTGTAATTATTAAATTAGAAATTAAAAGAAGGAAATAATAGCCATTAATGAGAGTATTTCAGAGTTAGTTGAATCCGAAATGGCTGAAGAACAATTGATAGACCTTTACGCTGATGATGATGATCAGGTAAGCTCAATTGAACAGCAAATAAGGGAACTACGGTCTCGGTTGACTGACTTAACACCAAAAAAACCTAATTCTGATTTTAATCAAAGTAGGGCTAACCTTCAACAAAATTTAAGTGGCATGCAAAATCCTGAGTCACAAGAATTGAGGGCTCAGTTACCCATTTTGCAAATACCAACATTTGAAGGGACACGGTACAATTCCCATCTTTCATTGACAAATTTGCGAATTTAATAGGTAATAAACCTTATATTTCAACTGTTGAAAAGTTTAGTTACTTAACTAGTTCTCTTAAAGGCCCAGCCCATAACCTGATAGCCTATTTACCAGCCGTAGGGGATTCATATGAAGTAGCTATTGATCTTTTAAAACGTAATTACGTTAATAAGATGTGATTATATATGAATTATCTCAACAAATTTTTGAATTTGCACCCATAAAAGATAACCATAGTGATATGGAAAATTTTTATACAAAATTAGAAGCTATTATAGGACAACTGGTTAGCAATGAGATAGATATTAAAACTTCATCTTGGCTTATACAAAGCATAGTACTTAGGTGCCTTCCTTCGAGGGTTAAAGATAATTTAATTCTAAAGACGGGAGAAAATTATCCTAATTTAACACAAATAAGACAACACTTCCCCAATATCCTAACTAATTACAACTTGAGAGATTTTCCAACACATAAGACCCAGACTATGGATAAACCAAAGACTGTTCCCAGAGACCAACTAGCTACAGCCAAACAGACAAAACTTGATATTGTAGAATCAAATGTGACCAACTACAAAACACGAACACCTACATTACAGAACTTTAATGTAACTGCTGCCTCAACTTACACACCATATTGCAAATTTTGTGCAAGTAATGAACACAGTAGTACTGGGTGTGACAAATATTCAGATTTTAACCAAAGGGCTAAAAGATGTGAACAGTTGAACCTGTGTAAAAAGTGTACTGGCCAGGGACATTATAAGAAAGACTGTAAATCTAGGTTAAGATTCAAGTGTAAGTTTTGTAAAAGTTTACGACATGTCTCATCAATGTGTGATTCACCAAAGTGTCCAAATAATAGTACTCAAACTCAAAATATACCTCCCCCAAACAAAGGTAATCAAGAAAATGCCACTTTCATGGGACATTCTGCTTGTTCAAACAATGTAACAAGAAACACTGAGATTCTTTTACCAACTATTACTTTGGACTTAGTGAATAGTGAGGGTAGTACCACTCCAGTGAGATGTCTTATAGACTGTTGTTCTCAACAAACATTTGTTTCAAAAAATTTAGTTAATAAATTGGGTTTGACACCAAACCCGAATGAACAAAACTTCAATATTGCGTCCTTTGTTAAGGATAACTCGGACAAAAATAGCTATAAGACAATTGACCTGGAACTACATTTAGAAAGTAAATTTAAGAAAATTGAAGCAGTTATTATTTCTAAAGTAGGACAAAACAACTGGTTATACCCAAACTAGAACAAACCATAAATCATTTGAAAAACACTACAAAATAGCTGATAGACATATCACTAACAACACAATAGCTAACATTGAAATGCTAATAGGGGCAGATTATATTAATCTTATTCATAAGGGCATAGTAGAGATAGGTAATGGTATAGCTATTCAGACTCCATCAGGGATAGCCCCTTTGGGTGACCTATCAGACTACAACCTAGACCTAAACCAAAACAGTGCATGACCAACAAATACTATGTGCCTCAACTCAGTCCTACATAACACCTGTAAGAATAGCAACACTTTGAATAATATTATCTCAACTGAGAACATTAATTCATCATTATCAAATGAAACTTTGGATGAGGCAATTCAAACTTTATGGTTACTAGAATCTGTGGGTATACATGACACACATCAAACTTCAGAAGATCAGTTAATGGTAGAAAGATTTGAAGACACCATTCAGTGTAAAGACAATAGTTATTTTATTGAGTTCCTTGGAAAATAAATTGTCCAACTTTAAGAGATAATCTCAAAGTAGCTAAAGGACATTTATATAAAGTAATGAAAAAACTCAAACAGAAAATAATGTAAAAATATATAATAATGTCTTCAAAGAACAGCTACAGAAAGGCTTCATTGAAGAAGTAACAGATAACCCTTTTAAAAAAAGATGGTTGTCATTATTTAACCCACAGGGGGGTTTATCGACAAGATGCCCCAACAACAAAACTTAGAGTAGTATATAATTGTAGCCTCAAAGACAGTGATAAACACAGCTTGAATGATTGCTTGATTGAGGGTCCTAATCTCATTTCTGACCTTGTGAAGATCTTACTGAGGTTCAGGTTAGACAAATATGCTGTACAAAGTGACATTTCGAAGGCATTTTTGAGAATAAATCTTAAAAATGAATATGATAAGAACCAACTTAGGTTCTTATGGTTCAAGGATCCATTTGATTTGAATAAAGGGTTCATAACCTATAGATTTAATGTTGTGTTGTTTGGAGCCAATTGCTCACCTAGCCTATTAGCATTGACAATTAAACATCATTTAAACCAGTTTAATAACTCTCTAACATTGAACTTCCTTAAGGAACATTTTACGTAGACAATCTAATAGGCTCAACGACAACAAAATCTGAATTATCTGAAGTCTATGAACACTCTCAAAACATTATGCAACAAGGTAACTTTGAACTTAGAGAGTGGATTTCAAATAATGAGGATTTAAACAAAAAGATTTTAAAAGATAATAATGGTCTTACTGAGCCATCAGACAGAGTTAAAACTTTAGGTATGAACTGGTATTTGGATGCAACTTCTAACAGTCATGATTCAATCTGTACTAAAGGTTTTAAACTTGATGAGGAAGCAAATACTAAAAGACAAATATTATCAGAGGCTTCCAAAATTTTTGATCCTATGGGTCTATTCCTGCCTTCAACAATAAAATCAAAGATTCTCCTCCAAGAAATTTGGAGGACAAATGTTGGGTGGGATGATCCAATAACAAATGAAAATCAAAAATCTTGGAAGAAGTTAGCTACTGATTTAACAAAAGTGCAGAACATTAAAATTCAAAGGTGCTGTGGGTTTAGGGATAAGCCCCAGAGGCTTCATGTGTTTGCTGATGCAAGCACACAAGCTTATGGGTGCTGTGCGTATCTTGTAAGCCCTACAGAAAGTCATCTAATTTATGCAAAAGGGAAAGTTGCACCTCTCAAACCTACCCGAACCATACCTCAGTTGGAACTATTGGCTGCTACATTAGCCATTAAAACCATTTCATTGCTTAAGGATGCTTACTATGATGTGTTCATAACTAATATCCACGTCTGGCTTGACAGTCAGATTTGTCTTGCCTGGATACGGAATGATAGCATTAATAGTAAGAATATCTTTGTAAGAAATAGGCTAAAAGAAATAGCTGACGCTAATGAAAGCCTACAATAACTTTCACTATGTTCCAACTAAACAGAATCCAGCAGACTTTCTGACCAGAGGTTTATCCTACAAGTTGTTGAAGTCAAACAAACTTGGTTTATGGGACCTAAGTGGCTCTGTAATACAGACCAATGGCCTGTGGAACAAGTTAACTTGACATTAAATTTAATCTTTTCAAATGAAAAGGTTGAACCAATCACTAATTATGAAAAGTATTCTGATTTCAACAAACTTGTCAGGGTGACAGCCTACTGTTTGAGGTTTGCTCACAACTGTTTAGCTACAATTAACAAACAGCTAAATAAAAACAATCATAATTATACAGAAGTTGCAACCCAATATTGGATAGGCCAGGCCAACAAAAAGAGTACAATAAAGGTTAGAATTCTTAATAAATGGGAAACAAACAAAAGAACCTGTACCATCAGTAGTTGTGGATCTAAACTTGTTCAGAGATGAGGAAGGCCTTCTAAGGTGTAAAGGGAGATTAGACAAATCAAAACTGTCATACAAAAGCAAAATCCAATCCTTTTACCTAGATTTAGCTATTTGACAACATTAATCATCAGAAAAATACACAATGATGTATATCATATGGGGGTACCACAGACACTAACTACATTAAGAAAAACTTATTGGATACCCAAGGGAAGGATCACTGTTAAAACAGTCCTGAGTGAGTGTGTCACATGTAGGCGTATTCATGCTAGGCCTATAGGAAACCAAATCCTCCTGCTTTGCCAGAGGAGAGAGTTACTCTCAACAGACCCTTTGAGACTGTAGGCATTGACTATACAGGAGCATTGACTGTAGGGGTGGGTGACACGGAACAAAAAATGTACATTGTACTGTTTACATGTGCAGCCTCACGAGCTGTTTATTTGGATGTTGTGGAGGACCTAACAGCAGAATCTTTTGTTGCTGTCTTTAAGAGATTCTGTGCACGACATTCAGTACCCAAGACAGTTTGGACTGACAATGCTACATATTTCAAAGCTGGTGAACAAGTCATCCACGACTTGTTAAGCAATGAAATCACACAATTATATATACAAAATCAAAACATAAAGTGGAAGTATATTCCAGTTGCCTCTCCTTGGTATGGTTCTATCTGGGAGAGGAATATACAAACAGTAAAGAATTGCTTGAAGAAAGCAATTGGCAAAAAACAGATACACTTATTTGGGTTACTCACTCTCCTGGCTGAGATTGAGAACATCATTAACAATAGGCCACTCACTTATGTGAGTGACAACATTATGACCCAGAACCATTAACTCCAAATCATTTGATTCGGGGAGAACAAGTTAGTCTCCTCCGCCGGACTACAATATAGACTCTTCAGAAGACCCAACTGGACTCAACGACATGATGAGCTCCAGACTAAGTTACAACATTTAACTAGAGTTAAAGCTCATTTCATTAAACAGTGGAAAAATGAGTACTTGATGGGTCTAAGGGAGAGACATAAACAAATGACTAGAAGGATTGGTCTGACACAATTAAGGTAGGGGACCTTGTTCTCATACATGACAGTACTCCAAGACAAAACTGGCCTCTGGCTAGAGTTTCAGAACTCAGACCAGGGCAGATGGGTAACAAGAGTGGTCAAATTAAGGACTTCAACGGTGACACAACAAGAGACATTTCTCTTTTGTACCCTTTAGAGTCTGGACCCAAAACAATGGACTTTGGAGAACCTTCTCCACTGACAGTAACAACTGACACTGAACTTCCAGTAACTATTCCTTTGACAGTAGGAGTGGTAACGCATCCTACTACAACATTGACAGACACAAGACCTCAGCGACAAACAGCATTAAAAGCGCGACTATTTTTACAACAAAAAATAGATGCTGGGGGAATTGTAATTTTATCTTCTAACTTTCATTTTTCTTTTCTTATGGTAAAGACCATAGACAGTTTCATCCTATGGATGTATATTTTATCTTCTAATTAAATGCTACACCTTCTCCATGAGAAGGTGAGGATAGGCACTGTTAATCAGATTAACAGGCATTTACAGTTAAATAGTTAGCTAGTCTACACTCAGACAAAAATTGGTGACAATGACACCAAAATTTTTATCTCCCGGGGCCCCAGTATATGGAAAACTGATGATTGGGTAGTTGGGAGGTAACGAAAATGGTTCACTGAGTAGGTAGGTAGTTAATCTAACAATCATTAAATTCCTTTTATGTCAATAACTGGGTGGATGAAACCAATTGGTTGCTCACCAGAGTTATTCTCCACACTAGTATTTATAACTGTGTGGGAGGCGTGCTCGGTAGTGGAGATACATTACCGCTCAACCAACCGAGGAATAAACCAAGACAACGCTGGTACGAGAGCCCCGCGAAAAGGAGAACAAAAGGCAGAACGAAAACGAAGAACGGGGCGAGAGGACGTACCAGAAAAGTGCGCTCTCGAAAACATAACCGGAGAAGGGAGACACTCCGATAACAAAAAGTAAGTGACTAATTGAGTTTTTACACCATAAGTTATAAGCATTAAATTAAGCTGGGTCAGACAAGTTAGGCCTACATTGTGGCCTAAGACCCAGCATCAACTCATAGCTTAACAAAGGTGAAGTAGATTGCCCTAACCTAATTCTTTGTGAGGAATCCTACTGTGGACCTCAATTTATCTGCCCGCTCTGGACCATTTCCGAATCTCTAGGCTGACCCTCTAGGCTAGACTTGATCTACTCTATAGTTATACTGGAGATATAAGGGGTGGGTTAATTGTGGACCAATTCATACAGAGCATTTTTCGCAAATCTTGTATCTAAACAACCAAACTGAATGGCAAGAGAGCTCTCTATAAGACCACGCCCTGTAAGTGCCGCATTCAACAAACGAGTAGGAAAGACACGCAGCGCCCAAAAAAAATGATGCCACAAGAGCCCAAAAATGCTAGCTCTAAATTAAGTGAAGTTTTCACTAACCTTACAATTATAAGATGGATATATATACACTAACTTAATATATACAAGCAATGCTGCATCAATCAGCTGTCATCATATCGCCTTGGGACAACAATGGCTCTTCCTCTTCTAGATTTTCTAACACTACTTTTATGAAAATTGAAATACTGTATTAGTTTCTATACTTACTGTCTGCCTCTGTTCACGGAAACATGTTGAAACAAGTCGGCTTACTGTCTGCCTCTGTTCACGACGGCAACATGTTGAAATAAGTCGGCTACGGTTGCCCTGGACTGACTGTCAGTCTAGTGTGAGCTATATCGATTTTCTATCGAATTATATTTTTTCATAACATACATTTTGAAAGTAGCGGCAGCGCTACTTGCTACTTTATTTAAAAAAGAGCGGTAGCGGTAGCGCCGCTGCTTTTGAAGAGTAGTGCGCACAACACTGGTTAAATACAGCTAGCCCAGGTGTGAGTATAAAATTTTTTTAAGATAAAAAGAATTAATATCACATAAGGTTACGAAGATTCATTAAACGATACAACAGAACTAAATAAAATAAATGCGGTGAGAAGGGAACTAAGTATGTATGTAGGTAGTATGTACAGTACAACTTAATTCTGCGTGAAATATCTCAACACTGAACTAAAACCATGCATTTCGCCGCATTATTCAGTGTTTCACTGGCCTACATAGTCAGTGCTCCAGACAACTTTCTCTTAACCTTCTATGGACCATTATATAATGTTTGTACCTGTTGAATCTGAAATAAAGTGTTTGTTGTTGTTTGCAATGTTTCGTTTTTTCTATGGGCTTGCAAGTATTGAGCAATACTCAATTATTGTAGGACTAGATTCTTCCATAATTCTAACATGATGTTTGTTTTTTCTGCTGTGGAAGCTACTCCAGATGATTCCCATTATTTTTGTAGCTATTGTGATTTTAATGTTATCGCGTTCTCTTAATTCTGCATCCGATGATGTTATTACTCCAAAATCCTCTGACTGTGGGTTTGGTCATAGTCTAATTATATAATTATCTGTTTGGTTTGCAGTGCTTTATACCAGTGGTGAGCTGGAGCAGGTTCGCACCGGTTGTTAAAATTTTGAAGCATTTTAGAACCGGTTATTAGAAATTGTTACGAAAACAAATATTGTTATAAAATGATCTTATAAAACGGTGTACAAAATAAACTTCAAATGCAAAGAAAAAATAGCACTATCTGGCCATTTGGAAATTACTACCTAAGTATTAAATAAGGTATGTATTTAAATGTTCTGAAAATAATAATTTCTTTCTTTGTGTTATCTTGAAGCTATTTTGTAATTACTACCTAATTAGTAATAACTAATATACTTAAATATTCTTCATATTTTCTTTCCAGATTTATTCTAATTTTTTTTTTTTTAATTGTTAAATACGAGTACAACTCCCAATGACACCATGCATTGCCACTTCTTATGGAGAAAGGTACAAAAACTACACACTGTGGCACATCCTTTAAATCAGAACTTTTTATATAGGGAACCGGTTGTTAAAATTTTGGCAGCTCATCACTGCTTTATACCCTTTATTCTGTAACACTTTGTTGTTCCCATGCAAATTGGAAAATTTCTCCGTTGAACTTCATATTGTTGTCTTCCGCCCACCCGGACAATGTTTCAATGTCGTTTTGTAATTTTTATGTCATCTTTGGTATTTCCTTGCATATCTCTGTCATCCGGGAAACACGATACGACACTGTCATTAATAGCTGCATTAGTGCTTGCAATCATTATTACAAACAGCAAGTTAGTTAGTACTGCGCCTTGTGGGACAGAGTTAACGACTTCTGAGACTTCGGATTTGATTCTATTTATTACTAGTTTGTGTTCGTTTGGTCAGAAAATTAAATATCCATCTTCCCAGCAATTCCCGTATTCTTAAGTTTGCGTGCTATAATTCCATGGTCACATTTATCGAAGGCTTTATCAAAGTTTGTATTCATTACATTTATGTTTTATCCTCTACGTAATGTTTCCAATATTTTCTCCTGGTGGTCTGATAGCTGTGATAGGCATGATCCTCCAGTCCTGAAGCCATGTTGGTTTAGGACTTTAGGTTGTATAAATTCTTTTCTTGTAGGTACCGGTAGTAGTTTTGCCCCTAATTATACTATCAAAGGTGGGAAGCGAGAGCTACTGGCAGATAGTTCTTCGGCTTTGCTTTGTTACCTCCTTTGAATAAGTGGACAATGTTCGTATTCTTTAATGGAAGTGGAATTTGTCTTGTGTCGAGTGATTTTCTTCATAGTAAATATCGAGGCTTGGCGATACTCTACATTTCTTCAGAAACGTAAAAATAAAGATATATTAAGAAACATTTCCTATTTTTTTTCATATCAATTAAACTTAAATTGAGGAACAGCAATGATTACTCGTCATTTACTATTATTCCCATTACCCTTTATCGTCGGTCAATGAGAATGCTGCAAGCGAGATTTGCCGACTAATCCAGGAGGTAATGGGAAGACAAAGTGTGAAGAAAATATACTATTTGTATTATTCCAACATCAGAACTACACTAGTAGTTAAGTCACCCTTAACTTGTACGTTAGCAAAGACACTCCATTTACTCTCTCTCTCTCTCTCTCTCTCTCTCTCTTCCAGTATCATAAAATTCAAACACTTATCTCAGAATTCATGCTTTCTGCAAATCTACCTTTTCAATTGCTTCCGCAGTTTACCGTGTGAAAAATGCTCTGTATGAATTGGTCCACAATTAACCCACCCCTTATATCTCCAGTCTAACTATAGAGTAGATTAAGTCTAGCCCTGTAGGGGTCAGCCTAGAGATTCCGGAAATGGTCCAGAGCGGGCAGATAAATTGAGGTCCACAGTAGGATTCCTCACCAAACTAGGTTAGGGCAATCTACCTTCACCTTTGTTAAGCTATGAGTTGATGCTGGGTCTTAGGCCACAATGTAGGCCTAAGTTGTCTGACCCAGCTTAATTTAATGAGTCTTCTAAGTTAGAAGATCTAACTGGGCTAAAAACACAATTAGTCACTTACTGCTAGTTATTAGAGAGTCCCTTCTTCCGTCCTGGTTTAGTTGTTAAGAGCGTACTTGTTGGTGGGGATCTTACTTCGTTGTCTGTTCTTGTCCCTTCCCCAGTTCCGTCCTTCTCGCCCCGTTCCTCTTTTCGTTCTCCTTTGTTCTCCTTTTCGCGGGGCTTTTTCCACCAGCGTCGTCTTGGTTTTTTCCCCGGTTGGTTGATCGGTAATGTATATCTATTACCGAGCACGCTCTTATCACACAGTATATAAATACTAGTGGAGAATAACTCTGGTGAGCAACCAATTGGTTTCATCCACCCAGTTATTGACATAAAAGGAATTTAATAATTGTTAGATTAACTACCTACCTACTCAGTGAACCATTTTCGTTACCTCCCAACTACCCACTCATCAGTTTTCCATAACCGTCTAACTGCGAACACTTTACCCACTTTCTCTGAAACCATCGTCAATCAACACTTAACGAACTGGAAGTTTGTTTGTTGTATTTCGTCACTAGTGACGCAGCTAAGGTGGGTCTCCGCTGTCACCAGGCTGCTCCAATCCCTGCTGTGGCAGTTGAGTATTTCTAGTGGGGTTCTCATACCTTGGTATCGGGGACTGAAAACTAGCTGTCTAATTGCTGTTTAAAGTAATCCCGGGTTTTGCCTGTCATGTTTCTGATTTTTTGAGGAACTGCATTGAAAAGTCATTCCATTGAATGTGAAACTATGATGTACAATGGTCTTCACTGAGTCACTCCTTCTGTTCTTACATAGCAGAGTCGTCCACTTCTTAGATGGTTGTTTACTGGAATGTCTATATTCAGTACTCGTCCCTCTAATATCTTTCAGACATATATGACGATCAGTGTTGGGCACTAAAGCGTTAATCCGATAACAGTTAATTAACGAAGTTCTTTTTTTAACGGAAGTTAATTTCCAGTTATCGTTATCGGACCAGTTAACTTCCGATAACTCGATATTGTCTGTTAAAGTCCGTTAACACGTTAACTGCGAGGAGTCATTCACGGAAGATCACCGCTCCGCGAATGAATTCAAACCGCCATAACTTCAGTCTGCTTCCAGATCTCGCAAGGGGAGGTTGTGTCATAGTCTTTAATAAATGTGCCTAAAATTTAATTTTACCTTTCAGTTCCCGCCATAATAATTCTCTGGTAAATTAAAATTTAGTTAAT
This sequence comes from Bathynomus jamesi, assembly GCA_023014485.1. Lineage (NCBI taxonomy): Eukaryota > Metazoa > Arthropoda > Malacostraca > Isopoda > Cirolanidae > Bathynomus > Bathynomus jamesi. The sequence goes on from JAJOZX010004810.1 coordinate 299,512, forward strand.
GGTTACAAGGGTAACGGGTTTCAAAACATGTAATCAGTACATTTTTTATTAAAAATAAAAAAAAAGTTAAGCAAAAAAGTTGCAAAACTTGATAAAAATAGTTAAATACCTATTTATTGTTGGATTTTGCATAAATAAACATTTTCTATGGGTTTTAAAGCTTTTTTCCTTGATTTTTTTAAATGTTAGTAAAGAAATAGTTATCGTTAACGGATTATCGTTAACTTTGTAGTAAAATTATCGGATTATCGTTATCGAAGTTAACTTTTTGGTTAACGGTGCCCACCACTGATGACGATGTATCTCTCCGGTCGTCTTTGGAGGAAGCAAGCCACGAAGATAAGCAAGTGAATAAGATAGTTCCAGATCTATCGCAATACTTTCGCGTTTGAGTCTATCATCCACTTTTATACAGTGGCATAACAGATTTCCTGCAATCCCTTCATAAACAAACGCCCCTTTTACCAAGATTTCAAATTTGTTTTTCCACAACCATTCGAACTACATATAGCCTACATAATTAGGGCGGGTCAAAGAGAGTTTGGCTTTTTTGTTTTTTAAAAACTACACTATGTAAGAGTTTTCATTTGGGTTAACAAATAACATCAAAAGTTGAGCTATGCGCGACCCCTCTGTACCCTTCGCACATAGTCCCCCCTTTTTCTCCACTCTTCTAGCTGAGATTTCACAATAAGCTTTGAACCTATTCTGAACATCAATTTAAGATATGTAAAATAAGTTAGAAGACCTTATTTAAATCAAATGGGTATCTTCTTTATTTGGATACTTTTTTGTTTTATGCAGGGTTGCCAGATGAACCACTGTGGCCAAATTTCACAAATGTCCAAAAAAAGTCTGGCAACCCTAATTTTTTTAGTAGTTTTTGCAAAAAATTATATTATTTTATTTTTGTTTCAGATTATTGATCAAGTAAAATTATTATTGATTACACTAGGCAACAAATTTCAACTTTTTTTTTGTTACAGATACGTGAACTACTGATACCTACTAAAGCGCTGATGCTGATTTCAGATCTGATATCAAAAGTTCTCTATCACGTCCAGATTTTGTGTAACCGAAAACCCCTATTTTTCATTTTTTTTCTCACCCGCTTCTATTACGAAAGCCGTCTAAGCTACTTTTCCGTGCCACGTTTTATGTTAAGCATACTTAAATAATTAGTGAACAGGGATGTCTTTCCTCCTTTATTCTGGCTTAAGACAGACAGCGGAATTCCGCTGGCGGAGTTACCACCCCTGCGCCCAACCATCCACCCAAAGCGCGTTAGTATTTTGTTGTTACTACTGAAAGGCAAATTCCTGTTCTTAAGTGAAACTTTGGTGTGTCCTCTTCCTTTGTCGCTTGTAGGATGACGAGCTCTCCTTCTGCAGGAACCAACAATAATCTCCCATCATATTTGGGTTGAAATTACCTTGGTATCTGTTTTCCATAACTGAGATCTGTTGGTGGAAGCGCTCACCATGCTCGTCACTTACAGCCCCAAGGTTGGCCGGGAAGAAGTCAAGATGAGAATGTAAAAAATGAATTTTCAAAGACATTCTGCATCCCATTATTTCATAAGATTTAAGCATGTTTTCTACGAATTTACGGTGGTTTTCAGCTTTGTGGTTTCCAAGAAAATTTTTGACAACTTCAACGAAAGATGTCCATGCTCCTAGTTCATTCTCATTTAGGTTAGATGGAAACGATGAGTCGTGGATGACACTGCGGATCTGTGGTCCAGTGAAAACTCCAGCTTCTAGCTTAGCATCTGTCAATATTCCTTTGAATTTATCCTTTAAATATTGGAAACCACTACCTTGATGATCCATACCCTTCACGAAATTTTTCATAAGGCCAAGTTTAATGTGAAGTGGTGGAAGATGTACTTTCTGAGGGTCAATAAGTGCTGGGTGTTTCACATTGTATTTACCAACAACATGTTCAGTTCTAGATGGCCAATCATGTTTTTTGTAGTGGTTCTTGTCATCTCTGCTGTTCCATAGACACAAAAAGCACATATGCTTTGTGTAGCCCAACTGTAACCCAAGAAGTAATGATACAACTTTAAGGTCGCCACAAATATTCCATGTGTGGTCCTTATATTTGATGAGTCTTAGCAGCAGTTTCATCGATTCATAAGTCTCATTAAGGCCAGTGGCATGTGCTACAGGTATTGAAGGTTTTTCATTGCCGTTGTGCAGTAATACAGCTTTAAGGCTAGCTTTACTAGAGTCAATGAACAGTCTCCATTCTTTTGGATCATAGCGACAGCCAATCCCTTCATCAGACCACTGATATCGTGGCAGAAACAAACGTTTTCTTCCTGTAAGTAAAATGATGAAAACTGCAAATGGCGATGGCGGAAATGGGAAACTTTGGTGTTTGGTTGGAGAAGATTAAATTCTTGAAGTCTTGAACCAAGCAACTCTGCCTTTTCTTTTGGTAATTCCAAATCGCGCACTAAGTCATTTAACTCCGCTTGACTTAACAAATGTGGGGAAATATTTGCATCTGGAACATATATGCCATCTTTCCCTGTTTCTATATCACTAGCAGAATCTTCAGATGAACTGCTGTCTGTTATCGTTGCTGGTGGAACTGGTGGTGGATTTATTTCATCATGTGGTACTGGTTTCATTGCTGATTCGCAGTTTGGGTACGTGATCTTTGATTTGTTTTTCTTTGTGAAACCAGCAATCTTTGTCAAACAAAAATAACAATCATTGAAGTGATTTTTCGGCTCACGCCAAACCATGGGGACTGAGAACGGCATAGCTTTTCTTTTACCATTCATCCAAGCTATTAACATTGCATTGCACTGTGCACAGCAAATATGTGGTGCCCAGTCCCTCTGTTGGTCTCCTAACTTACAGTCAAAATAACACTTGTAGGCAAGTTTAATCTTTGTTGTTATGTTTCTATGTTGTGGCTTAGGTGTATATTGTCCACAGACAAAGCAGAAGTTGTCTGGGTGATTTACACAAGCACGTCTATTTGATGCCATTTTGAATTACCATACAATATCTGAAAAAACGTAGAAAGTAATTATTACGATGTGCAAAATAAAAAGAAATACACACCGTAGTACAAAACAAATGCTATAAAAACACACAAGTCACCACAACCTGTCACTTGCTCATCAGCAGAGAGCTTCAACAACCGTTCTGCTTGACTGTCACGTAGCCACTGACCGTTGGGCCGTTGCCCGTTACTATGCTCTTGACTCAGTGTTGCCAACTCGGGATAAATTTTATTTATCAAAATTGTTCGAATTTGTATATAGTTGGCAAAAAAAATTGCTTTAACCTTGAAAAGCAAGTCTCATATTACTGGCATTAAGCCGATTAAAACCAAAATCTGGACGTGGTAGAAAATTTTACTAAAAGTGATTTGCATTTTACACAAAATCTAGACGTGATAGAAAAAATCTAATTATAGATTTGAAATCAGCATACCGAAATTAGCTAGGAGCACCTATTTGGTCTTCTGTAACAAAATCTTTGTTGCCTAGTGTTATTGGTTATTGGTTATTAATTCAAACTATTGGTTATTAAGCCAAATTAATCATGACAAGAAAAAAGTCATCAAATGCAGCCTTTGGACATCCTTCCGAGTATCCAGCAGCTATGACACCAACAAAAGCAGATGTTGAGAGGCACTACAACTTTGTGCGACGACGAGAAGAGGCTGAATCAAATAAATTGATTACTTTTAATGAATGTTGTAACATAGTCACAATAGACATTGAAACCATATGGAGAATGTTCTTTCCCTACAATAAGTACTCGTGGAATCTTTCAGAAAGGTGTTAGTGTGATAGAAACAGCCTCAAAGTTGAACAAGGTTCCTATAAACTGAAGAGATGAGAGATTTGAAAAAAAAGTTTCCAAGTATAGTGCTGTTTGATGTATGTACCTGCGATTGCTACAATAAAGGGATTGATAGAAATGCCTGCCAGTGCAAGGATAAAATAACAATTGCTGAATGGGATTCTTTTGTAGGACAAAAGCAAAGATTAAACCAACTGGGGCCAATTGATAGAAAAGCTGCTTTGATGAGGAAAAGGTCTATTGCTAGAGCTTAGAGAGAGATCACGAGCAGAATTGACTGAAGCTATCAGAGTTGTCCCTTCAACATCACAGGATGCAGCCAGTGCTGAGAGCATGGAGGTAGAGACCGACTAAGAGGACGAAGACTTCGTGCCTGATATAGCGTTAATAGAGAATGAGCAGAACAGATATACCTATGAAGAGGTGGCAGTGACCGCAGATCGTTACAGAGTGAGTTGCAGGGCAGCAACAGCAATTGTTAATGCTGCTTTAAAAGATATGGGAATCCTGGATCAGGGCAACATGATTGATAGAAAGAAGCTGGAGAGGGAAAGAGTACGAGTAGGTAAAAAGTTGAGTACCAGGGTTAAATCGGGTAATATAGGAATAGAATGCATTGGCTTTGATGGGAGAAGAGATGACACATTAACCAGGGCAAGCAAGATCAAAGAAGAGCACTACATCATTGTTAAAGAGCCTGGAAGTATCTATATAGACCATGTAACACCTAATCATGGAAACGCTCATTGTGTAGCAGAAGAGCTGATTACTGTAATAGTGGACTCAAAGTTCAGACACTCTAAAAGCTTTACTATGTGATGGCACTGCTGTGAACACGGGAAGAATCGGTGGAGTAATGAAGCTTGTTGAAATCTATCTGAATAGGTCCATTCAGTGGCTGGTATGCCTTCTTCATATGAATGAACCACCATTCAGGCACATCTACGAGGCAATAGATGGAAAAACAACAGGCCCAAGTACTTTCAAGGGTTCAATTGGAAATAAATTGAAAACTGATCTAACAAAACTAGAAGTGGTTGCTTTTTTCCTGTTAAAGGAAACATTCATGAAACTCCATCTGATGTTGTTAATGCTTTAAGCAGTAACCAAAAGTTATCTCGTGTAAGAACAAAATCATTAATTTGCAATGGGTAAATAGATATTTTGTAACTCAAGAAATCCACTTGTATCAGACCAGAAATAGATCAAAGCTTGTTATACCTCAATTTAGATTGTCTTCATCTCAAATGTCCACTAATATTGTAATACATGGTTTAACTATTAATAATACTTACTTACTTTATTATTATAAATTTATAACAACTAGCTGCTTATTTTTAATAAGAGCCCAGTAAAGCCTAAAGCTTAAGGGCCAAATAAAATAAAATAAATAGTTGAGCTTCACAATTATTCATGTCATTGTAAATTGAAAAAATTTATTTATTTTATTATTATTAATAAAGGTTATTCTATTCTATTCTCTCTCTCTCTACAATACGTGCCAAACTGTTCAATCTGGAAATGTCTCCAAAGATCTCCTGGTACAATTCATCATGCTCGTTGGCTAACTAGAGCAAATAGAATTCTCAGACTCTATATGTCAACATCAAATCCAACTCAAGATCTCAAAGATCTAGTAGAAATTATTATGCTATCTTATGCTCCAGGATGGTTTTGGGTTAAGTTACATCCACTGGCATCTGACGGATCATCTAGCTTTTGGTACTTAGGGTGTCTGCTGCACAATTTGAAGGAGAAATACAGACTGATCATGGAACCAGTGTTTCAGAATAACTCGTACTTTGCAAACCCCAAAAATATTCTACTATCGATGATGACAGACTCAAGAAGAAATGTTAGAGAGGTTGCAATCCAGAGAATCATTCTCTCAAGAACTACATTTTCTGGATAAAGAAACTTTGACCTACCTCAAACTCTTAATTTTGATTCTTCAAACAACACTGAAATGATTGATTGGCAGAAAGAGGTAATTTATCTGCCTCCACTTCTGAGAAACTTTAGCAATAAGGAACTTTTGGCTAGCAAGACAAGAACCACTCAAAATACCAGCCTTTTCTTGTCACAGCCAAGGAGTAGAAAGTGCTGTGAATCTAGTCATGAATGCATCTGATGTATGAATTAGCTATGAAAATTGCCAAAAATATATTCTTAACCTACTGGAATCATGGCAAAAATTGCCTAAATTTGAATGGAAAGGACAGTGGAATAAACATGCAGTGTTACTTTCAAAATAGCACTTCATTTGGTAATGGTTTTTCTTTTTCTTGTAGAAGACAAGTTCTGTTGCTTAATTTTTCAAAAATGTTAAGCAATTCATTAATTTGTTCCTTATTTTTTATCTTAATATATAGTATATACTCAAAAACAGGTAAAAGTGTAATTTTCTTTGAGTTTGAATAAAAAATAAGAAACATGAGTTTAACACAGCTGAAACAATTTTTATCCGAGTTTTTACTGAAAAATGTACATTTTGGCAAATTGAAACTGAGAATTTGTGCAGGGGGTAGGAGACTTAGGATACGCGAAATATTTTACTGGGTGACTACTGTCACCCATATGAAACCCCAACAATGTGTCACTTTTGAATACAAAATATCAACCCACCCCAAATTATTACGTATTTTCTTGTAAGTCTATTCTTTCTTCAACTACATAACATATCCTCAATATTTTGTTTCCCACCCATTCTCAGTGCTGTTATGTATGTACGTTGTTACATATTTTACTTCCTGCCTTCAAGGATGTTTACAAAATTTTTATACCTTCTCAAGCTCTTCAAACATTTACAAAAATAAAAAGAATCAAAATATATTTTTTATTTTGAGAATGACTGAGCCCTTACACTAATTATAAAAATAGAAATAGGTGCAACCACCATACATACACACGACTTGTATAAAATTGGTGAAATATGCTGGGCTAGCCAAGTACTTCATTTTAATGGATTCTAAAACAGTTTTCAATCTTGTAATTTTAGTAAAATTTTGAAACTTAAAAAATTGCTGCTGATCATTGAACTAGAAAAAGTTTGGCATAACAATATAATATACATCATGGCTTCTAAGCAGTAACTGGAGTCTGAACAGTAAATCATTCAGGAAATATGACAATGTTTCTGTAAATAATGTAATGTAATGTAAAATAAAGTAGGTTAAGAATTTAAATTATAAAAATCATTCAAATATTGAAAAACATTCTTCAAATACTTAAAACTTATACATTTAAGGAAAAGCCAGAGGGAGGCATGTTGGTTATTTCACGAACATGCCTCCCTCTGGAAACATGTACCAATACCAGTTCCACCTTCTCTCGATTGGTATACTGAGCCATAAGGGTATTTTGTTTCCTGAAATATGTAAAACTGACATTAGAAATGTGTTTGTTTCATTTTAAAAATATAATGTACCATATATTTTTCCCTATGAGTCCAGACTTCTGGGACACCCTGTATAATAATAATAATAATGGTTACCATTTTTAAACTAATGCATATTTCCTCTATTTTCAATTGATATATCAAAAAAGACATCAAAAAGTTTTGTTGACCAGAATTCTGACCATATCAACTAACAATATAGGTATATTTTGCCACGAAGTAATATATTACAACAGTGAGAATTTCATAGGGACTTCCAAACACACAAATACAAAACCATCAAATGTACTGTCGAGAAGTTCAGACATACGGTACAGGGTGTGTTAATGACCAGATAAGAGGCCACAGTGGAGAGAATTCTAGTGGGAACATCACATAAGCCAACTACTGAACATTTCATGGTAAACTTTTCCATGAACCAAGTTTCAACCATGCATAATTCACCTGAGCCACTTTAGGTGCTGGAAATGATTATTCATGAGGAGTAGCGCTTCAAGTGGTGTGAAGATTGTTGCAGAAAACTTTTACTACCGTATCTAATGACAAAGAAAATAATCTGGTACCTAGTTATATATTGGCAGACCTTGGTGGCCACAGATTCTTCAAAATTATTTATTCTGTTAAAAAAATGTTCCTTTGATGAGTGAAAGCTTACTGGAAGTAACCCTTTCCAGTATCATCAAACATAGCAATAAAGCGATGTTTTCTGAAAGAATCCTCACGCCACAGAAGGCTGCAGTACATCATCACAAACAACAACATTTGGATGATTTCTGTGGCTGTATTCTGGTACACCTTTGACAAAGTACAATGTTGTATTCAGTTGTGCCTACAAAACAAAGGGGATTAAATCAATTCCAGCACCTACTGTGATTCGAGTGTCACACATGGATGCAGTCCAGTTCATGAAATGTTTTACTATAACATGTCTATTTGCAGGTAATGGTACATTTCATGGTTGAGTTTATATATATAAACAAAAAAAAATCTACAGAACTAAACTATTAAAAGAAATGTGTATGATTACAGAGTGGAAAACCATTAAAAGTTGTATATATTGCCACAATCTATTTTATAAGGCTTAATTGTAATAAGATGGCTTCTTATAATGTTCATATTCTTATTAATTAAAAATATTTGTCCTAAAACCATTCATACCTATAATGCCAAAGTATGATTACAGAGTGGAAAACCATTAAAAGTTGTATATATTGCCACAATCTATTTTATAAGGCTTAATTGTAATAACTAGGGCAGTCAAAAGTTGACCGAAAAAATTAAGAAAGTTGACCTTACGAATTGAAAAAATTGACTTATAAAGTTGCCTTTACTTTCAATAATAAAACGATACTTTAATTACTTATTCTTGCTCTTCTACATCAGTTGACCGATTGTGGTAAATTATGAAGTATTTGCCGACATTTTCTGGCAAAAAATTGCGATCCTTACTTAATAATTTATTAAGCATGGAGAAAGATCTCTCTACAGCGGCAGTTGTTGGTTGACATTGCAAAAGCTGACCATAAACTGTTGGTGAGATTTCAGGTCTACTGAGGTTAATTATTTCACAAATACCATTTGTCTTGAGTCTTGTTTCAATGTATTGTTTGACTGAACAATTGTTTCACATGAGGGTTGCTCAACTTATGAAGAGGTATGTTGGCTGACAGAAATGTAGTCACAAGTTTTTCCGAAAAATCTGAAGACTTGTACTTTAAAAGGGTTTGCGTCTTTTCATTCCCCACATTTTGGTCTATACCACGCTGGTGCTTTTGGTAGAGCGATGTTTATCCACAAAAAAGGATTTGTCATGCTTGACCACAACACAACAAATCTGACAGTATAGCTCATTTTTTCCTGAACAAATGAATTCATTAGGATATTTTGCAATTATAGCGCGCACTTTAGCAATAGAACTAACTGCAACTTTTGGCATTTTAAATATCTGAAATCAAAAGAAATCGAAATCACTGAAATCACAAATCAGAAAAAATCACAAATCAAAAATGGTAACCAGTAACCACAATACATACAACACAACCACATCCAAAACCAGAACGGACATAACTGAATAAGACAAATACGAGCAGCGAAGTTGCCAGTTAACCAAAAAGATGCCAATTTTTAGTTATTTTAATTATTTATTCCAAAAAATTGACTTTATTTACCTCATTGCTATTTTTTGACCTAACAGGTAAAAGTTGACTTTTGGTTGACCTATTAACTTTGGTAATATACCCCCTACAGGTGTTTTTATTGCATTTTCAGTCGTTTCAGCGAAAAGTGCCCCACAGGAAACAATTTGACTTTATTGACTTTTGACCACCCTAGTAATAAGATGGCTTCTTATAATGTTCATATTCTTATTAATTAAAAATATTTATAAGTCCTAAAACCATTCATACCTATAATGCCAAAGTAAGTCTTTTAAATAGCATGCAATCAAAATCAACACTTAAGACTAACTGCAAAATTTGTACCAGGGCTGTGGAGTCAGTCGGAGTCGCAAGCAATTTTAGTGCTGCTGGAGTCGGAGTCGGTAAAAATGTACCGACTCCAACCTCAATATAAATTTTAATAATTCCATTTCAGACAGACCAATTCCAGTAATTCTTTTTCATTTTCAGAAAACTTTTATTTCTAATTACAAAATGTTGAGTTAATTCTAAATTTTCTAAATCAAAAGGCCCTCTCAAAATGGCAAAGAGAGCGCCAACTAAACCTAGTGTTTTTGAATATTTTACAATAAGTACAGATGAAAAACATTTTGTGTGTCATTGTATGATAGAAGACGATGATGGTGAAAAATTATGTGAAGCAAAAATTAGTTGTTTTACTGGCTTGGATAAAACTGCACCAACCAGAGCATCAAATTTGAAGACACATTTGCAGCGCTTCCACCCTAAAATTTTAGAAGTGGTCAATGAGAAAGATAAGAGTTGCAATAAAAATCTTCCAACTACATCAAAGTCAGCAATAAACAAATCTACTGAAAGACAAGTATCACTTTCAAGGTTCTTCACTACAGACAAAGTTACTGTAACAATGACTAGAGAAAAGTTTAAGAAACACCTTATTGAACTGGTTGTAAAAAATGGTGTGGCCTTAACTTTATTTTCACAACCAGCCTTTCAAGGCCTAAATGGAGAAATGGCTATTAAATTTGGAGTTTCTCTAGAAAGGCAAAGTATCAGAAAACTTATAGTTGAAGAAGCCATGAATAAAAAGGAAGAGCTTCGAAAAACTCTTAAGGGGCGGTTCATGTTCTTTAAAATGGATGCTGCCACTCGCCATAGAGTTAACTATTTTGCAATCAATACTAGATTTGTTGATGAAAACAAACAAATGGTAACTCAGACACTGGCAGTAAAGGACACTAAGGCACATCATGATAGCAATTACCTTCATAACTTAGTAGAAGGTGTTTTGAAAGAACTCGAAATCAAGAAAGAACAGATTCTCTGCATCGTAACTGATAATGCTTCAAATATGTAAAGCACAATAGAAAAGATGAATAAGGATGAAGAAAAAGTCACTAATGAAGGGGAAATTCCTGCATCTGATTCTGAAGCAGCAGAAATAGAACATAATGATGAAACTTTAGATGATTTTGTTGAGGAGGCATCTAAACTCTGCCTAATCCAACACATGCATTGTGCCGTACATACACTGCAACTAGCAATAAGAGATGGCTTAAAAGATCGCCGTGCAGCAACTCTGATAGGTAAGTTGAGACAAGTAGCCATAGCAGCTAGGGTCTCTAAAATTGATGCTATCCTCCAGAGACGAGCCAGAAAAGGAGCTATTTCAGACCAAGTGACACGATGGGGCAGCACATATATGATGGTTAAGCGTTTGCTTAAGCTAAAGCCCTTTCTAGAAGACATTGATAATCCTAATGTCATACTGACAAAGTCTATGGAGGGATGTATCACAATTAGAAGCTATGCTTGCTCACCCTTATGCAGTCACCAAAAAGTTGCAAGCTGAAGATTTAACTCCTGGCACATTCCTATGGGAGTGGAAAAATTTAATATTTCGCCTATCCCAAGCAGGAGGTCTAATTGCTGAAGGAATTGTGTTCTCAATGAAGAAAAGAGGCGCTCAGTTACTTGAAAATGAGATCTTGTTAGCTGCAGTCTATATAGATCCAATGAACCAAATATTGTTAAGTGAAGTTCAAATTGCTAAAGCAAAAAATACCCTCTGCAACATTGCAATTAAGATTAAAGGGCTATGACCAGAAAATCCAGAACCACAAGATCAAGTTATCCAAAGTATTGAATCCCATTCATCCTCTTCAAATGATGAAGAATTAGATTTTGAAAAATATTTAGATAAAATTGAACTCTCGAAAGCAAAGCATCTCCGCTTCGACGTGAAGAGACAGCCTTTGGATGTAAAACTAATGAAATTTAAAGAAGATTTTTTTGATGGACTAAAAGAAGTAGAGAAATATGATCAGTCATCTAAACAAACAATACAAGTAGTAATCCCTGCATACCCAGAAATGTTAAGAGATATGGCTATGATAGTAACTGCCATGCCACCCACTCAGGTCAGTGTGGAGACTATTTTCCACACTGAAATTAATAAAATCGGATTTAAGGGCTTCAATGAAAGAAGATCTGGCAGAATCAATTCTATTGCTAAGAACTACTTATTAATAAATTTTAGGTTTTAACCCTTGGCCTTTTTTAATTGGATTTAATGAATTTTATACATATTCAAGTCTGAATAGCTATGTATTTAGATTTTTACCCATGCTTTTTTTTGCAAACTTACCTACCTATGTATAAGTATAGGCCTATAGTTTTAATTTTTATTGCATTAAGCAACATTTTATTTTGTCATGTAGCTATTTAGGCCCTTTGGCCTTAGCTTAATAAATTTTAAAGGAATTTTTTTGCTTTAATTGCATTCAATGGAATTTCTATTTTGTCAAAGTCATTAGTCTTATATGTAATTTTTTTTGTTTTAGTTATACATTGATTTTTTTTCCATAAATAAACAATAAAAAAAAGCCACAATGGCATAGCTACAACCATTGGACTCAAACCTTTAAGGACATGAGTTTAAAAAGTAGCCTGACGATTCACATGGTTGTGATGAAATTGCCAGCTTATGTAATTACACTGGTCAACAACAATTTTGTCACAAGGGTTTTGATGGGTGTTCTAGGTGTACTTTTTCATGCTGAATCTAAATATGAAATCAGATTTTTTTCTATCAGGCTTAGTTTACTTGTGACACTATGTTCATTTTTTCCTCATTTAGCATGATCACCGGATAAAAAAATAATAACATTATATATAATTAAGTATATAATAATATTATAATATAAAACATTATAAAAATAATAATATAATATATTATATTAATTAATATAACTATAATAAAATATATTAATATTAATATATATGTTGTATTAATTTTTCTGTAAAATTAGTACAATTTATTCCTTTCAGGAGAAAGTTCTGATAATGCTGGTAGGATAAATTTGGTCGGAGCAGCAGACTGTGCAGGTTGAAACATGTTTGTACCTGTTCAGACATGAGCCTAGTTTCTGTGTGTAGAGCAGCTCCAAGTCAGTCTGCTTGTAAATGTCACAGTGTTAACAGCTAGTGTCTGTTGCTTCTTGTTAATTTTACACCAGTGTTGTATTCATATAGATGTTTTGTAATGCCGCGGAACTGTCTGAATCATCCTAATTCCTTTGGTTATGTATGTGGCATCTAACTTTAAAATCCCAGAAACGTAACTTTACACCATTAGTAAAAAAATGCTATGAACTTTATTTTGGATGTAAAGTAGGCGATCAGGACAAGAGTTGGGCCCCTCACATTTGTTGTGTGACACGTGTAAGACTACTTACAGGATGGCTAAATGGTTCACGTCACATGCCATTTGCTATTCCAATGATTTGGAGGGAACCCAAAGATCACACAACAGACTACTATTTCTGCCTGGTAAATACAAAGGGGATCACTTCAAAAACAGAGAGCCTTATGAAATACCCTAATCTACCGTCTGCAATGAGACCAGTTCCCCACAGTGCTCAACTTCCAGTACCAAATCCTCCTGAACATGTAAGTTTAAGTGATGAGGAATCAAACGTAGCTGTAGCATATCACGAGGAAAAAGATGAAGACATTTCTGATCCAACATTCCAGGCTACCTGTTCCTCCAATGAACCACATTTACTGTCACAAGGAGATCTAAATGACCTAGTTCGTGATTTGAAATTATCTAAGAAGCAGGCTGAACTTTTAGGTTCAAGATTAAAGGGTTGGAATCTACTGCAACGTGACACTAAAGTTTGTTTTTTCCGCAGCCACCATGATGAATTCAAAGAATGGTTCTCCCATGAAGATGGACTTGTGTTTTGTAAAGATGTTAATTCAGTCATGGGGGTTCTTGGTCATGAACATAACGTGGATGAGTGGCGATTGTTCATTGACTCCTCAAAAGTCAGCTTGAAAGCAGTCCTTCTTCACAACGGAAATAAATTTCCTTCTGTACGTATTGCACATGCTGCAAACATGAAAGAGTCATACGACAACATGAAGTTGCTTTTAGAAAAGTTTCAGTATCAGAAATATAAGTGGAATATCTGTGGAGATCTGAAGGTCATTGCACTTTTGCTAGGGTTGCAGCTAGGTTACACCAAGTACTGTTGTTTTTTATGTGAGTGGGACAGTAGGGACAAGCAAAACCACTACGTTAAGAAGGATTGGCCAAAATGCACCTCACTTGTTCCAGGCAAGAAAAATGTTGTGAAGTTCACTTGTTGACCCTGAGGAAGTATACCTTCCTCCTTTGCATATCAAGCTTGGACTTATGAAAAACTTTGTTAAAGCGATGAATAAAGCGCAAACAGGATTCACATACTTGAGAAATAAGTTTCCCTGGATCAGTGATGCCAAGATTAAAGAAGGCATTTTTGTAGGCCCTCAGATCAGAGAATTGTTAAGAGAGAGAGATTTGAAGGAGAGTTGAATGAAGTTGAGAAAGCTGCGTGGCAGTTTCAAAAGTGTCTGCACAAATTTTTTGGGAAATCACAAGGCCAAAAACTATCCTGAAATAGTAGGAGATCTTAAGTCTTACCAAGCAATGGGGTGCAATATGTCATTAAAGGTTCATTTCTTGGACTCTCACTTGGACTTTTTTCCGGAAAACCTGGGTGCGGTAAGTGACGAACATGGTGAGCATTTTCATCAGGATATTTCTGCCATGGAAAACCGTTACCAAGGCAAATGGAGCCCCAGTATGCTGGCTGACTATTGCTGGACTCTTAAGAGAGACATGCCTGAGGCAAAGCACAGCAGAAAATCAAAACAAGCTACTTTTTAACCTACAAGTATGTCTTTTCGATCATATTTTAATAAGTATGTACGGTAACTATATGGGTTTTTAAAAATTAAATTGCATGTCACACAAAAACCAGAGCTGATAGAGAAATTTTACAAACTTATTTGGATTCAGCATAGAAAATACTATAAGAATAAGGTATTTTCATTCTTGGGCACGAAAAAAAAATTTTTTTGTTGCCCAATGATTATCATCATAGCAGATTTAAGGGTCGAAGTTGGATACACAAGAAATTGAGGAGTCGGAGTCGGGTGTTTTGGGTACCGACTCCACAGCCCTGATTTGTACTAACCTAAAATAAACAAGATATATGAATTGGCTATTGCAATTTAACAAAAAAAATATATTTCAATAATAATAATAATAATACTCAAGTTAAATCTGTTTTTTAAACTTGAACAAATTTTAAATTATGCCAAAAACTGCTTAAAAATGAATTAAAATTATTGGAAATTAAGTTAAATTAAAAGTGAAATAGATAAAAGTGAATTAAAACTAAATAAGGTACAGTATAACAAGTTTGCTGCTTAAAATACTGCAAATCCAAATTAGGCACACAAACTACTAAAATTTTACTTAAATTAAAAGTTAAAATTAGACAAAATTACTTAAAAAATGCCATAAAATTGTTGACAAATAATTACAAATTAAATTAAAATTAACTACACTGATTTAAAAAAAAAAGTAACAGAATTTGTTCCCTCTTAATTTCTATATAACAAAAGACTTCCTAGTCGTCCATCTTGGCTTCACAGATTGGAACGGAAAAGAGTTGTTATCAGCCCATGTAATAAAATCTTGGCCATGAAAGGCACATATCTGCATGAGAGCAAGTGCATCAGATTCTGCATTATGTGCATTGTATGTCGATCTAAAGAGTCTATAATAAAGTGTTTGCTGCCTGAAAGGTTTTTTCATAGCATTTTCTGCATAATTCTTATTGTAATATAATGTTCTCCTCACATTAGGCTTCTCAGTTTCTGCCTTTATTTCACCTTTTGGGCTCTGTTCAGGGGTGTACACACCATTGTGGAGTGTGGTAGAAGAGTTCTTATGTGGTGTTTGTGGGAATTTATTAGGAAGCTTATGAAAAACGAATTTTTCAGGTGTTCTGAAGATGTCTCTGCTGGTGCTAGGAAGCGAGCTTTCTACCATATTAGAGCTAGTGGATATCATATTTGCAAGTGAACTGGAAGAATTGCAATTCTGACGTTTAGATGGAGGTTCTGCACAGAGGTTATCTGAATCTTCAAAATCTGAATCTTTAAAATCTTTAGCTAACTCAGTGAGAAGTTTTATGTCCTCAGACTCATAATGACGAGCAAATGTAAGGGAATCTGTGCAAAGAATTCCTCTCAAATTATTAGCAGCATCTGCACTAACATTTAAAAGTTCAGATTTTAGAATAGGAAAATCAAATCTCCTGCCATTATGAGCAATAATGCATACTGGAGGTGGAAGATCAAGAAACTGTTTGATGGCTAAAGCACTTTCATTACCAAAGCAAGACAAATGATGCAGAAGATCATTGTTTAAACCTGTAATCTCTTCAACAATTGGGTAAATAATTTTTTTGGGGTAATACAAGCGTGTATATTTGTGAACAACTCTAGGGGGAAGAGGAGGACCATATTTTCTTGGTGAATTTGAAGAAACTGAATCTTCTTTAGAGTTATGTGAAGGTCTGTTTTCTTTCATGCTTAATAAATCTTTCCTTGATATGGCAATCATGGATAGTTCTAAAATGTGTGAATCATTGTGGCACCCAGTTGTTTCAAGGTCAAAGAAAACAAAAGTTTGAATTTCATAAACACTTCCATCTTTATCCATTTTTTAAGAGTCAGATATGGTGGCTGTGGAGCTTGAGTTCAGCAAAGATCTGGAAAGAAGAGAAGTGTATAGCTAAACCTACACTGTTTATGACTATGATTATTATTCTAACAGGTCTTAGACTAAGGAACAAGTACTCATGTATTACAGATTAAGTGGTTTGTTAATGTAGGTTATAACTTGGGAATGATATAAAATATTACTTAAGACAATATTCAATAAGGATCAAATTTAATATAACAAAGCCTGTCAAGATGGGTTCACTTAGTGAGCACACATTATAATAAAGCTTAAATATAGAAAAGCATATCATCAGCGCATGCACATACATACATATATATTACCAAAAGTATTTGGACACCCTGCCACAATTACGTATTGTGGACTAGCGCATGAACAGTGGCTTGGAAAGTCCTCACTATAAAGCCTGTATGTCTGTCTGGGCAGTGGCAGTGGACAAGACACCAGTGTTCGTACCTCACACATGTCTGCAGCAATCATCATGGTGGAGGTGCAACAGGCCATGGAAACATCTGTCAGTACGTCAACTGTTCCTAGGAAGCTGCATCAACTTGGATTTCATGGCAGGGCAGCTGTGCACAAGCCAAATATCAGCATGACAATGCTCCATGTCATATCACAAAGTGCATACAGGACTGGTTTATGGATAACAATGTTGAGAAGTTGGACTGGCCAGCTGAGTCCAGACCTTAACCCAGTGATGGCGAACCTATGACACGCATGTCAGCAGTGACACGCGATGGATGTTGAAAATGTTTGGTATTCTGATGAAAAACTGCAATAAATCATCTACGCCCTAGTACTTTCGATTAATAAGTCAGCTATCTATGATTTTGGTAGTTAAATTTAAAATGCATGTATGCAAGTGACACACTTGGATAAAAAGGTTCGCCATCACTGCCTTAACCCCATTGAACACCTTTAGGAAGAATTGGAGCACCACATCAGACTTCTTCTGAACCCTCTCTGGGAGCGGCTTTGCAAGAGGAATGGAGGGGTATTCCGATAGACACCTACTAGAAGTTGGTTGAAAGTATGCCAAGGAGGGTTGAGGCTGTCATTCAGGCCAAAGGCAACCCTACTATATATTAGGTTTTTGCATTAAAGACCCTTTTTGCAACTACCTGTGTGTTCAAATACTTTTGGTAAAAAAAATATATATATGAAAATTATTTCACAAAAGTGACACATGAAAAATATTTATGATGAATAAAACCACAAAGGGAAAAGAAACACAAAGTGGTGCTCAAGTGCTTTCATCTGATGACATCCTCAGGAACACTGTGTGTACCTCAGTGTTCCTGAGGATGTCATTAGACGAAAGTACTTGAGCACCACTTTGTGTTTCTTTTCCCTTCATGGTTTTATTCATTATATATATATATATATATATATATTATATATATATATATATATATATACTGTATATGAAAATTATTTCACGAAACACGTGAAAAATATTTATGATGAATAAAACCACGAAGGAAAGGAAACAAAAAGGTGCTCAAGCGCTTTCGTCTAATGACATCCTCAGGAACACTGAAGTACATAAAAGGTTACGGCCTATATATAGGTTACAGAAAGAAAAATAAATAAATAAATAACATACATCCACACACACACACATATATATATATTATATATGCAATAAATGGAGAAGTAAAAATTAAAGATTAGAGGATTAACAGAGGCATACAGATTTGTAAGGAAAATATCAATTTTTAGCACAAGATCAAATGAATTAAAAATACAAATTTATACTGGAAATCTACCCAGGTTTTAACACTTTGCCTTTTAGAGTCAAGTTTCGATATATATAAAAATAAAATGAAGATTAAAAGTTAATAAAGTATCGTACAAGTTTACCAAAGATTTAGCGTCCTACCCTTTTTATCTAAATTTGTTTTGAAGGAATTCAAAACAACAGGATCGAGTTGAAAAAGACCTTTGCTTATGTTGAAGTTATTTGAAAGTTGGATAATGGCAGACTCAAGAATATTTCTATTAACAATGTTGCTAGAATGAAATAAAACTGAAGCATTATTCCAATCAATACAGTGGGATAACTCTGACAAATGGACAAAAAGAGCACTGGACAACTGTCCTGTTCTAACGGAATATTGATGCTGTTTTATACGTGTGTGCAAATCCTTTCCCGTCTGACCTATGTAAAAGGAATCACATTGTTTACACCCAATTTTATAGATAATGCCTGAATTATTGGTAGGGCTAT
Organism: Bathynomus jamesi; assembly: GCA_023014485.1. Classification (NCBI taxonomy): domain Eukaryota; kingdom Metazoa; phylum Arthropoda; class Malacostraca; order Isopoda; family Cirolanidae; genus Bathynomus; species Bathynomus jamesi. The sequence continues at coordinate 318,197 of JAJOZX010004810.1, forward strand.
TTTTTACTATAATATTTTTCACAATATTGTTATATGAAAATACTTCATTAATATCCAAAAGTTTAAGTACATTAGCAATGCCTAAAAAGCCCGGGAAAAATGGAAGTACTAAAATATTTTTTGACAAAGTACGAGTGTTATTATTGACACGATAGAAAGTTTGTTTTGCCTTGTTGAGACAAGATTCCATAAACGCAGATCACTTCCAATACCGTTGATTTTTTCCAATTCGGCATCGATGTATTCCGGACTGGCAATCCTAAGGGCGCGGAGAAACATTGATGAAAAAATGGCCGCCTTAGTGGGGGTGTCATGTCCTGAGTAAAAGTGTACATAGGACAAATTGTTTGTTGTTTTCCAATAGATACTAAACTTAAAACCTGGGCTTTCCCTATGTACCCACACATCCAAAAATGGGATTGAGTTGTCTTGTTCCACTTCTAAAGTAAACTTAATGGAGGGGACTTGATCATTTAACTGAAGGAGGAAGTTATCCAGGTCACGATTCATGGGCCAGATACACAAAATATCATCAACGTACGGCAACCAAGGGATGCCAACCCCCAGGATTCTCGGAATTAAGTAATTTCGAAAAACTCCATATAAATATTGGAGGATGGGCGATAAGGGGTTGCCCATGGCCATCCCAAACACTTGTTGATAATACTCGTTATTGAAAGTGAATTTACAGTCTTTGATGCAAATATTCTTGAGTCTGCCATTATCAAACTTTCAAATAACTTCAACATAAGCAAAGGTCTTTTTCAACTCGATCCTGTTGTTTTGAATTCCTTTAAAACAAATTTAGATAAAAAGGGTAGGACGCTAAATCTTTGGTAAACTTGTACGCTACTTTATTAACTTTTAATCTTCATTTTATTTTTATATATATCGAAACTTGACTCTTAAAGGCAAAGTGTTAAAACCCGGTAGATTTCCAGTATAAATTTGTATTTTTAATTCATTTGATCTTGTGCTAAAAATCGATATTTTTCCTTACAAATCTGTATGCCTCTTTGTTAATCCTCTAATCTTTAATTTTTATTTTTACTTCTCCGTTTATTGCATATATATATATATATATATATATATATATATATATATATATATATACAGGGTGGTGCAAAAGTCTGGACCCATAGGCAATTTACTATATAAAAAATATCTTTCGATTTTTATAATAGTTTTTCTAATTTAATTTTTGTTTATAATTTTACTAAATATTTTTCAGATTGTTACCCTATGGCAGAGAAGTTAACAATAGCAGAAAGAATAGAGCTTGTGCTTTTGTACGCAAAAGAAGGGAGTGTTTGGAAGAAGATGGACATCAATTCGAACACTTATTGTAAATTCTGAACTACGTACCGTAGGACGTTAAATTTAACATAATTTAGTCAATGGTGTATGGTTAATTAAATTTCATTTCATAATAAACTTCCTGCAGGCCACACTTTTTTTCCATATAAACCGCCTATAGGTCCAGACTTTTGCACCACCCTGTATATATATATATATATATATGATGAATAAAACCACGAAGGAAAAAAGAACACAAACGGGTGCTCACGCGCTTTCGTCTAATGACATCCTCAGGAACACTGAGTGTTCCTGAGGATGTCATTAGACGAAAGCGCTTGAGCACCCGTTTGTGTTTCTTTTTTCCTTCGTGGTTTTATTCATCATAAATACTTTTCACGTGTCACTTTCGTGAAATAATTTTTCATATATATATATATATATATATATATATATAATATATATATATATATATATATATATTATGTGTGTGTAGATATGTATGTATATATATATGTTTGTGTGTGTTATTTATTTATTTATTTTTTTTTTTTCTGTAACCTATATATAGGCCGTAACCTTTTATGTACTTCAGTGTTCCTGAGGATGTCATTAGACGAAAGCGCTTGAGCACCTTTTTGTTTCCTTTCCTTCGTGGTTTTATTCATCATATATATATATATATATATATATATATATACAGCGTGTCCCAAAGAAATGTATACCTACTTTGTTCGATAATACCAGCTATGAGGATAATAAATATATTACTTTTTATATGTTTTTTAATAAAGAATTTTCTCCTGGATCTAAATATGTAATTATTTTTATTAAAAATTGAAAAACAAAAAAGTTACAGATGTTTAAATTATAATTATTATTTTCGAGACTTCATGTGCGATATTTTCTAATATTTTAACCGACTGTTTTGAGATACTTATGTTTAGTGTTGATATTGAAGCATAAATGTAATTATTAGTTAATTCAAAAAATTTACAAATTCCATGGTTAAATGACACTATCTAAATTGTTCGACATCTTCCAGAACGTTGTTTTTGTAAGTTTTGCACAGTGCCATCAGTTTCAAACTTCTCGTATACGTGCAATTGTAATCCGCGTTGGTGGTTCCATTTCAAATTCCCATCTCCACTGTCTTTGGACTTCTTTTATGTTTTCTGATTTCAAGTACCACTTTAATACAAACTTACGTTGGTCGAATGTTAGTCTTAAGTTGGCCATTTTTAAGGGCAATTCTCACTTACAGTAGAAAAGAACAAACGTCGCAGAGTTATAAGATGTTAGATAAGGTTAGAGCAAAACTGTAGTCTTGCCTAATTAGAACTCAACAAAATGGCTAGGCACTAAACATAAGTACCTCAAAACAGTCAGTTAAAAGGCAGGCCAGGCCATAAAAAAAAATATTAGAAAATATCGCACATGAAGTCTCGAAAATAATAATTATAATTTAAACATCTGTAACTTTTTTGTTCTTCAATTTTTAATAAAAATAATTACATATTTAGATTCAGGAGAATATTCTTTATTAAAAAACATATAAACAGTAATATATTTATTATCCTCATAGCTGGTATTATCGAACAAAGTGGGTATACATTTCTTTGGGACACGCTGTGTGTGTGTGTATATATATATATATATATATATGAATATTGTATTGATGTAACTTTCACTTTTCAATTTTGTTTTAAGGTTTTAAGACTTAACTCACTGATGATGACAAAAGATTTGTCGAAACGTCTGATGTACAAATAAATGAAAATGTTTGCCGTTGTGTTGATCCTTCTTTTCATCTGTAAGCTCCGGTTCCCTAAGGAGAAGTCAATAGCTTTGATATATATATATATATATAGAAAAGATTTCCAGATATGTAATGCCTAAAAAATTTATTTGCACCTTTTTTCATGTTTATTGAAGGACTGTAAGCACTGGAAATCTTGAAAGACAAATGGTGATTGACCAGTATAACAATTTCTTATTAGCCCTAATTTTGTCATCACACATGCCTATAAAGCAATATTATAAATAATATTGCCTACAACTAAATAATGCATGGAAAATCTTGTCTTAAAATTAATAGGAAAATATGAGACATGAAAGCATTGAAGCAGAAGGCATTAGGGCCTATACATATGAAACTACATATTTGGTGACAATTTATCTGGCTTGGATAACCTTGGTTGCCCAAATGGTTATACATTACATTAAATTTGAAAAACATGAAGCCACTCAGGCCTATTCAGGTTATCCAAGTTTGGTAAATGATCTAAAGATATATTTTATGATCACAATTTGCAAAATATCAATTTCAAGTTGGCTAATAATCCTTAAACTACTGAAAGAACTTGCATTACTTCCAGTAAAGTATACAGTGTTTATACAAATTACACTACCAGTTATCTGTCATTGTGTAATTTTTTTCTAAAACTTAATAGAGAGTTATTCCAAAAATTTACTACAGTACTCTACAACTTAAAAGTATTTTTGTAAATCCAGTCTGCAAATAGCCTATGTTTTCTAATTATGACCTTCAGTTCTTCCATCAGACTTTAATAAGAAAATTATACAACATCCAAAATATCTAAGCCTGAAAACATTTTGAACAACTATCATATTTCCCCTCAAACAATTTCAAAATTAAACATCCTCAATTCCTTTAATTTTATTCAAAGTTTCTGGAATTAGGGATAAACTTCATTGCACACCTTGAGTGTGCAATATGCAAATCTAAGAGACTAGATAAACAAACCCTTCCTGATCAAAATTGAAATGAGATTAACACTTTCCAATGCTCTTGAACACTATTCTTTATAGCTAATTCTTTAATGATACCTATGATGTTAAAATAACAGGTCTATAATGGCCTACCTCCTCTTCATTAATCTTTTTGTAAATACATATATACTATACAGTCAACCCTCGTTTAACATCATTGATTCGTTCTGGGAAAAGTGACGTTAAACAAAGTACATGTTCAATGGGGTTTTAGGTAATCCGCTCCAGAGATTCAGATTCCTTTGCCATCTCTTGGAGGTCTGTTGCATTTAACTCCCTCTCATGCTCTTGAAGTTCCTGCACATCATCAGCATCAACTTCCAGTCCCATTGCCTGCCCAGGTGGAGAATTTCAGCTTCAGGATTGCTTTGTTCCTCAAAGCCCACAAAATGATAGATCACAGAGGGCCACAGTTTCTTCCACGCAGAGTTCATAGTGGTTGTGGTTACCTCTCTCCATGCCTTTACAACAACTCTAGCAGCCGGTAAATGGGTAAGTGATGTAGAACGAATGCATGTACGCCAATGGAGACTTTAACGCTAAATGAAAAGATGTAAACCGAGCGTGACGTTAAACGAGGTTTGACTATTTTCTTTTTTTCTCATTTTTTTTTTTATGCAGGATGGAGGGGCCAAGGGGAAATGCCCACAAAAATGCACCCCAATAGAAGAAAGAGCTAAAATCAGGGTCCAGGGTTTTTGAGATGCCTGGACACACTGCATTTGGAGGTCATAGACAGGGGGAAAGATGAAGACTGTTCCAAAGTTGACTGGTTGAGTAGATGAAAGATTGGAAATACCAATTAATCCTTGCATTAGAGGAGGCGGCATACAGTTAGAGTATTCAGAAGAACAGTGTCCATTATAATAGTGATATAAAGAGAGAGAGAGGCAACATTGTGGTGAAGAGAGGGATTGAAGATAGTCAGTAAGAGAAGGGGAACTGATGAGATGAAAAACCTTTGATTCCACCCAGTCAAGTATGGCTGTATGGGTTGAGCCACCCCACACAGGAGAAGCATACTCCATACAGGGCAGTGTTCAACAGATAGGAAATTTGAGGAAAGGCCATGACTATTGTACAAGTTTATGAAAAGTGAATCAGAGGTCCAGAACATCGTGAATGTGCAGTAGCAGACCTAGCCCCACTGCCGCCTGGGTTTGCATTCCTTGTGTTAGCAGTAGAAACATTTATGGTCTCCTCCTCAGGGGACTCAGAGGCTCTTGAAGTTGTTGTCATTCTTTTTTTAATTTTGAAAATATTATGTAGTGTGCAAGATGTGTGTATGCGTAGTGAAGAATTGGAAAAGAAGTGTGTGTTTAAGAACATGCTGGACTGCTCAGCAGACATGTTATGATTCCACCACAAATGGAATCAATTGATTACATTAAAAACTGTAATCATGATGCCTTTGATTCCAAATTAGGTAAGTAGAAGAAAGAAGACAAGACACATCACTGTCAATGAAGGGTTGCAATGACTGAAATCAATTTAAATTATAAGGAACAGTGCTATTCTATCAACATAATCTCATTTTAGTTATATCTCACTATATATGGGGGAGTTAGAGTGGGTTTTATTGTAATGTCAACTTTACTTTCATATTCATTGATATGTTGTAATCATGGCATGTAATCATGATTAAGACTCCTTATGTTGTGGAATCAATTACAATTCCTCAAAAATGTGCAATCAATTCCAATGATCACGATTCCTGATCAGGATTACATGTCTGCTGCTCACATCACAGTTTGAAAACACGAGGCTAATAAGGGTAAGCAAGGTTACCAAAGTGAAGCTATCCCTAGACCTTCTCAGTTTCATTCACTGCTGATTAAAAAAAAATTTTTTTTTTTTTTTAAGGTAATTTTATGTGCAGAATTAATTCAAAGTTGTCTTTTCTTAAATGTAAAAATTTACCTAAACTAAGATATATAAACCCTAACCTAACTAAAACAAAGTTAGATGTGTGTGTGTGTCTCAAAAGTAAATAATACCCTTTTCATAAGCTGCAGGGGTAGGGCTCACTTACATTAAGAAGTTAAGATATTGGATGACTTACAGTAAAGATGGATGAAGAATTTAATTTAATAAAATTTTCTAAGCAGTGCTCAGAGGATAGAAATAAAGCAAATAAAATGTTAGGTATTATAAAGAGGAATGTTAGTTACAAGAGTAAGGAAGTCATCTGTAAATTATATAATTCTTCTGTTAAGCCTCGCTTAAAATCAGGGTTTCGGAGCCGGAGTCGGTGGAGCCAGTGAATTTTGCTTACCTGGAGCCGGAGCCGGAGCCAGAAACCTTGAAAATACGGCTCCATGGTCTGGCTCCGGGTGATATATTGCTACCTAAATTGTTATTTGTTAAATATAGGTTTAGTTGCAAATTATAATTCTTGTAATATATTACGAAAAATGGTACCATAGGATTCTTGGATTTTATGGAGGTGTGGGAGTTGCAGGAATAATCTGCAAATTTCCATTTTTTAACCATTAAATATTTGGGAAGATTTGTCTTAACAACACTTAATTATATAGGTAAAAATTTTTTTATGGTGGTGGAGACCTTAGGTAGGTAGGTACTAACTATTTATCTAAGTAGGTAACTACCTAGATACATACCTAGTAAGGTTGGTCCTTCTGACTTGGATTGAACTATTTTTATTTTTAGGTCAATTATCTTGTATTGCTAAATTTCTTTTTTTCAGATTCTTTAATTATAATTATCAGTCTATGACCCTTCATAATGGATAGAGATTCAATAAAGAAGTCTGATATATTCAAGTATTTTACTGAAAGTTCAGATAAGAAACACTATGTTTGTATTTGTGAAGTTTCTGATGCTTCGGGAAATATTTCAACGTGTGGAACTAAAATTACCAAGCCTCAAAGCAAAAAGCCTGATGTCTCCTCAAGAGCATATAATTTGAAAAGACACTTGAGTCGATTACATCCTGAAATATCAAAAATGATGGAAGAAAAGAAGCAAATGCTTGAGCTTTCAAGACCCAGTACTTCTGCCAGTTCAAAAACTAAAGCAAACCAGCAAAACATTACTAAATTTTTGATGTCTCAAAAAGTCACTATCTCAATGACTACAGATAATTTTAAAAATAGCATAATTGAGTTAGTTGTTAAAGATTCTATGCCTCTATCTATGTTTGAAAAGCCAGCTATGCGCAGTCTACTAGAAGAAATGGCTCAGAAATTCAAGATTAGTTTAGATAAAGACAATATCCATCATTTAGTGATAGAAAAATCAAAAGAAGAAAAATTTGCTCTCAAAGAGCAATTAAAAGGGCGCTTCATATATTTAAAAGTTGATGGTTGCACACGAATATGGACACATTATTTTGCCATCAATGTCTGATTTATTGATGATGATGATAAAATCCTCACCCGCACTATAGCAGTAAAAGATACACATGCTCAGCAAACTAGTGACTACCTGCATAATCTAATTATGAGAACTCTGGAAGAGTACGGCATACCGAAAGAATTTGTGCTCTGCATTGTCAGTGATAATGCATCAAATATGATTAAAACTGTTGAGAAGTTGAATGATAATCAAGAGGCAACTTCAGAAGATGATATACAAACATTTGGTGAACATGATGATGATTCAACAGACACTCAGGAAGTGGCATCTTGTGTAGAAGAAATTGACAGTATTGTATCTGAAATTTCACACTTCTCCAGAATCAACCACATGCGTTGTGGTGCACATACCTTGCAACTTGCTATGGATTGAGAGATAAACATGCTACCTCTCTCATAGGTAAGTTGAGACAGGTTGTAGTAGCAGCAAGAAACCCAAAAGTGGAAGAAATAATTAAAAGACGTGCAGGCAAGGTTGCTATTTTAGATCAACCTACTCGATGGGGCAGCACTTATGATAGAGCGCTTATTAGAATTAAAACCTGTACTCTTGGACATGGCAAATTCAAATGTGAATCTTTCAGAAATAATGTGGGAACAAGCAAGAAGATTGGAAAGAGTACTGTACCAGCCATATATAGTAACAAAAAAAATTCAAAGTGAAGATTTGACTCCCGGTCAATTTTTGAAAGAGTGGAAATCTTTGATGTATTTTCTTTCCAAGATAGAAGGCACCATAGCTGATGACATTAAAAGTTCCATGGAAAGGAGAGAAAATATTTTACTTGATAATGAAGTATTGCTTGCTGCTGTTTATATAGATCCTAGATATAGATGCTTATTAACATCTGAACAGGTAGTTAAAGCCAAGGATGCCCTATGCAATATAGCAATCAGAATGAAAAGTAACCTAGACCTTTCAAATAAAGTCTCTCTATTAAGAGAGGAATGTGGAACCGAGATTATTGCATCATCATCAAATTCATCATCTCCTTCCACCACTTCTGATGTCAGCGAGTTTGATTTTGAAAAAATTATTGATATTCAACATGGTAAGAAATCAAAACGTCCTCGTTTAGAAAGTGAACTAATACCACCTCTCAGTCCAATGTGTACCCTCAAATTGCAAGTTGAGGAATCTTTTCCTTGAAAAATTTGACCATTCGTCAAAACTGTCTTTTGAACAAGTAATAGAAAGGTATCCTAAAGTTATGAGAGATGTTGCAAATCTTCTAGTAGCTATGCCTTCAACACAAGTCAGTGTTGAATGGCTATTTTCAGCACTGAAAATTTTAAAATCTGATTTAAGGCACTATGAAAGAAGATGTTATTTTTAAGAACAAATATTTATAAGTAAACTTAGATAAATAATTTTAATTCATAATTTTTTTTATGGAAACAGATTTACAAGGAGAATATCTTGATTTTATGTTTAAAAATTAGTTTCCTACCTTAGCTACATTAGTAAAAATTTCTGCAAAAGTTATTATTTTGCTTTCATTTTTTAATACAAGGAGTATTATGATTTATGATACTGTAAATGTATCATTGAATTTGCAAACTTTTTAATTTTTTAATATGTAGTTTGAACTTTAAAGATAAAGTCTGATTTAAGGTTACACTTAAAAAAAATATAATTGAGGCCATCTTGTTTTAAAAAAAAAAAATTATAAATAAACTTAGTAATTTTCATTTTCAATTATTTTAAGGAAACAGATTTACAAGAAGAATATCTTGATTTTATGTTTAAAATTAGTTTGATTATACCTTAGCTAGAATAAAAAAAATTTTGCATTAGTTTTCATTTGTTAATCCAAGGAGTAGTAGTGATTTTATAAGCGTAGGGTAAATGATTTTGTAAATTTTCTTTTATAATATGTATTAGTAGTTTGAACTTTTGACTTAGTTGAATTGCTTTTGTTAATTAAATTACAAAACTTTTTGACTAAAAGAAAATCTCTTTTTAAGTAAATAATATAACCTATTAAAAATTTAAAAACTGAATTTTTTGAAATATTCAGCTCTTTTTCAAGCCAAGTTGGCTTTCATGAAGCTTTCAAGTTTCAACACTTAAAAAAAGATGCATATATTATCTCAGAAAGTTTGATTGTTACTATTTTCCATACGAGAATTCTTAAGTTTGAACTTTGAACTAATTAGGAGGCAAGTTTCTCTAATTTATATAAGCTACCACTGTTAATAAATATTTAATATCATTTAGTTTTCATCATTTTCCTTTAGTTATTTAAATAACTTCATTCTATCATTATATTTGCCTAATTTAAAACCATAAGAAATTTAAATTTTGAGTATTAAAGTGATTTAATAATAAAATATTTTTGTGCAATATTTTAAATTGGACAATTAGTTATATAAATCTAGATATTTATTTTATAATTAACAGAATTTACTATAAAAGAGCCAGAGCCAGAGCCGGAGCCAGACTGTAAAAAATTTCTGCTCCGGAGCCGGAGTCGGAGCCAGAAGTTTTTTTACCAGCTCCGAAACCCTGCTTAAAATACTGCATTCAAGCTTGGTCCCCTCATCTTAGACACGATATTGCTATGCTTGAAGGTGTGTAATGTAGGGCAACCACGCTTATCACTAACCTAAGAAGATTGGAATATAGGGAAAGATTAAAAGAGCTAGTTATGTGAGACGTTGTATGCAGGGAGATGTGATACAGATGTTCAAAATGTTTTTAGGTTTGGACAGTTTAGATCAGTGGTCTTAACTGCTGAGTTGCAACCCAAAATTGAGTCATTAAATTGTCATTTATCATTTATTTATGTTACCCCTAATCATTTTGCCATTAATTATTTGTTTTGTTATATATTACAAGTGAACTGTTTGAAGGCATGGGTCACTGAGCTAGCCCACAACCAGAATTTGGGTTGTGGCCTAAAAAGGTTAAGAACCACAGGTTTAGATGTACATAACTTTCTCTCACAAGAGGCTGATGGGATAATTTGTGGGCATAAGAAAAAAAAATTATAAAACAGACTTGTAGACTTGGTCTACAAAAAATACTTTTTCAGTCAGAATAATAGATTTTTGGAATGACTTACCATATGATGGTAAACTAGTTCATTAATTAATTTTAAGAAAAACTTAAGACACTTTCATGAGTGGAAGAGATAGTATGTAGATGTTATATACACTATATGATCAAAAGTATTTGGACACCCTGGAAAATCCGCATTTCTGCAAATATCACCTTCGCCAAAAGGTATGCTGGGAAAAAGCGTGGCGAAACTATAATGCTGAGGTGTTCTGTTAAGTTATCAGTAACTGTTGTGAAGCCATGCTGCGCGGACGTGAACTCTCCGAGTTCCAACGTGGACTCATCATCGGATGTTATTTAAGTAACATTTCTATACGAAACATTGCAGCCAAACATGATACACCAAAGTCGACTGTAGCGGATGTTATCATGAGATGGAAGCACGATGGTGCAACTAACGCGAAAAAAATGTTCCAGACGACCACGCAAACTAACGGAACGTGATAGAAGTAGTCTGGTACGACATGTCAAGAAGTCCTGCACGTCCTCTGCCGCTTCCATCACTGAGGAGGTAGGAAGAGCATCCGGTACCTCCATTAGTACTGTAACTATCCGCAGAGAGATGCACAGACTCAGTTATTATGGTAGAGCAGCTGTACACAAGCCACTGATTACAAAAGTTAATGCCACGCGTTGTTTGGCCTGGTGTGTCTCCCGTCGTTCCTGGACCGTGGAGGACTGGAAAACTGTTCTTTGGAGCGACGAGTCGCGGTATTCACTCTTCCAGTCTGATGGGCGTGTTTGGGTGTGGCGACAGCCCGGAGAATGGCTTCTTCCTGACTGTACATCCAACGGTGAAGTTCGGTGGAGGGTCCATCATGGTATGGAGTTGTTTTTCCTGGCTAGGGCTCGGCCCGTTGGTTGTTATACCCACTACCATGAACGCTGACGTTTATCTCGACGTTCTGGACAATTTGGCCCTCCCTACACTGTGGCAATACTACGGAGATGGCCATTGTTTGTTTCAACAGGATCGAGCTCCCTGCCATACTGCAAGGCATGTGCAGGACTGGTTTCGTGAAAATAAGGTGGATTTGTTAGACTGGCCTGCTCAGAGCCCCGATCTCAACCCAATCGAGCACATGTGGGACGAACTGGAGCGACGGATACGAAACTGCACACCACGCCCAGCTTCACTTGCATCTCTTGCATCAGCTCTGCAAGAGGAATGGCGAGCCATTCCTGCACAGACTTACCCAAAACTGGTGGAAAGTATGCCTCGACGTGTTGACGCTGTAATAAAAGCAAAGGGTGGACCTACTGGTTACTAAATGCCATAATAAAACCATTTTTCCCAAAACCATGCAGTGTCCGAATACTTTTGATCATATAGTGTACTGTATAATCTTGGCTTAGGTTATGTAGGCTACTTTGGTTGTGGTAAATAGTTGTACATTAATTAGCTATTGAGATGTGGTCTAGATTTAAAAAAAATTCTAGGATGTACAATGTAGGTGTATTCATTTTAGAAGTGTTAGGAATAACAAGATTAGGAAACCTTTGTGGTGGAATAGGGAAATAGCTGAAATGATTAAAAATAAATAAAAAGGGAATTTAAAGGCAATGATAATATTTTGGACTTGGATAATTACACTGGTCTACAGCCAAAATGCTTCGGAAATAAAAGTAGTCAATCTTTACTAATTTGGGGTCACTGAATATGAAAATGATGCCTAAAATTACCAATTGGCTCTATTTATAAAGATACAGGCAACCCTGCACCCTACTGACTGGACTGCATCTGTTGCGTAATATGTAAACACCTGTGACACATTGATGCATTGACTCTACTGCGCATGCGTGGTTATATTTTTTTATTTTAATAAATATATATATATATATACAATAAAATGTAATTTTAAATTTATCTATTACATTATGTATTTGTAAATTATTTATTAAAAAATAGATTGGATCATTTTAACATATTGCTTCCCATAATGTTTTTGATATTAATATAAATGGAATACTAACTTAACTCAACCTTACCTAATTTAAAATTATTAAAATAAAAAAAAAAAATTACGCGCAGTAGTCAAGGCATTGATGTATCACAGGCATCTACATATTACGCCACAGCATCAGTTCATTCGCGGAAGTCATACCGTGCACCCTTGTCAAACTCTTTTTAGTGTTTGCTTTTGAAACAATTTTTTTCAGCCTAATTTGAACAAATATGCCTCGTAATTGCGTGAACAGTGTAGATAATGTCTGTTATGTTTGTGGAGAATTGACTTTTGCATCACAAAAGCATGCTATAACTGCCGTGATTAGGAAAGCCTATCACCTTTATTTTGGCTGTAAGACTGGAGATCAGGACAAGAGCTGGGCCCCACACATATGCTGCAATACTTGTGCAACAAACCTTTGCCAGTGGTTGAATCATAAAAGGAAATCTATGCCTTTTGCAGTGCCAATGGTGTGGAGGAAACCAACAGATCATGTCAGCAATTGTTACTTCTGCATGGTGCCTCCAGTCAAGAAAGGTATTTGCAAGAAAAAGTGGATTTTACAATATCTGAATATACCCTCTGCTATACGCCCAGTACCTCATGGCGAAGGACTACCCATTCCTGAGCTCCCACACTCATTCTCCCTGGAGTCAGAGGATGAGGAGAATGAAGGAACCTGCGAAACTTGTGAGCCTTTAACTTCACAAGACCCTGAATTTGTTTATAACTTGACATCTTCTAAACTGCACATGATAACTCAGAATGAATTGAACAACCTTATCAGAGATTTAGAACTGGCAAAGAGTAAGGCAGAGCTGTTGGGCTCCAGATTGCAGCAGTGGAATCTCCTCGCTGAAAATGTCTGTGTAAGTTTCGTGACCATCAAAAAGATTTTGTCCCATTCTTCATCATGGAAGGTGACCTTGTAGCTTGCAATGACATCGATAGTCTGCATAAACTATGACAAACATCAGTGGCAGGTTTGTGGTGACTTGAAAGTTGTTGCTATCGTGCTTGGACTGCAGCCAGGCTACATTAAGTATTGCTGTTTTCTGTGTGAATGGGATAGTCTGGCTAGTACTTCTCATTACATCAAGAAGGATTGGCCACTCCGACACTCATTGGAACCTGGAACAAAAAATGTTTAGTATCCTCCACTTGTAGAATCAAGCAAGATTTTGTTACCACCCTTACACATCAAACTGGGCATTATGAAAAATTTTGTTAAGGCTATGGATAAAATGGGGGCAGCTTTTAAGTACCTCAGTGGTAAATTCCCAAAGCTCAGTGAAGCAAAATTCAAGGAGGGTGTATTTGTTGGGCCACAGATCCGCGAGCTTCTTAGAGATGAGGAGTTCAACTGTATCTGAGGTGGTGGTGAGAAGACAGCGTGGAATGCTTTCTGGTTAGTAGCAACCAATTTTCTCAGAAATACCAAAGCTGACAATTACAGGGAGCTGGTGGAAAACCTGCTGTTGTCCTATCAAAAAATGGGCTGCAATATGTCTTTAAAGATACATTTCCTCCATTCACACCTAGAATTTTTTACAGCCAACTGCGGAGCAGTCAGCATTGAACACCAGGGGAAATGGAGTCCATCATTGTTAGCAGACTACTGCTGGACAATAACAAGAGATGCTCCAAAAGTTGAATACAAGAGAAGCAACAGGTTAAATCAATATGAGTGACTGCATTATACAGGTATGTTACTACGCAAAATGTGTAACTTAAATTTTCTTGGAAACTGTAGCCAATTGACTATTTTTATGGCCATATTCGTTTTCAGCACCCCAAAATCCATAATAGGAAACACATTTTATCTCTGAAGCACAAACTTTTTCAAAATTTGTAGACCAGTGTTATGGGCAGTTAAGAAATAAGCTAAATAGTTTGATTAGGAAGAGTAAAAGGCATAGTGAAATAAATCTAGCTAGAAATAGCAATAAAGATCCAAAAAAATTCTTTAGTTTTTATAAATATAATAATAAAAAGCATGATAGGATTGGCCTAATAGAATATGATGATAGGATGTTTGAAAAAGATCAGGATATTGTTGATATTTTTAATGATTATTTTAGCTCTGTTTTCACTAAAGAAAATTTAAACAACTTCGATTTTAATCCTTTAGATCCTGTAAATTCAGAAATTCTTGATCATATTCATATAAGAAAGAATGATGTTACACAAATGATTCATACACTGAAGTCAAATAAGGCTGCAAACCAGCCAGATATCAAAAAGAGGCCAGATAGTTTCCAGATATCCGGTGCATCCCTACTCATAACCATGCAAATTTAAAGAGTCGTATGCCTTCCAACTGTCTGAGTATAGGCTATAACACTTCCTGGACTTACATATTTTTGAATGAGTGGAATTAAAAATTCTTTAGTTCGTTCTTTTACAGGAACAAGAAATTTTCTCTTGAAATTTTTTTGATCCCACCAAACACCCACACGTCATCCAAAGTTATATTTAGTTTGTCCAAACTCTGATTCATTGATTTCAACAATAATGCCAGGTCCACTGATTTGTTCTTGATTTTGCACCCATGCCACACACAATCCTTGACAAAATGACCTCCAGTCAATTGTGGTTTGCCACGCAATATTTAGGTTTTTGCAAACACGCAAAATACTAAATTCTTTTCTTAAAAAGATGTCAACAGAGCAGGTTTTTTCCATGCTGGTAGATTAGCCTTTCTCAGCCAAAATGGGTGCACAAAATAGGGTGGTCCACAAGTGTTTTTTTGGAATTTTATTTTTGTCACATCTGCCCTTATTCTATTCCCCCACAAGAAAAAACATGCCAATTATCTTTGCTCTAGGACCTTTTTATGCACTCACTCAAAATGAAAATTTTAATAATGACTTGACAATTTATGACATATATATATATATATATATATATATATATATATATATATATATATATTTTTTTTTTAGTTCAGGAAGAACCGATTTGCCTCTATTTAAATGCATATCTCAGCGGAAAAACAAAGAAAAAGTGAGAACAGCGGAACAAATAATGCACATAGTTGAAGATCTTCAGGTCTTCTTGAGACCAGTTTTAGTCGGCTCTTTGAATTCCTTGCAGTGCTGAGTGACTGTGCGGAGAAGGTACTGCTTTTGTGCTTCATCCTTCATGATTGTGCTGTTGAAAGCCTTAATGAGCACAACTCCTCTTTCTGCCCAATCATTAACCACTGCCATCTTCTCTACACGTTCCTTCATTCCTTGGTAAGCTGGATCTGTGTTCCAATCATTTGGTGTCTTGGACAGGAATGATTGTGCCTGTTCACTTCCGTGCTGCATGACGAGGTTGAAGAAGATTGCTGAACGTTTGGTGGCATAGAATTCCAAGGGATTGGTCGAGGAGAATGTTTTCCATCCACGCGCTTGAGTCCTTTTCTTTTTTCGGGAACAGCTACGATGTTGTGAGCAATCCTCTCCTTTGTGGATGCGTGAACTCAAGGATCAAAGAGTGCCAAGGGGATTAAGTGCTCAGAAATGAACCACAAATGGCGCTTCATCACATCATTCATCTTTCCTGGGTGAGCTTTCAGCTGGCGCAAGAAAGTGAGGTCATTGAATGGAGCCATGTATGCAACACTGGCCTCGTTCCAGTAGCGGCCATAAAGGTGTGTGATAAACAGGCTTAGTTCCTCGATGTTCCGCTTCTCAGTCTGAAGCAAGGTGAATTGATCTCTGAATAGGAACACCTTGAGCATGTAAATGGCCTTGGCCATCCATCGCGCATGGTGCATGGCTCCAGGGCTTCGAATTCTCACAGGACTGTCAAGCTTCCCTCCAAAGAAAAGGAGACAGAGAAGCATCAGTTCATCATAGTCATCCCACTGGCTCTTCTTCTTGACAGCCTCCTTGTAGTAGGAGACCATTTCCTTCCTCTGCTCTGTTGTTTCAATGAACAGGCTGTCGGGTGCTCTCTCTAACTTGCTGCGATCAATGAAAACCCAGTGTTGCTTGAAGCGCTTGAATAGGCCAATTTCAGGTCCACTGGATGTTCCGGAACAAGCACCAAAGGCCGCGGCAAGGACGACTTCTACCACATGGTGTCGGCAAGCGATCCACACCAGATCAATACCCAACTCCTTTTCAATGAGAGTACAAGCTCCAGCATGAAGTCCCGTGTTGGACGCAGTTGTATCAAAAACAAGACCTCGAACATTGCCCATCAAAGACCAGTCATCCACAAGCTTCAGGCACACCTGAGCCTGAGATGCTCCAGTTGCAGCAGCTACCATTGGAACTCCAAGGAGTTTCTCTTCCACATTACCGGTTACAAGCACAGCCACACGGTCCACCACCTCTAACCCATGGGAGATATCTGTGAGCAGCTTACTATCCCAGTGCAAGAGAAGGGGCTCATGGGTCTTGAAAGTGGTCTGATCTTCGTGGTACGTACACCGCTTCATGTGTACATTGTCTCACGCGGCGAATGGTGGTGTGTGAGATTGACACTTCGTCCAAGTTGTGCCCCAGTGATTTAATAGTTGCTGCGACCACTGTCATTCCTTTCCTGTCACTGATGTTGTGGCGATCCAAGACTAAGGAAATGTCAGGCGTGATCACAGACTTCAATCGCTTAGGAGTGGAACGTTTTCGTGCCGACTCCTTAAAAACTACAGTATCTGAATCTGATGATTCAGATATGCTTGAACTAGAAGCCTTCAGTTCTCCTTGGAACCATCTCGCTTCTGCCTCGCGCTTGGCCTTCTCCTCTCGGTTCATCTCCGCCTCACACAGAATCCTCTTCCTCATTTGTTGGTTTGCCATTTTCTTGTCAATCAGGCCAAAGCTGGAGGAAGTGGGATTATCAAGCTGAGCGACAAGGAAGTTCTTGTTCTCCTCATTGTCTCGAGGGTGTCATGATGTGAAAGATCAAACATATCGTCAAGGTCTCCACGAAATATGTCCTCCTTCATTCTGTAGGATGGGAAATTCTTTGTGCAGTTCTTCTTCAGTCCCTTGTATTGCTCGTACAGTTTCAGGAGCTTCTTCTCAGCATATCTGGTATCCATCATTGGAACATTTGCTTTTGTCCAAAATGGGATCAAAGCCTCAATGATCATCACCACACTGTTATATTCTGTCTTCCTCTCCTCCAGATGGTGGAACATGAATTTCCAGAGGACTTGAAGCTTGGTAGGGAGTCCTGCCCTAGTAACCATACCTCACTGCTAGACCGTGTTTTTGATTGCTTTGGCGGCATTTCTACACATTCCTACAAAAGAAGAAGCCAAATTTAGTCATACTATAGTAATCAGTCATTAGTGAGACATCATGCATGATTGAGCGACCTCTTAACACCACCATAGACCAACCATACTTCACACAGTTATTCACAATAAGTGTAGGAACAAAAGCAACAATGACCCAAAAGTGAAATCTCAGATGCTAAATTTTCCCTATGCTTGTGAACCACCCTAGTGCACACACATTTCTACATTACTCTACAGTGTACAGTCTTTATAGCCACACCTACACTTCTCCTAAGTATATATATTGTAATGCATATGGTTGTAAATTGTGACTTGATCTGCAATTGATATGGACTGACTTATTTTTGGTTGGCAAGGTACTGGTATTGATGGGTACCATAATGAAATTGACTGGATTCTTTGGATCTGATATATTTGCATGTCAGTTATAAATAGATATAGAGTGTAACATATTTGTGGATAGTAGTCTATTATGACTTTGATCCTCTGGATCCAGAGATTCTATCTTTAGTTTTAAATTGATAATTAATTAGTTTTGTAAAAATTGGTTGTTGCCAATATACATGCAGTTTTTACATAGTGGGCCAAAGTGGGCCCTAGTGTGCCCACTACAAAAATTTCTTATGTTCTTATGTACCTTTGAACCAGCTTTGTGAAAATGAGCACTTCTTAAAGTGCTTACTTTTTGCATACCGTACTTGTTTCTGACACCTGAAGTTATTTTCACTTAGTTTACATGCACTGTTGCAGGATGGGCACAACTTTGAGGATGGGATTACGCCGTGCTCTTCAAAAATCTTTAATGCTTTTTCATTGTTATTAAACACCTTGGCAATTAGCATATAGGATGTTTGCTCACAACCTTCACAAGCCATGATTTTTTATAAATGAGATGCTCCCTTGCTCCACTATATTCATGGATGCACGCATGCACATAAATTTGTCAGTCAGTGCACAGTGACAAAAATGGACCTCACCATTGTATTTAGCATCCTCAAAAAACTAAGCCCAAAGTCCATATATATGGGTACTGGTTGCCATTCAGAATAGAAATTAACCCTGATGGCAGTGCTGGGTTAACCCGAGGGCTTAAATGCTGAAAGCCTTGGCCTACGAAGTTTTTTTTTTCAACAACACTAGCAGATTTTCTGGCAGTTGTCATCTGACCTTGAAGTAGAGGTGTTTGGTTAGTTGTTTTCCACTTTATTTGTGTAGACTGTAGAGCAGACCTAGATCTCAGTGATGAAGTCATTGCTTTCTTCAAATACAGTATTTCTGAGGTGTCCCTCAAATCAGCACATGATGACTGCGACTTTCCCAAACCTCTACATATTTATTTATGCTTGTTGGGTACTAATTCCGAAAGAGAGATCATTTTCAACTGTACAGAGTATCAAAATTTGTTATCAATCAACCCTGGGACAATCTTGCTTATCTGCACTAGCACTCATCTTGATTGAGAGAGATTTGGCTCGCAGTTTGGATTTTTCAGAGATTATTAAGATGTTCTCCCAAAAGAAAGCCAGAATGATAAGGTCACTAAAGTTAAACCGTTTGATGCTTTCAATGTCTGGCTTTTTGCTCAGTTTACTGTGTGCAATTTACTTTACGTTTGTTTGCTTTACAATTTACTTTACTATGTGCAAAATATATATATATATAATTTAGAGTGTCCCAATTTTTTTTGTTCCTGAAGTTTGTCATGCACACCCCCCTAATTTCTTCCACTCGTGAAAACATGCCAGCAAGATGAATTTCATTTGTGTTCTTTAATTTTAAGGGTCCCCTCAAACCATGTGTTTCTATTGCTGAATGGCTACTCTCTACCTTATACTAATTGTAGCATATTTCTTTTCAGGTTATGGATACAAGAAAGCAGGAGACTGTGTGGTTGGTGGGGGTGTTGCGAAATGAACCCCTGGAAACGCTGTCTCAACTCCCGACAGTGGGAGATGTTCTTCGACATCTGTTGTTCTTCACTCGGAAGAAAAAAACATCCACGGCGGGCGGAAGCTGCCAATGTGGTAGCTGATGAGGTTATGGCGGTATGGGCTCGGGCATCTATTCCGACCTCCCACAAGCCCAAGTGCGTCGAGAGGATCAAGGCCCTCTCCACGGACTACGAGAAGGTTGCCAGAAACCAAAACCGTGGGGGAGAGAAGCAACTGGAGCGGGAAAAGGGATTCCAAGCCAACCTGAATACACTGTTCGAAACAGCTCATGCCAACGCCATGAAACTCATCAAAGTCCCCGAAGATCGAGACTTTCTGAATGACCAGCGAACCATGCGGAAGATGTACATCGGAGGAGAGGACCTGGAGTTTGCTCGCAGGGCAGCAGAGTGGGAGAAACGCCGAGCAGCTGAAGAGAAGAGGAAGAAGAAAAGCCGCGAAGAGATGGACTCTCTGCAAGCAAAAGGAATGGTGAAAAGTGGGTCTTCTTCTTCAGCGTCCATGGCTGAAGCATCCAATGATGATGTCCAATATTCCTCTCCTGGTCCTTCGGCTCCTCGATCCGCTCCCAAGGATGGCCAAGTGTCGGCAAGGAGGATCATCCAATATCCCAATTTTGCTGCAGCCCTGGATCGAACTGGAACCTCAGTACGCCAAGCGATGCACATTGTGGCTCCAGCACTCGCTGCTGCGGGAGTTGAGTTATCCTCGGTCACCTTGTCCAAATCAAGTCTTCACCGTTCATGGCAGAAGTCCAGGAAGAACTTGGCAGCCGGAATCAAGACCGAGTTCAATCCTGATACGCTGCTTGTCGTCCACTTTGATGGCAAACTCCTCCCTGATTCGGATGGAGGGAAATCGGATCGCGTACCAGTGCTGGTCAGCGGGAAGAATCTTGAGAAGTTGTTGGCATCCCAAAAATCCCTGACAGCACGGGACAGCGGATGGCTAGAGCTGTTCTGAAGGTGCTGGACGATTGGCCGCAAGTTCAACCATGGATTGCTGGTCTCTGCTTCGACACAACAGCGGCGAATACCGGTATTCACAGCGGCGCTTGTACGATTATCCAGGACCAAATGGACCGCCGCGTTCTTTTCCTGGCTTGAAGACACCACATGATGGAATTGGTAATCACCTCAGTCTTTGACCTGTTCTTCAGGTCTTCTGGCCCCGAAATTGCACTGTTCGCTCGCTTCAAATCCCAATGGGAGTTCATCGACCAGAAGCAGGCTTCTCCGTTCAACGGCGATGGCCCAAGCGACATCCTTTCGGAATGGGTGGCATTGAAAAAAGAGCAGATTGTCCACTTCATTGAAGACCAGCTTGAAGTTGGCCACCCAAGAGACGATTACCGGGAGTTCCTGATCCTCACTCTGGTCTTCCTCGATGGTCATGGCAAACGAGATCTCCGGTACAATCGTCCTGGAGCATACCACCGGGCCAGGTGGATGGCCAAAGGCATTTACTGTCTTAAGATGTTCATCTTCTGAAGCCAATTCCACCTGACCGCTCACGAGGTCCAGTCACTACGCAGGATAAACGTCTTTGCCATCACCATCTACCTCCAGAGGTGGTTCGAGGCTCCATTGATGGCGGACGCGCCCGTCAATGACCTGGAGCTGTTGGAGGACCTAGAGCGGTACAAGGCAGTGGATCATGATGTAGGTACCGCCGCATTGACAAAATTCCGGGGCCACCTCTGGTACCTAAGCGAAGATTTAGCCGGACTCGCTATGTTCTCCTCCAAAACCATCGATGCAGAGAAGATGGCCATGCTCCAAAACCTGCACAAGAAGACCGAAAACCCAAAAGATCTGTGTCAGCTGGAGGGAAAGAGTGTCTTGACCGTGAGACGGTCGGATTTGAGCACCTTGGTCACGAAAAGGACTCAAAACCTTTTTCATTGCCTGAAGCTGCCAGTTCCAAAAACCCCCAAAGATCTCGAAGGATGTGCACCATCGTTGAAGTCTGTGAACGACGCGGCAGAACGGGCAGTGAAACTGGCGGAAGATTTCAACGAGGGCCTGACAAAAAACGAGGAGGAATGGCAGCTCGTGTACCAAGTCATTGAATACCACCGCCAGCAGTTCCCCTCAGCAGACAAAAAGATCCTCTGTCCCCCGAAATGAAATGTGCCATTAGGAAGAATTTCCATTTCCTTTAATTTAGTTATTAGGAAGAATTTACATTTCATTCTTCCATTCTAGAATGATTAATGCTGAGCATTTACGTTTGTCATATAGGGTCGAATAAACAAGGTCAATGAGGGGACCCTTCCCCTCCTAATAGGCCAATGAAATTTCACCCATTTTTTCCTTTCTTCAAGTGTAATTAATTAAAGGGGTGCGATTTGACCCTTGCAAATTTTTATTTTCACATGTGAGGCTGGGACACCCTAATATATATATATATATATATATATATATATATATATATGCGGGTTGCTTCTACAGAGCTTCAATTTAATATTTAGGAGAAATCCAATGACAAGGAGAAATGTAAATGCCATGAAAAGTCTTCTTTATTGCGCAACGTTTCGAGCAATACGCTCATCTTCAGGCTGTTTAATAACAATGTGAAGTTAAAATCAATATTGAATGAAAAACAAAACAGAAAATTTCTATAACCTATTCGTAAAGACAAATTTTAAAAGACTGAGAAAAGAGGGTTAAATTCTAAGTTATACAGATTTACATATAAAAATTAAGAAGTTATTTTTAAATACATGTAGTAAATGTGAAATTAATACACTGGAAAAATTACCAATAGTACACTGGAACAATGGAGCTATCTACCTTACACAGCAGTATCCGAGGCCGACTAATTTGAGCAGAGGCAAAGAACGGGAAACACGAAGGATGGCGAGGGCGATAGGGGAAGGAGGGATTATAAGGAATTGGGGAAGGAGGAGGGATCATAGCAAATTGAGAGGGATGGACGATGAGTCAACATTCAGACTAGGGGACAATGCTTTAATGAAAAGGGATTCTAAAATTCTTAGTGAGTTGGGACAAGTATTACAACCAAGAATTTTAAAATTGTCTAAAGTGACATCAATTTTGCATTTAATGCTATGTTCACGAATACTCGAGGCTTCCTTAGTTTTTAAAATAACTCGTTTGAATTCCAAAAAGAACTCCTGGGTAAAAACTTCGATTCAAAAAAGTTTTTTGTCAGTTTTGATGTAAAGTCACTTTTCACAAATGTACCTGTATCTGAAACTATTGCCATTATTTTAGATAGGGTTTTTAGCTCAGTTGAAAATTTTCATGGTTTTTCATTGTCTCATTTGAAGGAACTTTTAGAATTGGTCTTCAAACAATGCTATTTCACTTTCAACAATAAGGTTTACCAACAAATTGATGGGGTAGGGATGGGATCACCAGTCGGACCGTTAGCAGCTGACTTTTTTATGACTCATTTAGAAAGTGTAATTTTTAGACAATCTCCCACTCATCTCAAGCCAATTTTCTATCGACGCTTCGTTGATGATTCGATAGCAGTCTTTGATAATGCGGTACAAGCGCAACAATTCTTTAACTTCCTAAATTCTTTGCACCCCAATATAACGTATACAATGGAAACTGAGCAAAATGGCTCCCTCCCCTTCTTAGATCTTTTAATTTCGAAAAACGGTGATTCTATTACTACATCAGTTTATAGGAAACCCACTTTCACTGGTTTGGGCATGAATTTTTTTAGTTTTACTGATTTCAACTATAAGATGTCTTGTATTAAAACTCTCCTGTTCAGAGGATATAATTTGACCTCTAATTTTACCTTACTTAATGATGAATTTAATAATCTAAGATCATACTTTACTAATAATAGTTTTCCTGTTCAATATGTAGACAAACTAATTAGATTCTTCTTAAATAATGTTTATAGCCCTCAACTTCCATGTATTACAGTGCCGAAGGATATAAAATATTTCTTGGTACCTGAAATGGGTCCCTTGAATAAGGAATTTAAGCTTAAATTTACAAAATTGTTAAGGAAATTTTTTTATCATACTGATTTCCGCATCATATTTATTAATAAAACGTCTTTAGGTAGCTTTTTCTCAGCGAAGGATCGAACCCCTGACTCGTTGCGTAGCGGTGTTGTATATTTATTTACCTGCCCCAGGTGTCTCCTTGGGAATTACATCGGCAGCACTGTTCGCTCTCTCAGGGCTAGATTTTATTCGCATATGGGAATAAGTGGCCGAACAGGTAAAATTTTAAAAACTAAGGAAGCCTCGAGTATTCGTGAACATAGCATTAAATGCAAAATTGATGTCACTTTAGACAATTTTAAAATTCTTGGTTGTAATACTTGTCCCAACTCACTAAGAATTTTAGAATCCCTTTTAATTAAAGCATTGTCCCCTAGTCTGAATGTTGACTCATCGTCCGTCCCTCTCAATTTGCTATGATCCCTCCTCCTTCCCCAATTCCTTATAATCCTTCCTTCCCCTATCGCCCTCGCCATCCTTCGTGTTTCCCGTTCTTTGCCTCTGCTCAAATTAGTCGGCCTCGGATACTGCTGTATAAGGTAGATAGCTCCATTGTTCCAGTGTACTATTGGTAATTTTTCCAGTGTATTAATTTCACATTTACTACATGTATTTAAAAATAACTTCTTAATTTTTATATGTAAATCTGTATAACTTAGAATTTAACCCTCTTTTCTCAGTCTTTTAAAATTTGTCTTTACGAATAGGTTATAGAAATTTTCTGTTTTGTTTTTCATTCAATATTGATTTTAACTTCACATTGTTATTAAACAGCCTGAAGATGAGCGTATTGCTCAAACGTTGCGCAATAAAGAAGACTTTTCATGGCATTTACATTTCTCCTTGTCATTGGATTTCTCCTAAATATATATATATATATATATATATATATATATATATATATATATATATATATACAAACTCAGAATGGTCCCCTGAGAAACTTATGTTAAATGTGTTATATGCCTTGAAAAGTGGACGCTCAATGTCCTGGTTGAGGTTGTTTTTTTTTTTTGGCTAAAAATACAATAGTTACCCCCATTTTCTTTGATGTATTTAATCCAACATGAATGTGACGAGTTTCTTGCATATATTGAGGTTCTGAATGTAGTAGGCTAGGTATAAGCTGTAAACCCTAGATCCTGTCCCAAAGGTGGATCCTATCTGCTTTGCAGATAGCTGGTGAGGGAAGCTATATTTTGGGGCCTCTTTGCGAGTAACCCAGTGCCCACATTGGGCTTTCCATCATGAAAAAGAAAAACTATAGTATTTGTTATTTATCATTACTTATTCGAACTATAGTGGATGTAATTTCTCAGAAGAGTTCCTTGTTCCATATATATATATACTGGTCAAAAAAAGAAACGCAATTTTTGAGATTTATTAATAAACATGAGGACTCAGTATATAGTAAATGATTCTTTAACATAAACAGTCAATAACGCGTATGGCCACCCCTAGCCACAATGCAGGCTTGGAGTCTGGCCCTCATCGACCTTAACAGTCTCTGCAGGAAAGCAACAGGGATGGCCCTCCACTCTTCAATAATTGCATTGGTCAGTTCCCTGATGTTCTGCAGCTGATGCTGATACCTGCATTACGGAGTCGGTTTCTGATGGTCTGGTCACTAATTCTGTTGTGGATACCAGGTGTCTCTCTGGCTGTCTGACGAGCATTCCGCTGCCGATGACGCAGGTGCTGCAGTACAATGTGGCGATCCTGGCATTGGGTCATCACACGAGGTCGCCCACGTCTTGGCAGGTCCTGAACACTTCCTGTGGCATTGTACCGTCTAACAAGCCAAGAGATTGTGCTGGGATGCACATGCATTCGTTGTGCAACTTGGACAGCAGACATGCCTGCATCCAACATGCCCAAGGCACGACCTCTGTTGACCTGTGAGAGTCGTGGCATGCCTCAATCACGGGAAAAAGTTTGGTTTTCTCAACGGGCAGTGTGTATTCTGTGAAGTCAAAGAAAAAATGCATGCCTTCATAAAGAATACATTCAATTTAATCTCTGTTTATTGTTTGTAACAAAATGGCGTCTTAGTGCATGTTTTTAAACCTGACTAATCCCGGCTAAGTGGCTTTAAAAGATTTGAACAAACATTTAACCATAATCTTGAAACTGTGATAATACCACTAACAACTTAAATTTTACACCATATGCAAGCTAATTGCGTTTCTTTTTTTGACCAGTATATATATGAAAAAATGAGGTAACCTCATTTTTTCATTTGTTTCATTCTCTCTCTCTCATCTTGCGCGGAATATTCTCCTATACAAGTGTCATTCTTTACGTTAATTATACTGCGTGTTGGAGGTTAAAATGTATATAATGTACAGCATGCGGGAGTGCCCCCTTGGGGCAGTGGTTTCTGCACCTACGTAGAAGAATTACGGCATTTGATTGAGTGAGGCTCATGGTGTAATATATATATTACTTGGTGAAATATATTTTTGTTTCTTTTGTATTATCCTCCCAACACTAATTTTTTTACATAATGTTGGTTTGGTTTTGGTTATGGTACTTTATTTTCCTTCCATTATAAAAAAAATTAGTGTTGGGATTAGGTTAGGTTAAAAACAGCCCGCCACAGGCATTAGCCATAGTTAGCCAGCTTCAAGTTAGGTTAGGTTAAGAATATTTATTCATATAACATCTTTCATGCCCTTTCACGATTAAATTTAAAAGTGTTTTGCTAACGTACTTTAGTTTCCTTCCATTATAAAAAAAATTAGTGTTGGGAGGATAATGCATAAGAACATAAGAAATTTTTATAGTGGGCACACTAGGGGCCACTTCGGCCCATCGAGGTGGCTCCACTATGTAAAAACTGCCTGTACATTGGCAATAACCAATTTTTACAGAACTAATTATCTATTTAAAACTAATTAATTATCAATTTAAAACTAAAGATAGAATCTCTGGATCCAGAGGATCAAAGTCATAATAGGCTACTATCCACAAATATGTTACACACTATATCTATTTATAACTGACATGCAAATATATCAGATCCAAAGAATCCAGTCAATTTCATTATGGTACCCATCAATACCAGTACCATGCCAACCAAAATAAGTCACAGTCCATATCAATTGCAGACCAAGTCACAATTTACATCCATATACATTACAATATATATACTTAAGAGGAAAAGTGTAGGTGTGGCTGTAAAGACTGTACAGTAATGTAGAAATGTGTGTGCACCCATTTTGGGTCTCCCATTTAAAGGTGTTTGTGGGGCAAGTGAAGATCATGAGTTTTTCAATACCTCACAGTACTATGGGGGGCACCACTCGGCAGAGGAATCTCTTTAAATAGGGTGTGTAAGGACAGAGAGTATCCCCTAACCCAAGATGCTGCCTCCCTATATCCCACAACACCTGTGTTGAGCTGTGGGATCTATCACCCAAATGCACATAATATATAGGAAATAAACTAGTACCATTCATGCAATAAAAATGGGCTTAAACACCATCACCAGATGTCCCTTGCAGACATCAAACTATCCAACCTTCTTTTGAAAGAATCAAGCGTATCTGAAGTCACCACTTCTTCTGTCACTGTTCCAAAACTTAATTACTCTGTTTGTAAAACTGTTTTCTTAAATTTGTTCTACATCTTGGCTTAAATAATTTCATACTATGACCTCTAGTCTGATTATTGTGATCTTTAATGAAAAGAGACTCAAAATCTATCTTATCCAACCCTTTTATCATTTTATACACCTCTATCATATCACCCCTTAACCTCCTCCTTTTTAATGAGAACATGCTTAGATACGCCAGTCTTTCCTTATATGTCAATTGTCTTAGAGATGGGATCATTCTTGTTGCTCATTTCTGTACCTTTTCCAGTTTTTCAATATCTTGTATCAAATAGGGACTATTAAATTGAATGCAGTATTCGAGGTGGGGTCTCACATATGAAATGTATAGTTACTTTATAATATTGGGTGATTTGTATTCAGTGTGTGTCTGCATGAGATTGAGTCTAGCATTTGCTTTATTTCTGATTACCATACAATGATTTGAGGGTTTAAGTTCATTTGTCACAGTGACACCCCAAGTCTTTCTCTTTATCATCATTTTTAATCCAAATTCCATTCATATTGTATTCAAATTCTGGATTTTTTGGCCCAATATGCATAACCTTGCACTTATCAACATTAAATTTCATCTCCCACTTATCTGCCCAGGCTGTTACTCTATCTAAGTCTTTTTGTATTGTCATTGCTCCTGCTACTGACTTAACATTATGGCCTAATTTTGTATCAGCAGCAAATTTTGAGGTTTTACATGATAGGCCCTTCTCTAGATCATTTATATAGACAACAAAATGTACCATATTTTTTTTACGTAGGCCTATCATATTTAATCTCTTAAAATTACCTATATTATACTCAATCACAAATAAAAAATATGTAATCTAATTTAATAAAGCATTATATTTCTCGAGTACTTTTTCTGATACCGATATATTGGAAAGATTTGTTGAAGTTCACACAGTCCAGCCTTGGCCTATGAAACCGTTAATTAGTTTTGTAAAAATTGGTTATTGCCAGGCACGTGCACAGGGGGGGGGGGGGCTTGAGCCCCTGCCCTTTTTCTTTTTCATATCAAAAGTGCCCTTTTAGTCAAAATTCATAAATATATTGATTCGACAAATTTGAATTAATTAGTTATATTTTTATTTAGTTACTGCTACTTCAACAGATTTTCAAAACTGGAATTACTTTGATCTATAATTTTTTTATTAGAATAATAAACTTAACATACCGTTACTATTATTTTGTCAATCAGGGAGGGCGTCCCTAGTGGTAACACTGACTGCAGCTGTTCACTGTTGATTGTGTCTCTCGGGTATGTGGGTGTATTGTTTACTGTTTATTTTACGTTAACCTAAGCTAACTAGTGATTTCTCACTGATAATTATGGTAAGTTGGAATCCAAAGCAGTGTGACATTACTCCAAAAAATATTGTATGACATTACTCGCAAAGTTGGTAAAAACGTCCACGTCCCTTACTAGGCTAGGCCCATCAGTACACCAGTGTGTCAAACGATGGATTTTGGGTTTTAGTACTGGCATGAATTTCATTAAATTAATAAATGATTTATTAAACAACATATCATAACCTTTTCATTTTTAATATGAAATTGATTTTTAAAAACAATGCAATTTTCATTAAAAGTGAATAAAAATACCTAGATTATTTATTATAAAACGATGCAATTTTTCCGCAAGGACAACAATTACGGTAGATCCTTCTGCCCTTTATCCTGCTGATTGATACTTATAAAAGTTATAAGTAACGTAACTATTTAGAAATTGCATGCTATTAAATATTGTGAATTTGGTTAACAAAAGCTTAATTAGGTCTACTGCATTGAATTTAATGGAATTTAAGAATATTTACCACATACAATTTTAAAATTTTTCTTTGTGTGTATACATATATATAGCCTATATGGCATTGCGGATTTCATTTTTAAAAATGTTAGGGGAGTGCCCTTTTTTCAACTGAGCCCCTGCCCTTCTGAAAGTCTGTGCACGTCACTGGTTATTGCCAATGTACAGGCAGTTTTTACATAGTGGAGCCAACTCGATGGGCCGAAGTGGCCCCTAGTGTTCCCACTATAAAAATTTCTTATGTTCTTATCCGGCCGTGCATGATGGTCCAAAAATCTGATGTCTGCAACTTAATATTTACCCAAACTTCTTTGGAGCCTTATTGATATTTCAAACTAGTTTTATTTCACTCTCTTTTGCGCTTCTCTGTCAAATTATTTAACTTACTTTTTAATTGCCTCTGATGATCCAAACCTGGATCGTTTTTTCTTGTTTGTTTTTATCTTTTGATGCAGAAAACAAGACGTGACAAAACGTATTTTTTCGACCAAACTTTCCACCCTGACGTCACCAAAAACATTGAAAGAAGAAAACGAAAGGATACATAAATGGACAGAAATCTTTTCATGTGCTAAGTTACTGCTAATATCTAACTGGATCTATGAAAATACTTTTCAATCATAGAGTAGTACTTAGGTTTATGGAATGACTTGCCATATGACGTGGTTGCCTAAGTGCGTTTTAAGAAAAATTGGGATGATTTCATGAATGAGGGTAGATATAGGTAGAGGCAGGGCATGAACTGAGGGCGGTACGTACTGGTTGTTAATATTTTTTAATAAGTCGTTCCGGTTGTTAACCCCTTAACGCAATTCCTACACCTTAAGTCTATCGGTCTGCGACGCTGCTACGCGTGAATCTGCGGCCTACCACTTGTTAGTTTTTTACGACTCAGGCCCTGGGGATAGGTAGACTGGATATAGGTAGGGTTTGACTGGTTATCAATTAAAACCGATTGTAGCCGTTTATATATTAATTAGACTGATCGTGGTTCTTGTTTTACGCAGTATATGGCATCCCATGTAGTAAACCTATGTAATGCCAGCCTAAATTTAATGTACCCTGTGTTTTACGCAGATAAATTACCTAGTGCAAAAGATTCAGAGTCAGTCTGACTAAAGTCGTGTCACTAAGAATTACAGGCCAGTGTCTCAGTCTACTTTTGTGGAGAACAAGGACTTTAAACAATAATTCAGATCCCATTTGTGATGCGAAGATATTAGAAATTCCTGCATGGCTCTCAGTGAATCTCAATAGCGTTCAGATTTCTCACCTTCTCACCCAATTGCCCGTTAGATTGTGGTAGTCTGTCGGTTAAGAGCCTCCGGACAAAATTTCTCATCCGTCCATTCTGAAACTCTCTGCATTGTTTTTGAGCAAAAGGAATCAACCATCGGCTTGCTAGGCCTGTCATGGCTTCCATGATGGACACTCTAGTTGGCTGGTATATTTTCTCACAAAGTTTACAATCTATACTATTGCTTTTCATTGAAAGACTATTTGTAATTCCTAATCTTTTCAAGGTCTTGGTGCCGTCTTGCTTATTTATAACTATTATTTTTCTTCGTTATTTCTGTTGTTTCCACCAAGTCGATTAATCCTGTCCAGGTTTAAATCTGTCATTTTCAACAGTTTCTCTTTCATGTTGTTGTCCTTAATGCCCAAAATAATTCTGTCCCTGATTGTTAGAAAATCTAGAAGAGGAAGAACCATTGTTGTCCCAAGGCGATATGATGACTAAGCTGATTGATGCAGCATTGCTTGTATATATTAAGTTAAGGTGTATATATATCCATCTCATAATTGTAAGGTTAGTGAAAAATTAACTTAATTTAGAGCTAGCATTTTTGGGCTCTTGTGGCATCATTGTTTGGCGACTCTGGTGGCATCATTTTGGGGCGCTGCGCGTCCTTTCTACTCGTTTGTGGAACGTCGTACTTACAGGGTGTGGTCTTATAGAGAGCTCTCTTGCAATTCAGTTTGGTTGTTTAGATACAAGATTGTTGCATCGTGCAATAGTCCAGGTTGAGTTGTTGTTGCAAGGTTGAGAAAGAAGACCATAAATAGTGCCCCTTTTGTTTTTATCTTAAATTCATACAATTGAGGCCTAAGGTAGGCCCACATCGAGTCAGCAACCCTGAGGTAGGACCTAATAGGATCTCAAATCCGTAAGTTTTAATTTTAGCCTAACTTGGGCTGTAGGTTGAACTGGCCCTTTAGAACTTGGCCGTTCACGGCTCAGCTGGGATTTTGAACTCAACAAATAAATAAATAACATGGTCCTTCAGAACCGGATTCTAGTCCAAGACTGAGTCAGTGACTATTTTTCGGCAAAGTTCTGATTGTGCAAATTGTAGCCCAAGTTAGGCCTAGACGGGTTGAGCATTATTGAGTTAAGGTCCCAGGGTAGAAAGTTTGGTCGCCCAATTGCGAAACTTGGCCACTCGTCTGTCGTTGTTTTTGGCCTACATTTTTACCGGTTTGGTTAATTTTGGTTTATTATTGAATTAAGTTCCCAGGGTAGAAAGTTTGGTCGCCCAATTGCGAAACTTGGCCACTCGTCTGTCGTTGTTTTTGGCCTACATTTTTACCGGTTTGGTTAAATTTGGTTTATATTGAATTAAGGTCCCAGGGTAGAAAGTTTGGTCGCCCAATTGCGAAACTTGGCCACTCGTCTGTCGTTGTTTTTGGCCTACATTTTACCTGTTTGGTTAAATTTGGTTTATTATTCGTAGGCGAAGGTTGCAGACTTCGGTGCACCAGTTACTTGGGTGGAAAAATTGGTATTCCATACTGGTGGTTGGTTAGTACCCCACCTAGCAATTCAGTTTATTTGAAAAAAGCAAAATTTACGTTTGATCAGTTTGGTTAAGTATTTCTGCCAATTCAGCTCATTTGGCATTGAGCCCAATTGTTGTTTGCATTGAAGGTGAGTGCATCTGAATTGAACACGTTTAAAAAAAGGAAAAGCGCCGACAAAGGTCTAATTACAAAGGTCATTGCCACAATAGATTCTGCCATAGAGCAAGAGGATTTAAGATTAGTGACTGCGCAGCTTTCCATATTAGAAACTAAAAAGGTTGCTCTAAGTGAAGTAAATGTTAAAATTGAGGCTCTTATAGAAGAGGATGAAATAGAAAATAACATAATTTATTTTGAAGAGATTATTGATGATATAATTAAAGTAGGCCACCGAGCAAAAGAGTTTAGCAGCTCATTACAGTTAGAGACCAGGTCTAATAATGAAACACAACACTCAACAAATGATGTTTGTGAAGTTAAGGTTAACAGATCTGCAGTTCAATTGCCGAGGCTTGTACTCAAAACATTTTCTGGGAGTATTCAGGAATGGCAAGGATGGGCAGACAGTTTTCAATCAGCAGTTCATTCTAGTCAAGTGTTAAGTGCGGTGGAGAAGTTTAATTATTTGCAGTCCCTCTTGGAAGGGGAGGCAGCAAAGACTAGCAGGATTAGCATTAACAGAGGCTAATTATAATGTGGCTTGAGATATATTAAAGAAACGGTTTGGTAAGCCAGAGATCTTAATTAAAAGCCACCTCTGTGAACTTTTAGCTATACCTCCTGTTAATAATCCTAATAGTGTCAAGGAGTTACGGCAGTTATATGATGAATTTGAAGTTATAACTAGGTCCCTGGACAACTTGGGTGTAGGAATGGAAAAGTATGGTATAATGTTGGTTACTATACTGGAGTCTAAATTGCCTAGCTCAATTTTGCTTGAATTAAGTAGGGGACACTCTACAGAACATGTGTACATCCCCCTTCAGCAGATGTTAAGTCTTTTAGGCAGAGAATTAGCAAGACGAGAGGGAATTGAGTTTGCACAGTGGGATGTTAAACAAGGGGACAAAGGCAGGCACAGCACCAAAGTTTCTACAAAAAGGAATAGCCCAGGTACAGTGTCAGCTCTACATGCCTCCTCTGAGAATAAATTAAAGGGAATCAAGGAATGCATATTTTGCGAAGGCAACCACAAGTCATATAAATGTGAGGTGGCTGAGGCTTACCTTTTGAGGAGAGAAAGGACAGGGTAACTAAGTCCACAGCATGTTTTAAATGTTTTTTGAAAGGTCACAGAGCAAGGTTTTGTAAGTTTAAAATTTTGTGCAAAAAATGTCATGGTAGGCATCAGCCATTATTGTGTGAAAACACTCTTAGTAGGCCTACCCCAGAAGTAGAGACATCAGTGGCACATGCCACTGCTATGCAAGGGAGTAAAAGTAAAGGGGGATTATTGCAAACAACTGCAGCCTTATTAATTGGGAATGATGGAGAAGCTACTGTAAGAGTGTTGTTTGATAGTGGTAGCCAGTGTAGCTTTATTAAGACCAGAATTTCCAGAAAATTGAAGTTTAAAGAACTTAAGAGGGAAAATTTAAGAATTTCTGGGTTTGGGGGTTCCGTTCAAAACCGAACCAAATTTAAGAAGGTAGAAGTTCTGGTTAAGGGGTTGTTACCGCAAAGTCCCACTATCAAGATCCAAGCTGTAGAGATTGAGGAACTTTGTGCTCCAGTCACTACTTGTTTAGATATGGCATGTGTCCAAGAATTGCAAGTTAAAGGAATTAATTTGGGCAATAATAAGTTTGAAGGAATAGAAGATATTAGTCTTTTGATTGGAGCTGACCATTATTGGGACTTCATCACTGGTAATATTGTCCGCACATCTCAAGGCCCAGTAGCTATTGAAAGTAAGCTAGGCTGGATGCTACATGGTAGCTATTGCAATGAAATGGAAGTTAAGGCTCTTTTTGTTAAGATTGAGGGGAACAGCCATGGTTTGGAAAGGCATTTGAAAGCGTTTTGGGAACTTGAATCCATTGGCATAAAGGACAAACAGGCAAGTACAGTGAACAATGATGTTTTAGAGCAATTTGAAAAAGGAATTGGGTTTAGAGATGGTTGCTATGAAGTTGGCCTCCCGTGGAAGGATTCTTGCAAACCCGGTTCAAACCTTCAGCTAGCTAATCGGAGGTTGGAGACTTCATTGTACAGGCTAAGAAAAAATGAGGAGTTGTTAATTGAATACAATGAGGCCATCCTAAGCTATGTAAAGGAGGGCTATGCTGAAAGGGTGCAAGGTGAGCTGGTGAGCCAGGAGGCACATTATCTGCCACACCATGCAGTGGTACGGCGAGACAAAACTACCACCAAACTGAGGATAGTTTTTGATGGCTCAGTCAAGGACAAAGGTGGTGTGTCCTTGAATGACTGTTTGGATGCTGGGCCAAATTTAAATGCAGATTTATTTTCCTTGTTACTGAGATTCAGGTTTGGTAGAGTAGCATTGACTGCAGATATGAAGCAAGCCTTTTTGCGGATAAAGTTAAAACCAGAGGACAGAGATGCAGTAAGGTATCTGTGGGTGGATACGAAAGACTTGTTGGAAAATGAACCTAAGGTTCAAGCATATAGAATGAAATCAGTGTTGTTTGGCCTCAGCTCTAGTCCATTTCTGTTGGCCGCTACTATACAGTACCATTTTAAAAAATATCCTGAAGTCTATCCTTGTTAGAAAATCTAGAAGAGGAAGAACCATTGTTGTCCCAAGGCGATATGATGACTAAGCTGATTGATGCAGCATTGCTTGTATATATTAAGTTAAGGTGTATATATATCCATCTCATAATTGTAAGGTTAGTGAAAAATTAACTTAATTTAGAGCTAGCATTTTTTAGCTCTTGTGGCATCATTGTTTGGTCACACTGTTGGCATCATTTTGGGGCGCTGCGCGTTCTTTCTACTCGTTTGTGGGATGTCGTACGTACAGGGTGTGGTCTTGTAGAGAGTCTCTTGCAATTCAGTTTGGTTGTTTAGATACAAGATTGTTGCACCGTGCAATAGTCCAGGTTGCGTTGTTGTTGCAAGGTTGAGAAAGAAGACCATAAATAGTACCCTTTTTGTTTACATTAAATTCATGTAACTAAGGTCTAAGGTAGGCCCGCATCGAGTCAGCAACCCTGAGGTTACCCTGAGGTAGGACCTAATAGGATCTCAAATCCGTAAGTTTTAATTTAGCTTAACTTGGGCTTCAGATAGAACTGGCCCTTTAGAATTTGGCCGTTCACGGCTCAGCTGGGATTTTGAACCCAACAAATAAATAAAATAACATGGTCCTTCAGAACCGGATTCTACCCCAAGACTGAGTCAGTGACTATTTTTCGGCAAAGTTCTGATTGTGCAAATTGTAGCCCAAGTTAGGCCTAGACGGGTTGAGTATTATTGAATTAAGGTCCCAGGGTAAAAAGTTTGGTCGCCCAATTGCGAAACTTGGCCAGTCGTCTGTCGTTGTTTTGGCCTACATTTTTACCGGTTTGGTTAATTTTGGGTTATTATTGAATTAAGGTCCCAGGGTAAAAGTTTGGTCGCCCAATTGCGAAACTTGGCCAGTCGTCTGTCGTTGTTTTGGCCTACATTTTACCGGTTTGGTAATTTTGGGTTATTATTGAATTAAGGTCCCAGGGTAAAAGTTTGGTCGCCCAATTGCGAACTTGGCCAGTCGTCTGTCGTTGTTTTGGCCTACATTTTACCAGTTTGGTTAATTTGGTTTATTATTCGTAGGCGAAGGTTGCAGACCAGTGCGCCAGTACTTGGGTGGAAAATTTGGTATTCCATACTGGTGTTGGTTAGTACCCCACCTAGCAATTCAGTTTATTTGAAAGTAAAATTTGCGTTTGATCAGTTTGGTTAAGTATTTCTGCCAATTCAGCTCATTTGGTATTGAGCCCAAGGGTTGTTTGCATTGAAGATGCGTGCATCTGAATTGAACAAATTTATAAAAAGGAGAAGCGCCTACAAAGGTCTAATTACAAAGGTCATTGCCACTATAGATTCTGCCATAGAGCAAGAGGATTTACGCTTAGTGACTGCGCAGCTTTCCATATTAGAAACTAAAAAGGTTGCTCTAAGTGAGGTAAATGTTAAAATTGAGGCTCTTATAGAAGAGGATGAAATAGAAAATAACATAATTTACTTTGAAGAGATTATTGATGATATAATTAACGTAGGCCTCCGAGCAAAAGAGTTTAGTAGCTCAGTACAGTTAGAGACCAGGTCTGATAATGAAACACAACACTCAAAAAATGATGTTTGTGAAGTTAAGGTTAACAGATCTGTAGTTCAATTACCGAGGCTTGTACTCAAAACATTTTCTGGGAGTATTCAGGAATGGCAAGGATGGGCAGACAGTTTTCAATCAGCAGTTCATTCTAGTCAAGTGTTAAGTGCCGTGGAGAAGTTTAATTATTTGCGGTCCCTCTTGGAAGGGGAGGCAGCAAAGACTATAGCAGGATTAGCATTAACAGAGGCTAATTATAATGTGGCTTGGGATATATTAAAGAAACGGTTTGTAAGCCAGAGATCTTAATTAAAAGCCACCTCTGTGAACTTTTAGCTATACCTCCTGTTAATAATCCTAATAGTGTCAAGGAGTTACGGCAGTTATATGATGAATTTGAAATTAGAACTAGGTCCCTGGACAACTTGGGTGTAGGAATGGAAAAGTATGGTATAATGTTGGTTACTATACTGGAGTCTAAATTGCCTAGCTCAATTTTGCTTGAATTAAGTAGGGGACACTCTACAGAACATGTGTACATCCCCCTTCAGCAGATGTTAAGTCTTTTAGGCAGAGAATTAGCAAGACGAGAGGGAATTGAGTTTGCACAGTGGGATGTAAACAAGGGGACAAAGGCAGGCACAGCACCAAAGTTTCCACAAAAAGGAATAGCCCAGGTACAGTGTCAGCTCTACATGCCTCCTCTGAGAATAAATTAAAGGGAATCAAGGAATGCATATTTTGCGAAGGCAACCACAAGTCATATAAATGTGAGGTGGCTGAGGCTTACCCTTTGAGGAGAGAAAGGACAGGGTAACTAAGTCCACAGCATGTTTTAAATGTTTTTTGAAAGGTCACAGAGCAAGGTTTTGTAAGTTTAAAATTTTGTGCAAAAAATGTCATGGTAGGCATCAGCCATTATTGTGTGAAAACACTCTTAGTAGGCCTACCCCAGAAGTAGAGACATCAGTGGCACATGCCACTGCTATGCAAGGGAGTAAAAGTAAAGGGGGATTATTGCAAACAACTGCAGCCTTATTAATTGGGAATGAGGAGAAGCTACTGTAAGAGTGTTGTTTGATAGTGGTAGCCAGTGTAGTTTATTAAGACCAGAATTTCCAGAAAATTGAAGTTTAAAGAACTTAAGAGGGAAAATTTAAGAATTTCTGGGTTTGGGGGTTCCGTTCAAAACCGAACCAAATTTAAGAAGGTAGAAGTTCTGGTTAAAGGGTTGTTACCGCAAAGTCCCACTATCAAGGTCCAAGCTGTAGAGATTGAGGAACTTTGTGCTCCAGTCACTACTTGTTTAGATATGGCATGTGTCCAAGAATTGCAAGTTAAAGGAATTAATTTGGGCAATAATAAGTTTGAAGGAATAGAAGATATTAGTCTTTTGATTGGAGCTGACTATTATTGGGACTTCATCACTGGTAATATTGTCCGTACATCTCAAGGCCCAGTAGCTATTGAAAGTAAGCTAGGCTGGATGCTACATGGTAGCTATTGCAATGAAATGGAAGTTAAGGCTCTTTTTGTTAAGATTGAGGGAACAGCCATGGTTGGAAAGGCATTTGAAAGCGTTTTGGGAACTTGAATCCATTGGCATAAAGGACAAACAGGCAAGTACAGTGAACAATGATGTTTTAGAGCAATTTGAAAAAGGATTGGGTTTAGAGATGGTTGCTATGAAGTTGGCCTCCATGGAAGGATTCTTGCAAACCCGGTTCAAACCTTCAGCTAGCTAATCGGAGGTTGGAGACTTCATTGTACAGGCTAAGAAAAAATGAGGAGTTGTTAATTGAATACAATGAGGCCATCCTAAGCTATGTAAGGAGGGCTATGCTGAAAGGGTGCAAGGTGAGCTGGTGAGCCAGGAGGCACATTATCTGCCACACCATGCAGTGGTACGGCGAGACAAAACTACCACCAAACTGAGGGTAGTTTTTGATGGCTCAGCAAGGACAAAGGTGGTGTGTCCTTGAATGACTGTTTGGATGCTGGGCCAAATTTAAATGCAGATTTATTTTCCTTGTTACTGAGATTCAGGTTTGGTAGAGTAGCATTGACTGCAGATATGAAGCAAGCCTTTTTGCGGATAAAGTTAAAACCAGAGGACAGAGATGCAGTAAGGTATCTGTGGGTGGATACGAAAGACTTGTTGGAAAATGAACCTAAGGTTCAAGCATATAGAATGAAATCAGTGTTGTTTGGCCTCAGCTCTAGTCCATTTCTGTTGGCCGCTACTATACAGTACCATTTTAAAAATATCCTGAAGTCTATCCTTGTTAGAAAATCTAGAAGAGGAAGAACCATTGTTGTCCCAAGGCGATATGATGACTAAGCTGATTGATGCAGCATTGCTTGTATATATTAAGTTAAGGTGTATATATATCCATCTCATAATTGTAAGGTTAGTGAAAAATTAACTTAATTTAGAGCTAGCATTTTTTAGCTCTTGTGGCATCATTGTTTGGTCACACTGTTGGCATCATTTTGGGGCGCTGCGCGTTCTTTCTACTCGTTTGTGGGATGTCGTACGTACAGGGTGTGGTCTTGTAGAGAGTTCTCTTGCAATTCAGTTTGGTTGTTTAGATACAAGATTGTTGCACCGTGCAATAGTCCAGGTTGCGTTGTTGTTGCAAGGTTGAGAAAGAAGACCATAAATAGTACCCTTTTTGTTACATTAAATTCATGTAACTAAGGTCTAAGGTAGGCCCGCATCGAGTCAGCAACCCTGAGGTTACCCTGAGGTAGGACCTAATAGGATCTCAAATCCGTAAGTTTTAATTTAGCTTAACTTGGGCTTCAGATAGAACTGGCCCTTTAGAATTTGGCCGTTCACGGCTCAGCTGGGATTTTGAACCCAACAAATAAATAAAATAACATGGTCCTTCAGAACCGGATTCTACCCCAAGACTGAGTCAGTGACTATTTTTCGGCAAAGTTCTGATTGTGAAAATTGTAGCCCAAGTTAGGCCTAGACGGGTTGAGTATTATTGAATTAAGGTCCCAGGGTAAAAAGTTTGGTCGCCCAATTGCGAAACTTGGCCAGTCGTCTGTCGTTGTTTTGGCCTACATTTTACTGGTTTGGTTAATTTTGGGTTATTATTGAATTAAGGTCCCAGGGTAAAAAGTTTGGTCGCCCAATTGCGAAACTTGGCCAGTCGTCTGTCGTTGTTTTGGCCTACATTTTACCGGTTTGGTTAATTTTGGGTTATTATTGAATTAAGGTCCCAGGGTAAAAAGTTTGGTCGCCCAATTGCGAAACTTGGCCAGTCGTCTGTCGTTGTTTTGGCCTACATTTTACCGGTTTGGTAATTTTGGGTTATTATTGAATTAAGGTCCCAGGGTAAAAAGTTTGGTCGCCCAATTGCGAGACTTGGCCAGTCGTCTGTCGTTGTTTTGGCCTACATTTTACC
Organism: Bathynomus jamesi; assembly: GCA_023014485.1. NCBI lineage: Eukaryota > Metazoa > Arthropoda > Malacostraca > Isopoda > Cirolanidae > Bathynomus > Bathynomus jamesi. The sequence goes on from JAJOZX010004810.1 coordinate 357,784, forward strand.
AGTTTGGTTAATTTGGTTTATTATTCGTAGGCGAAGGTTGCAGACCAGTGCGCCAGTTACTTGGGTGGAAAATTTGGTATTGCATACTGGTGTTGGTTAGTACCCCACCTAGTAATTCAGTTTATTTGAAAGTAAAATTTGCGTTTGATCAGTTTGGTTAAGTATTTCTGCCAATTCAGCTCATTTGGTATTGAGCCCAAGGGTTGTTTGCATTGAAGATGCGTGCATCTGAATTGAACAAATTTATAAAAAGGAGAAGCGCCTACAAAGGTCTAATTACAAAGGTCATTGCCACTATAGATTCTGCCATAGAGCAAGAGGATTTACGCTTAGTGACTGCGCAGCTTTCCATATTAGAAACTAAAAAGGTTGCTCTAAGTGAGGTAAATGTTAAAATTGAGGCTCTTATAGAAGAGGATGAAATAGAAAATAACATAATTTACTTTGAAGAGATTATTGATGATATAATTAACGTAGGCCTCCGAGCAAAAGAGTTTAGTAGCTCAGTACAGTTAGAGACCAGGTCTGATAATGAAACACAACACTCAAAAAATGATGTTTGTGAAGTTAAGGTTAACAGATCTGTAGTTCAATTACCGAGGCTTGTACTCAAAACATTTTCTGGGAGTATTCAGGAATGGCAAGGATGGGCAGACAGTTTTCAATCAGCAGTTCATTCTAGTCAAGTGTTAAGTGCCGTGGAGAAGTTTAATTATTTGCGGTCCCTCTTGGAAGGTGAGGTGTCGTGTATGTATATATATGTATATAGTCTAAAAGTCACTAAAGAGTAAATATCACTAAATCTAAGCGGAATGGCAAGACGAAGCCATAAACAAACCAACGGGGTTCGTATTGCTTTGGTCTGGCCTAGACATGTTTTTTCCTATCTGACCTAATCTTTGGTGCTGAGTAAAATTAGGTGATGAATCTAAGGTAACAAATCGGGTAGGAAGTTGTTCGTACTTAAGTATAGTTAGGGGTAATGTCTATAGCTTCTAAATTGGTAATGTAAGAGAGAGTTAGGTAGGCTGTTGTGGGACACAGGAATAAAACGGTAGGCTTCAAGGAATACCTAATTCAACGCACCGGTAAGTGCTTTTGATTGTTTGCTAGAACCTAAGTAACCTAACTGGGGTGTCTACCCCACGCTATCACATTTGGCGACGAGGATGGGATTTGGCTCATTTGGTTAAATTTTGTTCATTGGGTTAAATTTGGCTCATTGGGTTAATTTGGCTTATTGGGTTAATTTGGCTTATTGGGTTCAAGTGGTTGTTTCGAAAATTGGATGCAGACTAGTGGGTCGTCCGATTTGGTTTGTTTGTGTGGGGAAGCTACCGTACTATAGCGTAGGTCCCGCCGCCCTAATTCTAAAACTAATTCCTACTCAGCCCTAACTCTAAAACTAATTCCTACTCAGCCCTACCTCTAAAACTAATTCTTACTCAGCCCTAACTCTAATACAATTCACTATTCAGCCCTAACTCTAATAAAATTCACTATTCAGTAACTAGACCAAATTTAAACCTAACCTAACCTACTTCACGTGAGTTGGTCTAATTCGGTTTTGCTCTAGCATGTCGGTGATTGGCCATATAAGCCCCTACGAAGACAATGGGGAGGACTTCGAAGCTTATGCCACTAGGGTGAGGTTGTTTTTCGAGGCAAATTCCATTCCGGATGCTAAGAAAGTACCTACCTTTTTAACTATAATAGGCCCTAAAACGTTTGGTTTAGTTATGGACCTAGTTTCTCCTAAAGCACCGGAAACTTGCACCTATAATGAATTGGTACAGGCCCTAACCGATCACTACAAACCCCGAGTAGTTCTCATCTATGAACGTTTCAAATTTTATTCAAGGCATCAGACGGGAAATGAAAGCATTGCAGAGTTTGTTGCAGGAATAAAAAGCCATAGCCGTACGTGTAATTTGGGGACAAATTAGATGAAATGCTAAGAGATAGGTTTGTAATGGGGCTCAAAGAGGAGTCTACCCAGAGAGCCCTATTAGCCATACAGGACCTAACTTTTAGTCAGGCTGTAGAAATAGCTACGGCTAGAGAAGCAGCTGCTAAAGATGTTAGAGCTTTTGGAAATCATAGTAGTAAAGCCCAACACGTAAATAGCTTTAAATCTTCTAGGCCTGGCAGACCTAACGAGCCTACTAGACAGGCAAATAAAAGGTATGAGGCGAATACGACTAAGCCTACTAATTCTACTAAGCCTTCCAAGCCATGTACAGGGTGTGGAAAACACCATTGGAAGAAAGATTGCCCTTTTAAAGAAGCAGTTTGCCGAAACTGTAGTAAAATAGGCCACATAGCTAAAGTGTGTTTTTCAAAGAAAACAAAGGGTGAAAATTCTAATTTTAACATTTCTAGTATAAATCCTCAAAAGGGAAATACTTCGAACATTTGGAGTGGAGTACCTATTCTATGAGCAGCAAAGTGGGAAAAATACAGGCCCATATATTGTAGAGGTAGGCCTAGATGGAATTACAGTTCCTCTAGAATTGGATACGGGTGCTGCCCGGACGGTCATGTCCAAGGTAGTTTTTGATAAGATTTTCAAAAACACACCTAAACTACATGCATCTAAAACAATTTTGAAGAAGTACGGTGACACACAAATACCTATTTGTGGAGAAGCATACGTCACAGTTACACTTAACCAGAAAACTTTGTCTCATCCCTTAACCCTTTTAGTGGTGGATGAGCAAGGGCCTACTCTACTAGGCCGTGATTGGATTGATGCTTTGGAAATGCCAATTGACAAAATCTTGCCAAGGGGTCAGGCAGATGTGCATACACTTTCATATCCATCTGACATAGACTCATTGTTAAGGGAGTTTTCTTCTATTTTTGGGCCTGAAGTAGGCAACCTAAAAGGCCATCAGGTCTGCATAGAAGTAGATCCTAATGTAACTCCGAAATTTTGTAAGGCTCGTTCAATTGCGCATGCACTGCGGGAGAAGGTAGATTTAGAAATTGACAGGCTACTAAAAGATAAAATTATTGAACCAGTCACACACGCTAAGTGGGCTGCCCCAGTAGTTCCTGTACTAAAACCGGACAAGTCCGTGCGGTTATGCGGGGATTACCGTTTAACAGCAAATAGAGCCGTCCTTCTAGATTGCTATCCTATACCCAAGCCTGATGAATTATTTAGCTCTCTTGCTGGGGGAAATATTTCACAAAACTCGATATGTCCCAAGCCTATGCTCAACTAAGTTTAGATGAAAACTCTAAAGAATTAACTATCATAAATACGCACCGAGGCCTATATAAGTACAATAGGCTATGCTATGGAATAGCATCGGCTCCAGGTATTTTTCAGAGGACAATGGACCAAGTTCTAGGTCACATTCCAGGGGTACTTTGCTTTCTAGATGATGTCCTCATTTCAGGTTCGACTAAAAAAGAACACCTAACTAGATTAACCACGGTTCTAAAAAGACTCCGGGATGCTGGACTTAAGCTAAAGAGAGAAAAGTGTTCATGGGTCACTAACGAGGTTTCATATTTAGGGTTCCGCATAGATGCCTCAGGCATTCATCCAACGG
>JAJOZX010004811.1:5000-120000 GCA_023014485.1 Bathynomus jamesi
TGAGAGTCGTGGCATGCCTCAATCGCGGGGAAAAAGTTTGGTTTTTTCAACGGGCAGTGTGTATTATGTGAAGTCAAAGAAAAAATGCATGCCTTCATAAAGAATACATTCAATTTAATCTCTGTTTATTGTTTGTAACAAAATGGCGTCTTCGCCGGGATTAGTCAGGTTTAAAAACATGCACTAAGTGGCTTTAAAAGATTTGAACAAACATTTAACCATAATCTTGAAACTGTGATAATACCACTAACAACTTAAATTTTACACCATATGCAAGCTAATTGCGTTTCTTTTTTTGACCAGTATATATAAGAAAAAGCAAGGGGCACAATACAAAACCCTGAGGAACGCCACTCGCTACATTAGCGCAACACGACTCCGCTCCATCAACGACCACCCTCTGTTTCCTACCTCGCAACCACTCTTCTAGCCAATTTATTACTATACCCCTGATTCCATGAGCCTTAGTTTTTTCAATGAGTCTTTTGTGCGGCACGGTGTCAAACGCTTGTTGAAAATCTAAATACACTACATCAACCGCCTGATGACTCGTAAACGTCAACTTCGATTTGAAAAAATTCTAAAAGATTAGATAAGCAAGATTTGTTTCGCCTAAAACCGTGCTGCGTACTTCTAACTAGTTTATGCAATTCTAAGTGTTCGACTATACGATCCCTAATTACACTGGCCAACAAAATGAAACTTTTTTTCTCATCACAAACATGATCACACTTTTCTTAATGCATTTTTCGCGCTGATTCCGAATCTGGTTTTATTTTCTTTCTAGCACGTATAGTTATATAGATACACTGGTTTTGATATTTTAAGTTTTTGATATTGCTAAAGAAAATTTATGGATGTATAGATCACACTTAGGAATGCTAAACAACAAATACATCATATACCTTATTCAATGTACTTATAAATAAAGAATATATACATTATTTTATTAAAAGCGTTGTGAGTGTGATTTCCTTTTGTAAATTTGGCCTAGATTGTCACCACATCAGCATCCAACAATGGTCCGCCATCATGCTTTCATTCCAATATCCTTGGTAGCGCTTCTCCATCATCTGAATATCTTGATGGAAGCGTCTCCTTGCTCGTCACTCACTGCACCAAGGTTTTCAGGAAAGAAATCTAAGTGGGAATGCAGGAAGTGAATTTTTAACGACATTCGACACTCCATTTCTTGAAGCATCAAGGAGGTTCTTGACTCCATCCTTATACGCAGGTGACTTGTTGCTTCCAAGAAAGTTTTCACATATCCATTTGAACGCCAGCCAAGCCTTCAATTCCAGCGGACTTAGGACTTTTTCAAATTCAGTGTCATTCAAAACCTCCCTTATTTGTGGCCCAACAAAAATTCCTTCCTTCAATTTTGCTGCAGTAACCTTCGGAAATTTCCTTGAAAGGTATTGGAACCCTTCAGAATTGACTTTACCCATTGCTTTAACAAAATTCTTCATTAAACCAAGTTTAATGTGAAGAGGTGGCAGATAGATCTTTTGGGGATCCACTAAAGGGACAGACTGGACATTGCTTATCCCTGGGACATATGTATACCTAAGTGGCCAGTCACTTTTGGTGTAATGTTCTATAGTGGCGCGACTGTCCCACAGGCAAAGGAAACAACAAAATTTTGTGAATCCTGACTGCATACCCATAACTTTTAGACCTCCACAAACATTCCATTGATGACTGTCGTATTTGATTGCCTTAAGTAGTATATCCATATTGTCATATGTCTCTTTTAGATGGACGGAATGGGCAATGGGGATGGATGGCATTATATTACCATTATGCAAAAGAACTGCTTTCAGGCTTCTCTGCGACGAATCAATAAAGAGGCGCCACTCAGATGCCACATACGTCTGAGATATGGCTGTAAATAGTCCATTGATGTCATGGCAATAACAGAGAGGACCGTCTACTGAAAAGAATGCTGTTAATTCAAAATTCCGCTTTCGGTAGTAACTAATACGAACATTGTTCTCAAGTAAATTGTTCTCCTTTAGTCTTGACGCGAGAAGCTCTGATTTCTCTTTAGACAGCGATAAGTCTCTAACAAGATCATTCAACTGTCCTTGGGTTAACTTTTTAGCAGGGCTGTGGAGTCGGAGTCGGAGTCGTGGAGTCGGAGTCGGAGTCGGAAGCAATTTTGGTGGTGCTGGAGTCGGAGTCGGAGTCGGTAAAAATGTACCGACTCCGACTCCGACTCCGACCTCAATATAAATTTTAATAAAATATGTTTTTGTGTGTGATATCACTGGCAGCTATGGTGGTTAAACCACTTAAATAATAAACACAATGTTTTTCCATTTCAGACACTAGTGCCATTAATTCATTTTTATTTTCAGATAATATTTTTTATTTTTAATGCTTATTTAATTTCGAGTTCTTTCTAAATTTCATAAGTTTTTAACTTTCAAGTCTAAAACCCCTTTCCAATGGCAAAGACACTTCCAACAAAGTCTGCAGTTTTTTAATATTTTACAATAACCACAGATGGGAAACATTTCGTGTGTCAGTGTATGATAGAAGATGATGATGAGAAAAATTATGTGAAGCAAAAATCAGTGGTTTTACTGGCTCTGATAAAAATGCACCAACCAGAGCATCAAATTTGAAAAGACATTTGCAGTGTTTCCATCCCAAAATTTTAGAAGTTGTCATTGAGAAAGATAGTAATAAAAACCTTCCAACTACTTCAAAGTTAACAAAAGATCAGAAATCTACTGAACGACAAGCACCACTTACAAGATTCTTTACTACAGACAAAGTTACCGTAACAATGACCACAGATGATGATGCTTCACGTGGTGGTGATGAAATGCCTCTTGTGTAATTATCATCATAGCAGATTTAGAATTAATATACCTTCGGAGTCGGAGTCGGAGTCGGAGTCGGATAGACAAAAAATTGAGGAGTCGGAGTCGGAGTCGGTTTTTTATGTGCCGACTCCACAGCCCTGCTTTTTAGGCTCTAAATGTCTACCTTCAAAAGTGTACTCTGGTTCTGTAGATGGTCCGGAAACGCCAGTTGCACCTTCATCACTTTCCATGTCATCTATGATAGAATCTAGCCTATCACTTGGGGGAATTGGAATGGGCAATGTTTCATCATGTTTTACTGGTCTACGTGCTGAATCCAAGTTTGGATATACAATCTGGTGTTTGTTCTTGGAAGAAAACCCCATTAAGTTCACACTACAAAAATAACAGTCTTCATGATGATCTCTCGGCTCCCTCCATATCATGGGTATGGCAAATGGCATTGAAGCTTTCTTTTTGTTAAGCCAATCACGTAATCCATTTGAACAGCCAGAACAGATTTGATGTGGCGCCCATGGTTTATCTTGGTCACCTAGATGGCAACCAAAGTAAAGCTTGTATATTTTCTTAATGTCGGTTGTAATACTTCGTCGCTGTGTTTTAGTTGTCAACTGGCCGCATACGAAACAGAACTTGTCGGGGTCATTCTTACATTGTCGAGACATGTTGACTGACCTGAGCAAACTATAAATTCAAAAAGAATGTACACCAACTTGACACAACAAGTTCTTGGACTGGACTGATCTTTTGACACACAAAGCACGGCGTTGTTGCCTGAATCACAATGCTGCTAGACGTAAAAGCTCACACCTGAAATACATAAGATGTATAATTAAGATAATTGAAATAAATAAGATGAATAAACTAAAAAAACACAATAAAATAAACACAATCAAATGTTGAAATATTAGTATTTTGCCTATTTAAAATGGCTAAATCTGTGTAGTTATATATATGCCTTCATCTTGAAAACTATACGTGCTAGAAAAGATCTGAATGCAGTTTTGGAATCAGCGTGAAAAATGCTATCCAGCCACCATAAATTTTACTCTGATGAAAAATCTTTGTTGACTAGTGTTATTGATTCCAGTAGCTTACCTACAACAGACGTTAAACTGATTGGCCTATAATTTCACGCCGCACCTTTATCGCCTTTCTTAAAGATAGGTGTTACGTTTGCTAACTTGAAGTTATCTGGTATGCACCTCTCAGAAATAGACGCATTAAAAATCTTTGTTAGCGGCACAACAATGCTATCTTTTAATTCTTTTAGTTGTATGGGATATATGGAATCCGGCCCCGGTGATTTACGCGTTTTCACTTTATTAATATAGCGCATTACCTTCCGCTTCACTAACCACAATATTATCCAAAATATTACCATTATCAAAAGGTATTATGTCTGTGACCGTAGGAATATTCGTTACATCTTCTATAGTAAAACTGACGTAAAAAATTCGTTTAGCAAGGTAGCCATTTCCTTGTTTTCAGAAACTAGATCTCCGTTAACATTTTTTCAACGGCCCCAAGACACTTTTTACTGAATTTCTATTGTTGACGTATTGAAAGAATCGCTTGGGATTTTCTTTACCGTCACGAGCTATGGAGATTTCAAATTCGCGCTTCGACTTTTTTATTACACTTTTCGCTTCACGCCTTGGAGATATGTAGTTGTTTCGTAACCACAAATTGTCTTTATCCCATTTATGTTGCCTATAAGCCCTATCTCTACTCTTTATAATGTCTCTTACTCTAGAAGTAAACCACAAGGGCTTGTTGTTTACTTTCGCACGCTTAATTTTGTACGGTACACATTCCTCATTTATAGTCCTAAATACTGTTTCGAACGATTCCCACATTAGTTTTGCATTGGAGTTCCCCATTACGTTTTACCAATTGACGCGTGACAATTTATTTCGAAATTTACTAAAGTCTGCGTGCTGGAAGTTAGGAATTTTAGTCGAGTTAGCTGTTTTCGAGTGACTTACTGAGAGGACAAACTCTACCATATTGTGATCGCTATTGCTTAACGGTTCTATTACTTGAAGATCAGTAATTAGCCTATCATCCGTAGTTATTACTAAATCTAAAATACCGTCCAACGTCGTAGGTTCCCCAAACTTTTGAATAAGAAAGCTATCCTCGAGAAAATTAACTAAACGTTTACCTTCCGCGTCTCCCTGCATTGTATCGTAATTCACGTTGGCGCAATTCTCTTTAGTTCACGATATAACGCTTCGTCCGTATCAGCTGTTTGATTAGGGGGCCTATATATAACCGCAACAAGAAGTTTGAAATCGTTCAATTTAAGTTCTGCTAAGGTCGAATCTATCGGTTCTGGAATTGTGTGCTTTACTTCTATAACGTTCGCAATATTATCTTTGATATACAACATAACACCGCCTCCTCGCCTACCAATTCTGTTTTTAACAAAAAGTCTATATATATATATATATATATATATATATATATATATATATATATATATGCATATATATATATATATATATATATATATATATATATATATGTATATATGCATATATATATATGTATATATGCATATATATATATATATATATATATATATATATATATAATATATATATATATATATATGCAGATATTAATATATATATATATGCAGATATATATATATATATATATAATATATATATATATATATATATGCATATATATATATATATATGCATATATATATTTATATATATTGCATATATATATATATATATATAATATATATTATATTATATATATTATATAATATGCATATATATATATATATATATATATATATATATATATGCATATATATATATATATATATATATATATATATATATATATATATATGCATATATATATATATATATCTATATATATATATAATATATATATATATATGTTAACCCCTCCGTCTATGGCCCTGGGGTGGTTCGTATCGACGGGGTTCTGGTTTAGGAGGCAAGCAACGGATGTGTGACTTGAAGTGGTTTTCCTCTATGTTACTCTCCGAGTTCTTCTATAGTGGCTCGGAGGACTCTGGTAGATTTGCAATCTAAATGCTGAAGGTTCCGGATTCTTCTTATAGCGTATCCGGAAAGTTTTCTAAGTTTTTCTGAAGAGAGCAAGGCTCGAAGGATAAGGTAAAAACTAGCTTCAACTGTAATTTTACTGTTAAAATGTACAGGTAGTGCTCAGCCTCTGAATTAGCTTCTGAATGCCAATGGAATAATTTTAATGGGTTTATATACCCAAAAACTGCTAACATTATTATTATTAAATGCTAAGAAGGCTGTATTATTTTTGCACAATATTTAAAAATAAGTAAATTTTTTAGCTGTGGTAAGGCTTGAACGAGTAAACAAAATATTTGAAGACGAAACCATATTTTTATCTTAAACCGCGACTTTTTAGATCTGATGTTATCATGATCTGCCAAGTTAACTAAAAGTGGAAATCGGACTATGCATCTTTACACTAAAATATGCATATGAGTGAAATTTTAAGGTTTAAGATGTAAAATTTTAATGCTTAGGCAAGACATGATCTCATTGTTTATAACGAAAGAGAGTGTATACAAAATGTGAACATTGCAAAGCTTAAACAGGATTCCTTATTAAGCGAAATCTCTAAAAATGATTATGAGATTTTAAAAAACAACAGGTCACCAATTATTTAGCAAAGTAGAAAGCAAATCAAAAATTTTATCCAAACTCGCGTTGGGCGATTTTGGTCCTTATGTAAAACTGAATACACACACATACATATGAGTATAGGCATTATATAAAGTTAAATATATAAGAATATACAGAATTATATAAATACATGAACCATATAACACATGAATTTTTAAAATGGATACTTTTTCTTACAATGGATACAGAGACTATATAAATGAATACAAAATTACATGAAGGATAAGATAATTATAGGAATATGGGAATTATTTATGGTTCATTTTTACATATATATATATATATATATACGTATATATATATATATATAATATATATATATATATATGCATATATATGCATATATATATATATATATATATATATATATTATATATATATATATATATATATATATATGCATATATATATATATATATATATATATATATATATATATATGCATATATATATATATATATATATATATATATATATATATATACACAAACTCAGAATGGTTCCCTGAGACATTATATGTTAAACACAGACCGTGCATGGAACAAGGAACTCTTCTGGGAAAATTAAATCCACTATAGTCCGAATAAGTAATGGTAAATGACAAATACCATAGTTTTTTCTTTTTCATGATTTTAGCCCGACGTGGGCAACGGGTCTCTCGCAAAGAGATCCCATAAATATAGCTTCCCTCACCAGCTATCTGCAAAGCAGACAGGATCCAGCTTTGGGACATGGATCTAGGTTTAAAGCAAGCCTAGATCCCTACATTCAGAACCTCTATATAAGTAAAAGACTCGTTGCATTCACGTCGTGTTGAATAAATCAAAGAAAAAGGGGGTAACTATTACTTATTCGGACTATAGTGGATTTAATTTTCCCAGAAGAGTTCCTTGTTCCATGCACGGTCTGTGTTTAACATATAATGTTCTCAGGGAACCATTCTGAGTTTGTGTATACTAAACGGACGTGTTTCGTGCCTTGAAAAGTGGACGCTCAATGTCCCGGTTGAGGTTTAAGTTTTGGTTTTTTTGGCTAAAAATACAATAGTTACCCCTTTTTCTTTGATTTATTCAACACGACGTGAATGCAACGAGTCTTTTACTTATATAGAGGTTCTGAATGTAGGGATCTAGGCTTGCTTTAAAACCCTAGATCCATGTCCCAAAGCTGGATCCTGTCTGCTTTGCAGATAGCTGGTGAGGGAAGCTATATTTATGGGATCTCTTTGCGAGAGACCCGTTGCCCACGTCGGGCTAAAATCATGAAAAAGAAAAAACTATGGTATTTTTCATTTACCATTACTTATCCGGACTATAGTGGATTTAATTTTCCCAGAAGAGTTCCTTGTTCCATGCACGGTCTGTGTTTAACATATATATATATATTAGGGTGGTCCAAAAAGTTAAAGCATCGACTAAGTTCTCTCCACAAGGTTGGTTTTATGCCTCTTGGTGTGAACAGTATTTTTGCAAAGTTTCACGTTATTCGGTTAATATTTAGGGGTCGCCCCACTTGCCCCCTTTTTGAAAATTTGGGAAAATATATAGACAACTGAATAACTAAATTTTTTTTTGGTTCTCAAAGAATATGAAAGAAAACAGTAAGACAATAGGACATGATAATGGGTGTATCTTCATTATTTCTTCTGCATCAGAGTCGCCTTGGATGGTATTGGTATCTGTTTTCGGTGTGCGGCTACGAGTTGTAGGAGGTACTGCTTCTGGTCCTCGTTTCGTGTCAAAGTGTCATTGTAGCGTGTGCGAGAGCAATACCTCGCTCGGCAGCATCATTGACGACTTTCATCTTTAAGGCGCGATCTCTAAGTTCCCTGTAGTTCTTGTCATTGGCCATTCCCGTGGATCTTTTTGAAGTAACTGGCGCGCTTCCTCCTTACCTCCAACTTTCAAGGCATCAAAGAGGGTCAATGTCCTTTTCGTGACGAAGGATGCCACATCATTTTCAACACCAGCTTCCGCCATGTCGATTCGTCGGGGCAGCCATTCTTTTGGGGATGTTGGAGGTGTTGAACCATTCTCCTTTTGGTATCAGGATCGATCCTATTATCGAAGAAGGCCAGTCCAATCAGATGCTCCGACAAGTACCACAGGTGGCGTCTTAGAGCTGTCTTCGCCGCTTGTGCAGCTCCTCCGTGTGGATATTTTTCCAGAAGATGCAGCATTTTGAGATCATTGAGAGGAGCTTGTGTCCCCATTGGCGCTTCATGCCAGTACTTGACGTAAATCAGACTGACAAATAAAGCCAGCTGAGTCACGTTTCGTTCTTCGCGTGCTGTGAGCTTGAATTGATAGTGAAAGAGGTAGATTTTGAGCGCATAAATCGCCTTCGCCATCCATCTCGCGTGGTGCATGGGACCCGGAGCTCGGATAAAGAGTTGACCACCAGTCTTTCCCCCCAGGAAGAGCAAAGATAGTTCAAGGAACTCCTTGTAGTCGTCACGAGGTTGGCTTGCCTGAAGAGCGTTAGGTAAGTAAGTGAGCATCTCTTTTCTCATCTCTTGGAGTTGAGGGTTCTCGAACAAGCTGTCCGATGCTGAGACAAATGCTTCGTGGGAGAGAGATGGCCATTCCTTTTGAAATCGCTTAAAAAGGCCTGTTTCAGGACTTCCTGTTGAGCCAAATATTGAGGCAAAGACATCAGCAAGTACGACTTCAAGTATATGATGTCGACAACCGATCCAAACTAGCTCGTGACCCAATGCTTCTTCAATCCTGACACAGGCTCCGCGATGTAAACCCGTGTTTGACGCAGTGGTATCGAAGACGAGACCTCTCACATGCTGTTCCACGTTCCATAATTTCATAGTTTGAAGGCATGCCTGGGCCTGTGCTTCTCCAGTTCCTTGTTTCATCTTTGGGACACCAAGCAGCTTCTCCTGTCCATTGAATGTTATAAGGATTGCTATCCGATGCACATTCGTCTTCTTCCTTTCAATGCCGGGGAGAAGCTTTCCGTCCCAATGGAGAAGGACAGGGTCTTCTAGAGAGAATGATTCTAGGTCTTCTCGAGCTGCCTGTTCTCGCCCACTTTCTCTGTAGCGATGAATAGAGCTCCGAGAGCACGTCATCCCAGACAGATCATGCCCCGCGGCCTGTAATACAGCTCCAGTTACGAAAACAGCATTCCGGTCAGAAAGATTGGTGCGATCCATTGCTCCAATGACTTCTGGAGATTGGAAAATGTTCGTAACCTTGTTCTTGGGATGCTTTGGTGCCGGAGCTTCAGACGAAGAAGGAATCGGAACCGATGGTCTATAGTCGTCGTCGTCTTGCGAAAAAAGGGAAGAAGAAGAAAGAGGAAAGATCAATTGATGACACTCCTGCTTCTTCCAAATCTTTCTGTGTTGCTTCATGCCTTGCCTTCCTCTTGCCTTCCTCTTGGCTTCCTTCTCCATTCTGGATCGCTTTCTGTCCTCTTGTGTAGTCGTTTCCTTATCAATGCCAGCCATGCTGCAAGAATTGACGTCCTTGCGCTGCATGGACAGGAAATTTCGGTCCTCAACGTTGACGATTGTGCTCATGGCATCACTGGTTGCGATGTCAAACAGTTCCTGGATGTCCGCTTTGAAGATGTCTTCATTCATTCTATCGTTGGCACGTTGCCTGGTCCCGTGCTTCTTGAGTGTTTTGTAGCGGTCTAAAAGCTTTGAAAGCTTACGGACACAGGAGTCGATCCGTTGAGTTGGGATCCGCGCTCGGGTCCAGACTTCAATCACCCTCTGGCATGCCTGGTTCAGACTGTCGGAGGTGGTTTGCTTTTGATTGATGTGGTGGTATTGCCCCAAGAGGAGGGCGTCAAGGCATGTAGGGAGCCTTGACGTGGATAAAGTTCCAGTTGCCATCCCTAGAAGCCAAACTTTTGGAATTGATCGAGTTTGAGCCATCGGACCTACGGAAGAAAAAGTACATTATATAATATATATATTCAGAGTGGGGCGACCTCTAAATATTCACCAATCACGCTGCAATTTTGCACAGACCATGCGGACACTAAATGGACAAAAACCACACTTGTGGAGACTATCTAAGACAATTTTGAAATTTCCCCCTATGGATTTGGACCACCCTATATATATATATATATATATATATATATATACAATATATATATATATATATATATATATGCATATATATATATATATATATATATATATATATATATATAGGTATATATACACATATATAGGTATATATACACATATATATATATATATATTATATATATATATATATATATTATACATATATATGTGTATATACCTATATATATATATTATACATATATATATACAAACAAACACATATATATATGTATAGAAACGACGTAAGTATAGAGGAGCGTTCTGCACACGAGGAAGAGAAATAACGAACAAATGAAAAATGAGGTGAACCGCCCGGGAATCGATCCCAGGGCCTTCCGATTGCCGGTCAGATGCGCTACCATTACACCACGGGCCTCGATCAGTCATAAGTCGAAATTCTCCTACATAGGGCAGAAACCAATGCCCTGAGAGGGCACCCTCGCAAATCGTGAATATGTACATTTAACTGCAATGACCACGCAGTATATTAATGTATAGAAACGACGTAAGTATAGAGGAGCGTTCTGCACACGAGGAAGAGAAATAACGAACAAATGAAAAATGAGGTGAACCGCTCGGGAATCGAACCCAGGGCCTTCCGTTTGCCGGTCAGATGCGCTACCATTACACCACGGGCCTCGATCAGTCATAAGTCGAAATTCTCCTACATAGGGCCGAAACCAATGCCCTGAGAGGGCACCCTCGCAAATCGTGAATATGTACATTTAACTGCAATGACCACGCAGTATATTAATGTATAGAAACGACGTAAGTATAGAGGAGCGTTCTGCACACGAGGAAGAGAAATAGCGAACAAATGAAAAATGAGGTGAACCGCCCGGGAATCGAACCCAGGGCCTTCCGATTGCCGGTCAGATGTGCTACCATTACACCACGGGCCTCGATCAGTTATAAGTCGAAATTCTCCTACATAGGGCAGAAACCAATGCCCTGAGAGGGCACCCTCGCAAATCGTGAATATGTACATTTAACTGCAATGACCACGCAGTATATTAATGTATAGAAACGACGTAATTATAGAGGAGCGTTCTGCACACGAGGAAGAGAAATAACGAACAAATGAAAAATGAGGTGAACCGCCTGTGAATCGAACCCAGAGCCTTCCGATTGCCGGTCAGATGCGCTACCATTACACCACGGGCCTCGATCAGTCATAAGTCGAAATTCTCCTACATAGGGCAGAAACCAATGCCCTGAGAGGGCACCCTCGCAAATCGTGAATATGGTCATTTAACTGCAATGACCACGCAGTATATTAATGTATAGAAACGACGTAAGTATAGAGGAGCGTTCTGCACACGAGGAAGAGAAAAAACGAACAAATGAAAAATGAGGTGAACCGCCCGGGAATCGAACCCAGGGCCTTCCGATTGCCTGTCAGATGCGCTACCATTACACCACGGGCCTCGATCAGTCATAAGTCGAAATTCTCCTACATAGGGCAGAAACCAATGCCCTGAGAGGGCACCCTCGCAAATCGTGAATATGTACATTTAACTGCAATGACCACGCAGTATATTAATGTATAGAAACGACGTAAGTATAGAGGAGCGTTCTGCACACGAGGAAGAGAAATAACGGACAAATATACTGCGTGGTCATTGCAGTTAAATGTACATATTCACGATTTGCGAGGGTGCCCTCTCAGGGCATTGGTTTCTGCCCTATGTAAGAGAATTTCGACTTATGACTGATCGAGGCCCGTGGTGTAATGGTAGCGCATCTGACCGGCAATCGGAAGGCCCTGGGTTCGATTCCCGGGCGGTTCACCTCATTTTTCATTTGTTCGTTATTTCTCTTCCTCGTGTGCAGAACGCTCCTCTATACTTACGTCGTTTCTATACATTAATATACTGCGTTTTCATTGCACTTAAATGTGTGTATATATATATATATACACGCACACACACATATAATATATATATATATATATATATATATATATGTATATATATATATAATATTTAGGAGAAATCCAATGACAAGGAGGAATGTAAATGCCATGAAAAGTGTCTTCTTTAATGCGCAACGTTTCGAGCAATACGCTCATCTTCAGGCTAAACAATAACAATATGAAGTTAAAATCAATAAATAAATGAATGAAACACATAAGACAAAATAATTACTCTAAAACCTATTCTTAAAAGCAAAATTTAAAAAGACTAAAAGAAGACGGTTAAATTCAAAGTTATAAAAATTTACATATAAAAATACAAGAAATTTAAAAAGCTTTTTTAAAATTATATATAGTAAATTTAAAATTAATGCAATGGGATAATTAACACTACTAACCCTTCATTGCTGGTTCCGAGGCACAAGTAATTTAAAACAAAGCAAAGAGAAAATACTATGGGTTAGGTGGTTGGAGAGTTATAAGTTGGGGAGGGGGAATTATAAAAAATTTAGAGGGACAGCTGAGGAATCAACGTTTAGAGAAGGGGTCAATGTTTTAATATAAAGAGATTCCAAAATTCTAAGTGAGTTGGGACAAGGATTACAGCCGAGAATTTTAAAATTATCTAGAGTGACATCAGTTTTACATTTAATACTCTGTTCCCCGATACTAGAGGCTTCTTTTTTATTTAAAATTTTACCTGTTCGACAACTTATTCCCATATGCGAATAAAATCTAGCCCTGACAGAGCGCACGGTGCTGCCAATATAAGTACCAAGGAGACTTCTTGGGCAGGTAAATAAATATAGAACACCGCTACGCAACGAATCAGGAGTTCGATCCTTCGCTGAGAAAAAGCTACCAAAAGACGTTTTATTAATAAATATAATGCGAAAATCAGTATGATAAAAATTTTTTTTTAACAACTTGGTAAATTTAAGTTTAAATTCTTTATTCATGGGACCCATTTCAGGTACCAAGAAATATTTTATATCTTTAGGCACTGAAATACAGGGAAGTTGAGGGCTATAAACATTATTTAAGAAAGATCTTATTAGTTTATCTACATATTGAACAGGAAAACTATTATTGGTAAAATATGATCTTAAATTATTAAATTCATCGTTAAGTAAGGTAAAACTAGAAGTCAAATTATATCCTCTGAACAAGAGAGTTTTAATACACGACATCTTATAGTTAAAATCAGTAAAACTAAAAAAGTTCATGCCCAAACCGGTAAAAGTGGGTTTCCTGTAAACTGATGTAGTAATAGAATCACCTTTTTTCGAAATTAAAAGATCTAAAAAGGGAAGAGAGCCATTTTCCTCAGTTTCCATTGTATAAGTTATATTGGGGTGCAGAGAATTTAAGAAGTTAAAAAATTGTTGCGCTTGTACAGCATTATCAAAAACAGCTATCGAGTCATCAACGAAGCGTCGGTAAAAAATTGGTTTACAATGGGTGGGAGATTGTCTAAAAATTGCACTTTCTAAATGAGTCATAAAAAAATCAGGTGATAAAGGTCCGACAGGTGATCCCATCCCAACACCGTCAATTTGTTGGTAAACCTTATTATTGAAAGTAAAATAACATTGCTTAAAAACCAGTTTTAAAAGTTCCTTAAAATAAGACCATGAAAAACCATGAAAACTATCAACCTAGCTAAAAACCTTATCTAAAATAATGGCAATAGTTTCTGATACAGGTACGTTCGTGAAAAGCGACTTTACATCAAAACTGTAATCCTTGTCCCAACTCACTTAGAATTTTGGAATCTCTTTATATTAAAACATTGACCCCTTCTCTAAACGTTGATTCCTCAGCTGTCCCTCTAAATTTTTTATAATTCCCCCTCCCCAACTTATAACTCTCCAACCACCTAACCCATAGTATTTTCCGTTTGCTTTGTTTTAAATTACTTGTGCCTCGGAACCAGCAATGAAGGGTTAGTAGTGTTAATTATCCCATTGTATTAATTTCAAATTTACTATATATAATTTAAAAATAGCTTTTAAATTTCTTGTATTTTTATATGTAAATTTTTATAACTTTTGAATTTAACCGTCTTCTTTTAGTCTTTTTAAATTTTGCTTTTAAGAATAGGTTTTATAGTAATTATTTTGTCTTATGTGTTTCATTCATTTATTTATTGATTTTAACTTCATATTGTTATTGTTTAGCCTGAAGATGAGCGTATTGCTCGAAACGTTGCGCATTAAAGAAGACACTTTTCACGGCATTTACATTCCTCCTTGTCATTGGATTTCTCCTAAATATTAAATTGAAGCTTTGCAGAAGCAACCCGCATGATTATATATATATATATATATATATACCCAGGAAAGAACTTGTTTCAATCGTTTATTTGATGATAAAACACAACTACATCATTCTGTTTATTTGACGAATTATTGGAAATAATTGACCATCCATGAAATATATTGTAAATAAATAGGAAATAAATATACACTCAAAAATAGTTCAGAAGAAATCTATACATCAAAAAATACATACTTTAAATGAAGGATATATATATATATATATATATATATATATATGTCAGGAGCGATGGTGTTGTTATTCTCTATTACACCATCTCCGACGTTTAAAGTATTCTCAGTATGTCGCTTCCACGCACAACAAGGAAGTTTATACCATTTAATTAATCCGACTGCGAGATTCCGGGACAACACATTATACCCTTTGCACAATCGCGTCCTCTCCCTCAGTCCGTTGAGAGAATAGAGTGCCTTTCTCGGAAGAATATAAATTACGAGTTTTCCTTTTGTCAGTCCTTTATTTTCACAAGGGGGAAAATCACTTTTAAACTATTAATGAATTTCTTATACAATACAGAGTAATTAGAGAAAATCAAATCCTTTTCAGTGCACTTGTTTAGAGAGTTATTAACGAACAAATGCTTACATGAAAAAGCTAAGGGGCCCAGCCGAACCGACTGGCCCAAGGGCGAAACACTCACTCTCTGCCCGAAGGCCGAGGCGGGACTCTCCACTCTGCCCTGGAGAAATTCCCATGTTGCCACGATTTACAAAAGATTATTAAACTTGCAAAATCCTACTCAAATAATATTAGCAAAAGAATTTATATAATTGGTTAGTAGCAAAAGAATTTATATAATTGTAGTTTTACCCTTAACTCTTTTATGTGATTTATAATAATCGAAAAGAACATTTAGAATTTAGGAATATCTGTTTAAGATTATAGACGTGACAACCAACGCTGTTTTCGTTAGGGTTAAGAAAGGATACCAGATAATCCCCTGGCATTGAGGCACTTTATACAATATTAAAAATAACGGATTCATATTTTAATTTATACGAGCAGAATAATATCTTTTAAAGGATTAATACTTTAATTTATACAAACAGAATGATATCTGTAAATTTTAACATAAATTTAGTTTTCTTGTAGAAACACTTTTCCATATATATATATATATATATATATATATATATATATATATATACATATATATATATATATATATAATATGTATACATTCTTAAATAATAATATTAGTACAGGAGAAATCTATATACATATTTAATATATGTATGAGCAAATACACACTTATATATAAACTTTATAATAATAGTACAGAAGAATTCCATTACATGGGTTATATATATATATATATATATATATATATATATATATATATATATATGGGGCTCCAATAAACCTTAGCCCCCCCCGCCCATGGCCTAAACCATTAGAGGTACAGTAAAACTAAACATACCTTACAAAAGAGAATTTAATCCTGCATTTAATAAGAAACAATTAAAACTTGGTGTTCCCGCCATTGGCTTCCAAGACAGCCTGAATTCGCTTTGGGTAGCTTGCCAAAAGTGACGTGAATAGATCTTGATCGTTACGCAAATTTGCTAAAACAGTTTCAATGTGTTGCGTCATTTTATCCTTCGAAAATCGATTTGCTGCAGTTTTTTGAAAGAAGAGACATTCAACCTTGTCCTTTATAACTGATCCAATGTGTTCACAAACGTTCAGGTCAGGAGAATTTCCTGGCCATTCTTCATTTCCAAAGAAATCGATCTCATGGTTCCGCAACAACTGTTGAGTGGCTAATGCCTTAAAGCAGGGGGCCTTATCGTGCAGAAGTGTGACCTGATCGACATCCATAACATTCTTTGGGTTTCTTAGAAAAGGAATGACATGCTGGGATAGAATAATATCACGAAAATACTGTCCATCCCAACTCTGATGACCATTTGGCTTCAGCACCCACATGAGCTTCCTTGCAGTGAACAAAACAAACACACCAACACAGTCTGGACTTTTTAATAATTCACTATAATGTTCATTGTCATCCATTTCATCTGGTGTTGTGGCTCACACTCGATCATTTTGGTAGTTAGGCTGACGTATTACGTAAACAAAAAATTCATGGGAGACAGCTAAATGCATGAAATCATCCACATCCCAATCTTCAAGATAATGGGCAAACCACATTCTGTCATCGATGTTAAGTTGAGTTTTTCTTGGCTTTGGAAGTTCATGCCAAGGCTTTAAACCTTGCCTATGACGGTACAGTCGAATGATCTCACCACTAACGAGCTTTTCTCTCAACACTTCGATCTCTCTAGAAAGTTTAGCACAGCTGTTTTTCCGCTTACGCGTACCGCTTTCAATGATGTCCTTTGTTTCCTGAGAGAGTGGCAAATTTGGGCGGCCAGATTTGGTTGTATCCATTTTACATTCATCCGAAGTTTTATTCCAATTTCTTTTGACGAAGTCCTCACTTCTTCGCAACTTTTTGGCAACCCATGAACGTGTTATAAAGGTGGCTCCAGCATCACGAGCTTCCCGAAATGTTATTGTTCGTATGCGATCTATCACACGTTGCCTCTCCGAATCACCAATTAATTGAGAAGCCATTATATTATCACTTTATCAGCTAGAGTAATTTTAATACCTGCAATAAAAAGAGAATTTTATATATTTTTATAAACACTAAAAACTATTTCGATATAAGTAAACATGTAAGCTGAAAATAGCGGGGCTAAGGTTTTTTGGAACCCCTTATATATATATATATAAACACATCAAAATACACGCGCTTTATGTTCTACTTCGCATAATTAAAATACTAAACTTGCACGTGATCGAGTCTACAGTTACATCCTTGTTGCTTTGTGCTCTGCAATAAATACGATTTAACATTATTTCACCACTCAAAGTATGCGGGTGCCTATACTCGATGTAAAGGGCCTTCAATTCGTTGAATACTATTTTTGTGCCCACTTTACAAATGGTTGGCAAATTGTCTTTAAACACGGACAGAATACAGTGAAAAGCACGCACAAAGTGGGCGTCCTTAGCCATAGCATCATTACTAAATTCAAGTTTATAAACACTCCTTTCCAATCGAGGGTTCATTCTTTCCAATCCGAACTTTTCAACCGTGAACTCTTCTTCACAACGCATATCGGAAGTTGAAATAATCTAAGTTGTGGCGACATCTGCTCGTTATATAAAGAAATAGCTCTTCAGGGTGAACAGTGTAGGTGAGCTCAGCCATGTACCGCTCAAGTCCTTTGTACGAAAGTTCAAGATATTTCGAAGAGTCCATACCTTTTAAATACGCATCCAGTTCCAGACCATTCTCGCCTTGGTCAGTCCTACACTCGGTAAACCCGTCGAGCAGAGCGGTGTATGCGTATTCAAGAACCGTATCAAAATAAAGCATATCGGCAAAACGTGCGTCTACTATAGGCTTTAGCTTGCGGAAACCGACGATTTCAAACATTCTGTCAAGGATGAAACGGTTTCGCGTCGGGACAAGGACGATATTATCAGACGCATTCTTCTACATCAGCCGTATATCAATGCATGGATGGTGGCGATTTATACATAACGTACAAATAATGGCATATGAGGGTGCATCACTAATCTGTTCTCTTCTTGTACCTACACCTGCAGGTATTTTATAACGATCCTCATCCCACTTCTCAACTATCACGAAGATTCTATTCATCTCCTCAACACTTAAATAAATAACATTCCGTTTACCAGAGTTTGCTTGTCTTTGAAGTACATAGTTAACGGCACCGGTTTTACGCCTGAACACACGCAATGACTTTGTCACGGACACATCGTATACGGCATTGAGAATGCTGCTCAAGGAGAGCTCTATCGCTTTCTTTCGTGAGGAGTGCACGTCCAGTCAGGTCAAGCTCTGAGGTGACTATGAACAGCCGGTGCGCGGTTTGGCTCCGTGGGAGGTGTGGGTAACGAGTCACACGGGCGCGTCATACCAAGCGTTAGTGATTTGTGTACGGGGTTGTTCCAACGTGAAAGAATCATATGAATACTTGTATCCCATTATACCGGGCAATCAAAATTCCGATACATGAAGTAATATTGGCTTTAATGTTTCATCACTCCCACTCCCCGGAATGGCACCAGGCATCTTCGTTCAGGAGTATTCAACATTGTATTTTCTCGAACTACGCACATTTTATTAACACTCCGGCGCTCTATTTAAGAGAAATATGTGC
Organism: Bathynomus jamesi; assembly: GCA_023014485.1. NCBI lineage: Eukaryota > Metazoa > Arthropoda > Malacostraca > Isopoda > Cirolanidae > Bathynomus > Bathynomus jamesi. The sequence goes on from JAJOZX010004811.1 coordinate 24,110, forward strand.
CCATATCTGTCCTTTTTGCTTAGCAAGCGATACTCATCCCTAAACTCTATTAAAAACTCATACAGGCCTTTAGTCAGAACCTCACTGCGAACCTCATCATGATATATATGAACGTAATGATAAAAATATTTTAGACTGCCCATGATAACAAGATTTACATTCTCAGAAGGAGGGTATGCGTACTCGGCGTGATGTAACATGACAAATAACGCTTGTCACACCATTCATCAACAAATCTCACTACCCAAACCCGTTGCTTCTCTTCTGCACGTGATGCTTCTTTCACTTCGCCATGTATGTGAGCCTTTACACAGTTTAGTCCTATGACGTAGTCCATTACATCGTTTGAGCCACGAAAGCCCGCAATGTTCTCCCCAGAATAACCATAGAATATTTGAACCTCCTGCTCCTCATGCTTCGCACGGTTCAATATGGCTTTAAAAGCCTCAAAGGAGGGAAGAATAGGGATTCTTTGAGTGTTAACCACATCCGTAGACTTTATCGAATACCACTTCATGAATGTCGAACTCGCAATATCAAAGGCAGCCATTACTTTTTCCGTCTACGCGAGAATTCTTCAAAATACACTTCTGAGATCCAGGGCTCGTTGAAGTCAACTGAGCAAGCAGAGCAGAGATATGATCAGCTAGTGGCCGGAGTTACGTGACCCCTTTGATTGGCCATACAGTGGGCGGTGCTTAGCCTTTTCCTGCAAACACACACACACACACACACACACACACATACGATGGAGAAATGAAACGCTAATTAGAACATAATTTATTTTAAATAAATAAACATATCAACAAATAATTAGTCTCTAATTCATGGAATATATTCAAATACGCGTAATAAATAAATAAACATATCATTAACAAGTAAATAGACACATATATATATATATATATATATGTATATATATATATATATATATATATATGTGTGTGTGTGTGTGTGTGGTGTGTGTATATATATATACAATTTAACTGCAAACAACACACAGTATAATTAATGTAAAGAACGACGCTTGTGTAGAAGAGCGTTCCGCACAAGATGAGGAGGGAGAACGAGCAAATGAAAAATGAGGTACCTCCAGGGAATCGAACCCGGGATCATCCAATTAACATATCCGACCGGCAATTGGATGATCCCGGGTTCAGTTCCCGGGAGGTACCTCATTTTCATTTGCTCGTTCTCCCTCCTCATCTTGTGCGGAACGCTCTTCTATACAAGCGTCGTTCTTTACATATATTATATATATATATATATATATATATATATATATATATATATAACAAAACAAACTAGGGCTATGGTACCGAAAGGGTTAGGTATTGTAAGTGCCAGGCACCTGGTAACGTTTCCTATGTGTTACCGCACACTTTCGTCCCCCTAAGTTCCTTCACGCCCCCCCAGTTTCTGTGCCCGAAAATTGTCCCTACAGTCAGTTGGGGTGGTTGGTCACCCTCATCTTCTAAGCACACTAGCTCCTTCAACGAGTCAAAGTTAACGATCCGTCGGTTCGCCTGGTTAAGCGTGATGCCCTTCGCCTTCACGATATATTTCATCTCTTCCCCCACCCTCACCCGCACCCCATAAGTTTTTGGACCAGTTGATACAAAAGAATCAGCATATACACTATCACCATATTCATCCTTGATCACATCAGTCAATTCTCTGAGGAATTCCCCAATAGGCGGCATGTATTCACCCTCACTCTCTCTGAATATCACACTATCTGTGTCTGCGTACAGAACCCTCCGCCCAAGAGAGTGCAGTAGTATCTAAAGTTTGATGCGATCGTATGCGGATGTGAAGCTGGCTACAGGTAGGTCCGATGTTTGTAACACGTGATGTATCTGTGGCCAATTCGGTAATGTTGTACTTTATTATGTAAGTATTACCTACATTCACGATCTCCATGACCTCTTTATCGGGAGCGTTGGCATAATCCCACACCTCGTTATAACTTTGGGCTAGATGAACGTTCCCCTTGCCTGTATTCTGTGCAAATTTTCCCCAACGACTATTTAGGCACAACTTTGCACGAAAGCGTTTGCCAGGGTTCTTTACAATTTGGGACCGGTCAAATTGTATCCCTTCACGGTCACGGTAGCGCTGAATATACGCTGATTTTTCATTTTTGGTCTAAACTCCTCGCGGATACCCTGATGCTTCTAACTTATCGTTCAAAAAAGTGTTTATATATGGTATGAAAAGGTTCGGTAGCTTCTGAAACCTCCACACCTCATATATCTTCAATATTCTGTAGCCGTGGCGAACGGCTAGGAACAGTTCAGGGCTTGTATATACACCTCTGATCTTCCGCTAGTTGGTTATGTGATTACAGGCCCCATTATTCTCCTCTGAGTACTTCACGCACAGGGGAAACATGAGCTTGTGGTCTATAACAACGGGTAAACTCGGCATCTGTAAGTCGCGATGGGGGAGCACATCTACGAAAGAAAGACCGAAATAGTTCTCGTTCAAATTTGCTGAGAACTCTTCGATGGTGGGAAGGCTGGACCCACCAGTTTTTCAGGTGCCCCTACAGGGTACGGATTGTTCTTCATCACGTAGGGTTATAAAGAACAGAAGTTGTAGTAATGGAGTTTTACGCCCTCCGCAGGCGGAAAGTATAGCTTGAAGGAACAAGGTATCGCAGCATCTGAGAGGATCCAACACCATTGAACGTTTGATGGTGTTTATTTCTTCACAGTATTCCATCTGCTTCCATCCGTGCATCATATTCGTGCTCCCACAAGACCTTGTGAGTGAACTGGGGGCCTATCAGCTGATCGCGGGTGCGGGTCCATGCAAGACTGTCGGCAGGAAATCTACCATGGATATCTCCTACGATTCCACACTCAAGATGTGGGCATCCATGCCACCAGCAACCGTTAAAGGAGTACGCAGTCTTCTCACCAGTGACGCGGTCTTCGCTTAGACCATCCACCCAAAAAACACGAACATTGATCTTGATGGGTTTTATTGATACAACGGTCTGTTGCTGTATGTATATGAGCCAGTAAATAGCCATGTGCCCATAACTGCGGAGATTGTTTCTGTGAATGACGGCTAAGGTGTCTTTATGCATAAAATTGTTCTTGAACACCGTAAAGCCCAATGAGACCATCGTGGTTGCGACTTGCAACGGATCGCAGTTGAAACGGGCTATGTCCATCCTTCTAAAGGCCTGAAAACATACTCTAAGCACACGCACATCATTCATACAATAACGCTCACATTCATCAGCTATATTGTACGGACTAGTTTCATTAAAACTGTTGTACTAGCGGTCAAAATCTTCACGCTCACTATCACTCATGTTGGCGTAGTTAAAGTAATGTTCGGGGGAGGCAGGCCTACGTAATTTGAAATGTCGCTGGTGAGGAAAGTGTAAGGGAAATACCCTTTTGAAACTTCTGCGGCTACGCCCATCACCTTGGGTAGCTTGGCTAATTTACAAGGTGTGAATAATGAAGTGTCTTTAAACTGAACATTACATCTTATTTACATTTGTAAAAGTTTGTTTCCTCTTTTCAAGGGATCATTTACCTCCTTATAAAGGAATTGTGTCAAATTTTGCGCCGTTATGGGCAAGAATATACACAGTCATTTTTTGAACTTGTCCGCTAATTTGACAATATAGGACACAGAGTTTCACAGGGTTCTCGTGTGCGATCGTTTTAAAAACGTTTGTCCGTTTACCACATTTGTGAGACTCATCACACTCAACTTCCATGCACTCATCGCAGATAGTCTGGCTTACAAGTAGATGTGGGATAACCTCTTTGGTTTCAGCAACCGTATAGGTTTCTATATCGTAGTACACAGTTATACAAAGTATATTTTTAGGCTTAGCATCTTTCATATAACATACATGCATCTGCCTTATATTTCTCATGGCAAGTACTGTAGAACAGTGAATTTCATTACATTTATGCGTGACTCTCCCCAATTATCCATCATATGAAACATACCACATTCACAGATTCTCATTTTCCTGCAAATGTCAATTGATTTATGGAGCTCAAAGCAATTATTATTGGAAAATGTGCGTCTACACATATTACAGTCCCTCTTCTCAGTTTCAACTACACGACTTTCGCATTTGGAGCTTTTGCACTGCTCACAACCATGTGGCAATCCTTACAATGCTTCACTATATCATCAGCAAACTCGAGACATCCCTTACACAAATCATGATGTCTTCCATATTTTCGACTTTTATCATAACTCGCGTAAAGGTCCTTTATATTAAGGATGGGGAGATACGTTGACCCTGCCAGCCCTAAAATAAGTAGGGGTCTTGTACGGTCCCTCACACAGCTTTTAAAAACATACACAGTCCTACGACGATCATCCAATCCGAATACAACTATACGAACATTCATTACCTGCTCTACCCTTCTCAGCTCATCATGACCCATATTACAGTCAAACTCGATCTTACAATCTGCGGCCAGTTTACGGGCAAACTGCTCAACCGTCAGCAACCAAATTTTTTTGACCCAGGTATTTAGTACAGTAAACATATGAGCTAAGACTACTGCTATAAAGCCCCAACCACGATTGGTGTTTATATGCCGTCTGTAAATAGCTTGAGAATTGAAGTTCAGTGTATAAGGTGTGGCAGTATGACCCGCAACACGGAATATCCTGTCAATATCTACCGTGAAGTTGTCCATATTGAAGGCTGTACTACTTTGAGAGGCCTGCATTATACGGCCCGTAATATATTCTATATCTACAGCGGCCAAGCGCCTGTATGGTATTACTACCAAAAAATCATCTACAGCCCCGTCATCTGACCCGGACCCAAAGGACAACCTCGTTCTGACTTCACGACCGTAGCTGTTCTGAAGGGCAAACTCCACAATACTTTCAACAACGCGCCGTACTCCGTGTTCAACACCATTGCTATACATGGTTCGCTGGTCAACCCTGACTACGTACCGGCTTCTAGTCAGGGCTGGGGTGGGGGTGGCGATGCGCACCAGTTCGAATGCTATACCAGCTTCTACAGAACGAGAAGCTGGTGCTGCTGTGGAGGATGCCACCGGAATTGAACACGGTCCTTCATATTCTCCATGAATTTCTTCTCCTTGGCATCCTGCGTCGCCGTCTTCCTGTTCTTGTTCTTCTTGACGCTTATCCACTCCTTGTAAAGTTTCTCGAGCTTCGCGATCCAGTGGTCTTTCCGACTCATGGGGATGCGAGCCCTCTCCCAGAACTTCGGTACCTTCAACAGGACAGAATCCCACTGACGGCGATCCCAAACGATAAATATTTTCCTGGCTCTGGCTGTCATTATGAATTATATATATATTTCTATTTATATATATTTCAATCTATTTCTCTTCATGTCCCTGAAAATAAAGAGTCGTTTAGAAGGACATCAAACTCTTTTATTGTTTTCAATAAGTATATAATTATATGGCTGAATGCCCTCCACCCCACCCAATCCTCCTTCCCAATAAGTAAAGCCAATGGCAGGAAGGCTGCATTATGCATGAGCCTGACCGTCACCCTAGTCTAACGTTTTTTGCCAGACGGGTCAATGGGAGTGAAAATTAAAGTGCGTTGAGCGACCTTCAAATTTTTTTCATTTTCAAAATATTTCACCCAAAGCATTCTTTCATCAAAATGAATGGTTTAAGAGGGTTTTAGCATAAAATTTCAAAATTTTGAAAGTAAGGGCCACCCTAATTTACACGTTTATATATAATATGCATATATTTATTTAAGTATACTGCATATATATATATATATATATAATATATATATATATATAATATATAATATATATATACAGGGTGTCCCATAAGTCCCGCATCATAGAAAAAATAATAAAAAAAGGCAACACAAAAGCTTTTATTTACAGAACGTGCTCAATATGTCCACCATTATTTTCAATAAACAAATTCAGACGTGATACCCAGTCAGCAAGCACACGGTGAATGATGTCAGGAGTAATGGTGTTACATACCCCAATAATGCGCTACTGCAAATGTTCAACACTCCTAATTTTCTCTGCGTATACCAGCGCTTTCAAGTGGCCCCAGAGATAAAAATCTAGTGGCGTGAGATCCGGGCTTCTAGCTGGCCATTCCACAGGCCCTCGACGTCCTATCCAATGACCAGGGAATTGTTGGTGCAGGTATTCCCTTACTTGGGTGCTGTAATGTGCAGGAGCGCCGTCTTGCTGGAACCATGTTGGGAAATTTCCTTCTTCGTTCAAGACACTGGGAAATGCTTCTTCCTTGAGCATACGTAGGTAAGTGCCTCCAGTGACATGTTCATCGAAAAAGAGGGGGTCTATGATGCGATCCTTCCAAATGCCACACCATACCATCACCCGAGATGCACCTTGTTCCTTTGAAGAGGTATACCAGTGAGGGGTGCTTTGAGACCAGTAGCGGTTGTTCTGTCAATTTACCTCACCATTTCCATAAAAAACAGCTTCGTCACTGAACAGAATGGTGGACAGGAAATTGGCATCCCGAGCATATTGTTCCGTAGCCCATTCACAAAATTCCATCCGCCGGTCGGGATCATCTTCGCTTAATTTCTTTAGGATCTGAAGTTTATATGGATGCCATTTGTGAGCCTGAAGAATGCGATGGATGCTACTTTTCGACACTCCTGTCTATGGATCCTGTTTCCTAAAACTTTGCAACAAGTCTGCTAACACAACTCTGTGTTATTGGCTCGCGGTCTGGATGCAGTCTGGTAAATTCAGCAGCGGCCTCTCTTTGACTCCGATTTCCTATGAGTAGAATTATCTGGATTCGTTCTTCCTTGCTAACAAACATTATGGCCCGTAGAAAGAGAAAAATATGAATTATGGTTTGTAGGAATAGAAAAATATGAATTTCTCCTATGATGCCGGACTTATGGGACACCCTGTGTATATATATATGACCTCTTTCACATTGTGACGATTTGCCAGAACCAAAACCACCAAAGACATGAACTTTAGATGATGATGAACCTGATGATGAATCTCGTAATGAACCTTTGGACAGACAAGATGACATTGATACACAATTACAGCCACCTTTATAGGATGAACCTCATTTAATTTCTCAGTCAGAATTAAATGATTTTGTCCGAGAGTTGAATCTATCTAAAAATCAGGCTGAGCTATTAGGTTCTAGATGAAAAGGTTGGAATCTCTTACAAAAGATTGTAAAAATATCATCATTTCGTAAGCGTCAGACACACTTCACATCGTTTTCCTCTACGAAAAGTAATTTTGTGTATTGTAATGTGAACGCTCTCATGGAGAGCATAATTCTGAGGAATGAAGGCTTTTTGTCGATTCATCAAAGTAGAGTTCGAAAGCTGTACTATTGCACAACAGTAATGTCTATCCTTCGGTTCCAATTGCAAATGAAGGAATCATATGACAATGTGCAGTTTCTTTTGAAAATATTGACTATGATAAACACTCCTGGCATATCTGTGGTGATCTGTACGTGATTGCACTTCTCATCGGCTTACAGTTAGGCTACACAAAGTTTTCTTGTTTCCTCTGCGAGTGGGAAGTACACAGAAAGAGTGGCCACTTCGACAAAATTTGGTTCCAGGACAGAAAAATGTTGCCCATCAACCCCGAGTAGATCCAGCAAAAGTTTTCTTACTACTTCTCCATATCAAACTTGGGTTGATAAAAATTTTGGTAAAAGCCATGAATAAAGAGGGACATGAATTTCTATATCTAAAACAGAAGTTCCCTAGAATCAGCGAAGCGAAAATCAAAGAAGGCATTTTCGTGGGACCACACATGAGAGAAGGGATGAAAGACATTGCATTTGATAAGTCTTTGAATGAGGTTGAAAGAACAGCATGGAAAGCTTTTAAAGAAGTGACAATGAATTTCCTTGGCAGCATCAAATCAGAAAATTATGTTTCCCTGGTGGAGCAAATGCTTAGTGCTTACCAAGCCATGGAGTGCAACATGTCTTTGAAAATGCATTTCCTACACTCCCATCTCGATTTCTTCCTATCAAACCTGGGCACTGTCAGCGATGAGCATGGTGAAAGATTTCATCGGGATATATCAACCATGGAAAAGCGGTACCAAGGAAGATATAGCCCCAGTATGTCAGCTGACTACTGTTGGACACTTATAAGAGAAGCCCCTAGTACTAGTCATAAGCGAAAATCAGCTGCAAAAACATTTTCGGTAAAGTACTTTTCTTTTTTGTACGACTAAATATACGAAAAAAGTAAGAAATCTGTCAATTTTCATTTGCATTTCCTTCGAAATTGGTTTCCGAATTCCGTTTTCAAATTTGTAATCAGCGTAGAAAAGTACATTGTAATCACATAAATTCATTCGAAGGAGGAAAAAAGTCTTATTTTGTTGTTCAGTGTAATTTTACTTTGGTAAGAAACGATGCTGAACCAAAGGCGTCGTCAAATTTTCAGGTGGACTGTCAAAATCCATTTAGTTACAGAAAACGAAAAGAAACTGCTGTTCGGCTCGTTTATTGTTAGGGATTTTGAAAAAGAATTTTGTTCAAGAAACAGAGTAAAACGAAAGGGAAAATGAATGCGTGCCAGGCGCTAGAATGGATATAATTGTGCAGGAAGTAAAGAATTTAAGTAGGAGACTGCAAAGTCGTGTTAATTTCTCACGTTCGAGGGAACGATTTGTATAATTTCACTAGTCGTAGTAGGATAGGAGATTTATTAGCTAAATATCGAAGTTTAATTAAATCCTTGGAAGTTAAGTTGAATAGCGCACGGTATTGGTACATAGCAGTGTTTTTTACTAAGTTTTTTAAGGGAGCCACTTCTTCAGAACATACACACTGAGAGAGCCGCACATATAATATATATATATATAATGTTAAGTAAATTAAATAGCATATATATATATATATATATATATATATATATATATATATATATATATATATATATATATATGAGGGGTCCCGCGTCTTAAAGTACCTAAGCGCCAAAATTAAAATTCGTCAGAAATCGCCTCCAAAGTTCAGCAATATTCTGGCAATAGTATCTCTGTTATTAATTGAGCTAGAACGTTCATTTTTGGCTAAATTAGAGTTCTAAGTATGCTAATGAAGATGTTGATGAGTTTTTGGAATAGATCTTCATATTTTATATTTTATATATATATTTTTTAATTTTTTTGATTTTCTTATTATGCCGAACTTTGAATGAACTTTTGGCTGGCGATAGAGGTGAAAAAAGTAGTTCGCTTCATAAGGTTTTCAACCATACTTCTAGTGTCGTAAGGTCATTATAACCCAAACCACGAGATACTGTAGAGGAAGGGTGAAAATAGTGATATCCATCAAAAACACGTTTTCGCCTGTTGTGGCGCTTAGGTACCTTAAAACGCGCGACCCCTCATATATATATTAACTTGGCGGATTTGTTCATTCAAGATGGCGTTCACTTGAATGAAATAGGTAATTCGCAACTCGGGTATGTGATTGATTAAAAAGTGAGTAAGATTTACTTAAAAAATAAACGAGATGAAATAGTCTTTCTCGTTTAGGAAATACAACTCTTCGACCTGATGGAAACTCAACGCATATAGAAGAACAAACAATAACGTAAAGAATAGTTTAAAAGTCCGGTTTTTTAATGCGAGGAGCGTAAGGAATAAGTTTAATGAATTTAAAGCTTCAGTTCACGTTGAAAATTACGACATTATGGCAATAACTGAATCGTGGACTAAAAGTGCAGATAGAGACTTTATACGTGAAAGCCATATTAAATAATAAACTTTTAAAAAAGAATAGGAGTGGTAAAATGGGTGGGGTTGTATTCTCGTATTGCAAAGTAAATCTTCTTCCAATTCAAAAGACGGTTAATGCCACTGACCAGTTAGATATAATTATTTCAGAAATTAGCGCAAATAACTCCTTCACAAAGGGTTGTTGTTGTTGTTGGTTAGCCGATCAGCCCACTCTGATCGAGCAAGCCGGCGGCACGCAGGTAATCGATCGCCCGAGTAGGATGGGTGCAAAAGGAGAGAGTGCAAGCAATGCAATTGCAAATGTTGATCAATGTTGCAAGAGTGCCATTGCCAACCCAATTGTTGCAAGGCACCCCAAAAGTGGGAGGGGGGAATGTTGCAAGAGCAACAGGGGGTTATGCAACTTGGAGATGGAGTTATCCCCCAAGAGAAAGAGAGAAGAAGGAAAGAGAGGAAGAGAGGTGTTCGCCTGACAGGAGCCAAACGCATATTCAGACTTCAGCCGAGCGCCCGCTGTCTTATTGGCCCCTAATCAGCCAGTTGGCTTAATCAGCCAGTGCCGCCAGGTATTATCAGCCAGTTGACAGAGTGTATACTTCGTTTTGGCACGTACACACCCGCTTATACGCCTATAAAATATTACGCACACACAACTATATGCGCCGGGTTCGAGACTCGGTGGCAGAGCGTCCTTCCACGGTTGGTAGATAAATGGGAAACCAGGATATCCTAATGATCCGTGTTAAACTGTAGGTCTAAGGTGGAGTGTAAACATCCTCTCACGATTGGTAGATAAAGGGGTAACCAGGGTTCCCTAGCAGGGATTCCTCTCTCTCTCTTATATATACACACCCCGTTAAAAAGTAGGTCTAGGGCGGGGTAAAAAGTTTGGCCTTCGCCAGAATGAACAATTCGGGCCGAAGCCATCGAAAGCAAAGGTGATCCTGTATATGTACAAATCTCTGTCTCTCTCTGTCTCTCTGTCTCTCTCTGTCTCTCTGTCTCTCTCTGTCTCTCTCCCTCTCCCTCTCCCCCTCTCTCTCCCTGACCAGCCCCCTGCGTCCGTTCTTTGGTGACCAATTGATGGTGCTTGGCTGTACTGCTCTGAGGTGAGAGAGCTTTACTGCCCAGCTGGCTGCCAGGCCAGCGTAAAGTCTCGGGCGTAGCCTCTGGGTCTGGTGGGATATCCCTTGAACACTGGATTCTAAGAGTCTGGCCACTTGTGAGTGACTAGTAAGACTTAGTAAGGGGCTGCATCTCGCTGTCGCTCCTGGGGGGGAAATCCGTGACGCCTGCGTCGCGAGTGTTTGTCAGTTAGTAGCTGCGACACGTTTGAGACTGTCCGGCCCTGGGGAGACCTTTCGTCGGTGCGGCAGCAGCGAGAGGTGTAGTCTTCTGGAAGGGATGAACATCACTTGCAAATACGTGGATGCGTCTACTTGCGGGAAGAATTCCCCCACCCTCCTTTTTTATATACTGGTCAGAACGTTTTTGATAGTTTTCATTGCTAGAACGCTTTATCTTATTCAGAGTATTCAGAGTTCGAAAAAAAAAGAAAAGGAAAACGTTACAATGACTGGATCGCAGAAACTGAAGGCTGGATGTGCGAGGTGTGAAGTAAACCAGTGCGTGACGAACTTCAAAGAAGCCTGCTTCGCGAAGATCAACCACTCCAGCATGTGCTGCTTTTGCGAACTCATACAGTTTTACGAGAAGCTAGAGGAGAGGGTCCGGCGGCTCGAGTCGTCCAGACCGGCTGTTGGAGGTGCGGCGGTCACTGATGCGGCTGCGCCCTCTACCCGGGAGCTCAATGATAGAATAGCTGCAATGGAAAGGTGGTCCAGCGATGGACTGGACAGGGCTTGGAACCACGGATAAAGAGTAGCGGTGCAATCAGGGGCTAGGGTACAAAATCAGTGTGAAGAATCGCCAGCGACCCACGTGGAATGCACGGAACCGCGGCGCAAGGTGGAGGGCGTAAAGAAGGGGATGATAGAGAAGGGTGGGAAGGGGTCGATAGAGAAGGGTGGGAAGGGGCTGATAAAGAAAAAGGGTGGGAAGGGGCCTACTGATGGCTCAAAGAAACGGAAGGATGTAGCTGCCGGTCGGGGTGGGTCGGGTGGTGTAAGTACGTCTATGGGTGGCGACGGGTATCGAAAGGTCTCGGGCAAGAAGGCTGCGAAGCCGAAGCCTGAGACCCCAGTTGCCCCTGTCAGGACCTCCAACCGCTTTAGTCTCCTGTGCTCGAAGGAGGAAGACACCGTTTTGATTGGGGTCTCGCAGATCAGGGGCCAGGAGAAGTACTTTGCTTCTGCAAACCGGGATGGGAGGAAGGTAAGGTGCCTAACTGGGCGGGGAACGGCGCACTTAAGGAAGGAGGTAGAGAAGGTGCGCGTGGCTAGTCGGAAGACTGCGATCGTTGTCCACGCTGGTGGCAACGACCTGTTCCTCAAAGGCGGTAGGGAAGGTCTTACAGAAGGGATCATCACCGAGATCATGTCTCTTGCGGATGATCTAAAGATGAAGACAGACAGGGGAATGTTGATGGGTATTTTACCGCCGATGAATGCCAGTGACCACGCGCTCAGTAAGGTCATTGGCATCAACAAGAGGGTGCAAGACTTGTGCGTCCCGCTGGGCGTGAGGTTTATTGACCCGTTCGAAGCATTTTCGGGTAAGTGGGACCTTTATCAGAGGGATGGTGTCCACCTCAATGACAAGGGTAAAGGTGTGCTAGGCGCGCTGCTCGACCGGCACCTATACAGAATGGTGAGGTCGAGCGCGGGGAGAGATGATGTTCAGCCGGTGGCGGACGTACCTTCAACTGAAGGGTGCGTCCAGGTACAGGTGAGTGACCCTCCTTTCACGTTGGAGGGGGTTCAGGCTCCTGCGAAAGTTGCCCCCTCGTTAGTGAGGGGTTCTTCAACTCCCGACAACCCTGGCTGTTCGGGAAACGGGTCTTGCTAGGGGGCGGTCAGAATAGGGAAGGCTCCCTCCGTGCAATGCTTTTTAATGCTAGGTCGATTAGGAACAAGTATTGCGAGCTACGGGCGCTCTTAGCATCAGAATACCAGGATATCGTTTCTATCACCGAGTCCTGGATTCATACTGATCGTAGGGACTACGTTGGGGAGTTCAAGATTCCCAGGTATAGAATGTTTGGCAAAGACCGCTGCGGTGGGGAGGGGGATGGGGTACTAATATATGTCAGGGACACGTTGAGTCCGGTTGACTGCCAGTTCCGTTCGGAATGGGAGCTGCTTGGCGTCGATCTGAATGTGGGAGGGACGAACTATAGAGTAATCTTGGTGTACAGACCTCCGCATCTCCTCCTCGAGGAGGATACAGCCCTGTACACCGAACTCAGTAGCCTGCTAGGGCTAAATTGGGCCTGCTAGGGCCTGTCGCGGCATAAATTGGGAAGAGAGGACTGCTGATGCTGAAGGGAGGATGCTAGTTGACTTTGCTGGTGAGAACTTCCTCACTCAGTGGGTCAATGAGCCTACACGAGGCGAAAGCGTTCTAGACTTAGTATTCACGACCGAAGACAACCTCGTCACTAGCCTCACCGTTGACGAATCGTTGGGTGGGAGTGATCACGGTCTGATTAGTTTCCGTGTGTGTGTCCCTCGGGTGAAGCGTAGTAACTCGAGAAGCAGTAAGCTCGATCTACGGCGGGTGGGCTTTGTTAGCCTCCGGGATAACGTAGGTGAGATGGGGTTAGAGGTCGGCGGCGATGTTGAGGGAGTGTGGAGTGCATTCCGGGACGAGTTTGTGGTACTGCAGTCTGCTGCCATACCCTCAAAACCGGTCACTCCTGCTTCAAAGCAGCCTAAGTGGTTCAGTCGTGACATCGATTCGGCTATCCGAAATAGGAAAGTAGCGTATAGGAGGGTGAAGACCAATCGTTCCCATGAGAATATTGAAGCGTATGTCCGCCTGTGTAGGGAAGTGAAGGCAAAGATTAGGCTAGCGAAACGTAACGAAGAACAACGGGTGGCAAGCCTCTGCAAGGGGAACCCTAAGGAGTTCTTCAGTTATGTTAATAGTAGTGCGGACCGAAGCGGCGTTCTGCGGACCTCTGACGCGGACATCGCTAATGTGCTTAATGAGTGCTTTGCGGGAGTGTTCACCAGGGAGGACACCCGCGTCATCCCCGAGCCAGGCGTGAGGCACGAAGGTGCTGGCCTGGATAGTGTTCGATGTACCGCGACAGTTGTTGCCGATAGAATTGACAAACTGAGCGCGTTTAAGGCTCCAGGGCCAGACCAGTTTCTCCCAAGAGTGTTGCGGTTGCGGGAGGTGCGCGACCAGGTGGCTCCCCACCTGGCTACAGTCTTCAACAAATCGTTGGAGACGGGCCAGGTGCCTGGTGACTGGAGGGAAGCCAACATGACCCCAAACTTTAAGAAAGGGGATCACGAAAGTCCAGGGAACTATCGTCCCATTAGTCTCACTTCAGTTGTAGGTAAATTATTAGAGGGGATAATAGCGGATAGGATCGTTGACCATTTAAGTTCGTACAAGCTGCTCGGGGACTCCCAACATGGGTTTAGACGGCATAGGTCGTGTCTCACCAACTTGCTCGAGTTTTTCCACATGTTGGGAGAGTATGATAGGAGTAGGGCGATTGATATACTTTATCTCGACTTTCAGAAAGCCTTTGATAAGGTACCTCAACGCCGGTTTATGGCGAAAGTCTGCGCGCTGGGTATCGGTGGGGAAGTAGGTAGGTGGATTGAAAACTGGCTGAAGAATAGACGGCAGAGGGTTGTAATTAAAGGGGTTACTTCGGGTTCGGTTATATATAGACGGTGGCATCGTCAGTCGGATCGCTAAATTCGCTGATGACACCAAGCTTGGGGCCAATGGTGGGACGCCCGAAGCGATCGAGCAACTGCGTGCGGACCTAGGTAGGATAGGAGAGTGGTCCGAAAAATGGCAAATGCCGTTTAACTTGGGTAAATGCAAGGTGATGCACATTGGCTACGCCAATCCCAAGTCGGACTACTCGATGTTGAGGAGTAATATCGAGGCGACTGATTTGGAAAAGGACTTGGGTGTGCTAATTAGCATCGACCTTAAGTTTACGAAACTGTGCTTAGAGGTGGAAAAGAAAGCCCAGAAGCTGTTGGGTTATATGAGTAGGCAATTTCAGTTTCGGAACAAGGAGACTTTGCTCTCTCTATACAATTCCCTGGTTCGGCCGCACCTGGAGTATGCTGTGCAGTTCTGGTCGCCCACCCTCAGGAAAGATATTGAGAGGCTGGAGCGAGTGCAGGCGAGGGCCACAAAGTTAATCCCTTCCGTTAGGCATATGGGCTACAATCAACGGTTACCGGCCCTGAACTTGTTTTCGCTGGAAACTCAGACGCTGCGCGGTCAACTGATTGAGGTTTACAAGTTCTTACACGAGTTCAACGATGACGATTTTAGAAGCATGTTTAGTTTAAATGATAACCCAACTCCCAACAATGGTTGGAAGTTGGATTTGAAACGGTTTAGGACTAGTGTGTGTGGGAATTACTTTACGTACAAGATCTGTGACACGTGGAACTGGTTACCTTCAGAAGTTGTGAACAGTTCCTCTGTGGATCATTTCAAGAAAAGGTTAGACCAAATCTTGCACACTATTTGAGGGTGTAGAAAATTTTCCCTGGCACCCGTTGCCATTGGTACCTCCTCGGTATGGGCCGCAAGGCCTTTTGAGGTACTTCTTTTCCTTGTAACTCCTTGTGACTCTCTCTCTCTAAGTTGGAGTGTAAACTTCCTTCCACGGTTGGCAGTTTTATTGTCTCGAGGCATCATAAACGCTAAACTTCACGAGCAAATGACTCTCAGTTTAACGTTTATATATATCCCGTTTAAAAGTAGGCCTAATTTCGAGTGTAAAGCTTGAGGGAAATGGAGAGAAGGTAGGGCATTATAAACGAAGTCCCTCCTGAACACTTCCTATTTAAACGAAGTAAACAGCTGAATAGGACAAATATTTATGGAATATATTATATATATATATATATATATATATATACAGGGTCTGTCAAAAAAAACTATGCCAAATTCAAACCTTTATTAAAACAAAACCATTTATCTAATTAAGTTTTAATTTTTTACCCAATAAAGTAAAGGTAGTCACCTATTATTCTTTAAATTTTTATGACGATATCTTCAGAATTTTTAATTTTATTAATAATTAACTAAAAAGTGAGATTCTCCTACTTAACATGGAAAAAATTTTTTTTACGATATACTGTAGATAATTTTTAGTTTAATAAAATTAAAAGAACTGTTCCTATCACTTTGTCCATGCACTCTTTTAAATGGTTTAAATTGCAGATCAGATTTAATAATCCTTCTTACGCTTGATTCTGATATTTCTAGTTCTTTTGATATTTGAGCAGGTGTCATGCTACCAGGTCGATCCTCTTGACTAAGGATACGTTCCTCCACTTTCTGAATATTTTCATCTACTCTAACTGATTTTGGTCGCCCACTACCAACCTTCCTTTCAATGCTTCCTGTTTCATCGATAGTTCTCAATAAGTAAACTAAACCTTATCTAGTCCATCCTTTATAATCGAATTCAGAAAGTAATTTCTTTGCACTATAACCTTTTTCAACTCTATAATGCTTTATAATTATTTTATCTTCATGTGAGAATGACATATTTAGAGGTATTCACGAAAAATTTTAAATCTAAACAAATTCTGAAAAAGAGAAAAAAGAAGATATTACGTAATGAGAAAAACTGAAATTTTCGCAATCTGTAGAAATACCCGCATAACTCCTAAAATATTTAAAATAAAGTTATAAAATTATCACAGATTATTTATGAGCCTTTTATTTATTTAGTGTAAAAAAATATTTGAAATCTCTATCAAATTGTGCATTTTATAGAGATTTCAAATTGGCTTATTTTTTTTGACAGACCCTGTATATATATATATATATATATATATATATATATATATATATATTAAACAGCGTTCTGTTCGAGATCATAAACTTTTGGGTTAATGACCCGCAACCCGGAATACTCTGTTAATTTTTAAAATTTATTGTATCGTTCGAGAAATCTGGGACCCCCAATAAACTTTTACAGGTGCGAGAACGAGCTTCGCGCCCTGTTGAATTTTACCTTCATGGATAAATACCTTCCAGTTTTATATTTCAGAAGAATTAAATTTTTCCGATCTTATTTTAGATAGGGCATCATAAACCGATTCCCAAACCAACCTCGTTAAGTTCCTCGTTTAAATGCAGGCTTACCATAAGTTCAAATCCCCCACCAACACATCAGGGCAGAATACAAGATCAAAAAACAACGCGTTTCTCGCTCTCTACGAATGGGAATATCTGACACGCCCCAGATTTCACGGGGTAGCCAATCACAACCCTGCTGGGCGGAGCCCAGGACCTCTGTTTGGCGGCTAGACGGGCCTATGCGTCAAGCTCCGCCCAAAATTCACTGATAGCCAATAGGAAGCTCGCGATACGGGTATTTACAATCACGACCCCGTTTATAAACGTGGTCACTTTCATCTCAGAGCCTCAATTCGTATGTTTTTTTCGCTCAGTGCTTTTGAAATATCTCCACCATGAGCCAGCTCTACAACTCTCCCGAATTGTTTGATGATGATGACATCCCATCACTCTCTGCAATTTACCTTTTCAACGCTGTGGACGCTAACACACTACTTTCAACGCAGACTGTTGCAGAAAGTTGCGATGCATTGCAAGATCCAACGAACACCTCATTTGAAATGTAAGTGAATTTGTGATTATAGACATCGTTTCATTCAGTGTTAAATAATTTTTAAAATTCGTGATAAAGCGAAGTGAAAGGAAATCTGCCCAAAGGTCGAACTAACCTAGCATGGTCTAACCAGATATAATATAACCTAACATAACCTAGCTTTATTCTGAGTTTTCTACAACGAAAAAATTATTCCCAGGACTCTTTCTCGTTTATAGTAATATAACCTAACCTAACCTAACGCAGCCTAACCGGGTGTAATAAAACCTAACCTAACACAATTGAACCTAACCGGGATATAATATAACCTAACCTAACCTCGCATTATTCTGAGTTTTTCTACAACGAAAAATTACTCCCAGAATTCTTTCTCATTTATAATAATATAACCTAACACAATTTAACCTAACCGGGACATAATATATCCTAGCCTAACCTAGCCTATATATATATCGGCCCAGGACTCTTTATCGTTTATAATAATATATCCTAACCTAACCTAGCCTATGCATATACCGGCCCAGGGCTCTTTCTCGTTTATAATAATATAACCTAACCTAGCATTATTCTGAGTATTTCTACAACGAAAAATTATTCCCAGGATTATTTCTCGTTTATAATAATGTAACCTAACCTAACACAACTGAACCTAACCTAACACAATTGAACCTAACCGGGACATAATATATCCTAGCCTAACCTAGCCTATATATATATATATATATATATCGGCCCAGGGCTCTTTATCGTTTATAATAATAATATCCTAACCTAACGTAGCTTATATATATATATATATATCGGCCAAGGGCTCTTTCTCGATTAAAATAATATAACCTAACCTAGTCTAACCTAGCCTTACCTAACCGGCTATAATATAACCTAACCGGACATAATACAGTCTAACCTAGCGTAACCTATCCAGGTATAATATAACCTAACCTAGCACATAAGGTCAAACTTTTCACCCCACCCTAGACCTACGGTTTAACAGGGATTCCATCACCCAGCGTTTTGCCACTCATCTTTTAATATAACCTAACCTAGCGTAGCATACCCCGACATAATTAAACTTTAATTTTACTTAACTTTATTTCATTCAGTATGAACTAACCATGTTAACTTCTCATTTAAAGGAGCAAAACGGAACTTGAGGGTGTTATAGCTACTTTTCGTTTTGATGAAAGGGGGATAAATGATATGGATGCTTTACCACACAGCCAACCCAGCGAGCTGAATACAGAGGTCGAGGTGTTGGTTCACGCCCAGTCCAACGAATGCCAATTCATCGAGGAACTAATGTAAGTATTTTGGGGGTTAAGACCAAAACACATTGTATTTTCATTTAATTTATTAAATGATAGAAAACATGTACAAAGCGGAACACGTGTCCATTAAATAAGTCTTAATGGCGACAAATAGGCTTTTACACAATAGAGATACACACCCTTACACAATACAGCGGGTGCTAACATATGGGAACTTTTTTTTTATTTGTTTGCATACCCAACTCGTCATTCATTTCAGTGTTGCACAAATCGAATAATTTTTAAAAATTTATAAATCCATTCCAACGTGACATGTGCATAAGAAATGAGGGGCTGTACATGCCGCACGTGTTACTATAATATCCTTGAAAGCGATACGGGTTCCATACAATCTCAGGTAAATGTATCTGTTCGATAAATTGTACAACCACAGGATCATTCCAGGGCTGTGTGCCGAGTGAGTCAAAATAGTATATTCTTTCCCTATTTTTAAAATAGATTGAAAACCAATGAATCCCCTCACCCCCCACAATGTCGGTGTTCACGATAATCTCGTACGTTTCTCGTAGTTCGCAATTTCAATATTTCATTCTTCGCAAACACGCCAATAAATTTGGAGCGTGTGATTCGATCACTTTTCATTACTCTCTGGAGTGTATTCGCGTCCATTTTAAAAGTCTGTGACCACGTTTCTGAAAGGGTCATCTTCTATTAGTGCTTGTAATTTGAAGCACAAGAGTACACTAATAGGAGCGTCTATACTATAGGCTTGGCAAATTCCAACCTGACTGAGATATTCCCACTCTGTTGTGGACTTAAGTGTGTATTTACGCCAGCAGAAAAGTCATGGGTAATATTAAATGAATAAATGTTAAATTCTTCGACAAATTCTTACTGCGTTACGCCAAACCCAAGTTCATCACAGCCACCTGCATTATGAGCCAGATTACTAAAAGCTCTCGTGCAGAGTGGGAACAGCGTCTGATGAGTAGTCCGTAATCATAGTCCCTCCCAAAGCGATGCCATTTACGTATAGAGTTATATTTTTAAGGCCGAAATTCTCGAATTTAAAAGGACTTTTTTTTATATTTTCCATTCGTCGAGTCATGGTCCTGCATTCTAATTAATATCCTTTTAGGTAGCACTCCAAGGGCCACGTTTTCTAGTTGCTTCGAGGTCAACCCGGCGGGCACCGTGTATAGTTTGATCTGTACTCTGTTAATTGGGTATTTTACTGGCGTGTATTAAGTCTTTCTCAATTTCTATTTGTTTTGGCGAACTTAATTTCACTCGGCGTACGCGCAAATACGTCTCCATTATGTGAATCACAACGGGTTTCGCGCCATCTTCTTGATCAGACCCA
This sequence comes from Bathynomus jamesi, assembly GCA_023014485.1. NCBI lineage: Eukaryota > Metazoa > Arthropoda > Malacostraca > Isopoda > Cirolanidae > Bathynomus > Bathynomus jamesi. Next base: position 44,239 of record JAJOZX010004811.1, read on the forward strand.
GATTTATGCAGATCTCAGGACTCGTGCGGTTGAGCTTTAGTTTCAGATCGATACCGTTCATAAGCAGTTTCTCCTGGAATGTGAAATCTGTCTGGTAATCTGTCTGGTAATATCCCTCGGCGGTTAAAAAGGTGTCCTTCGCTTCTTTTGAAAAGTTGAGGACATTTGCCAGATAGGCTCGTAGGAGATAATAACCCGTTCCTCTCGAGATGTTAACCTGATTTAAATATACCTCACACTGGCTGAATATGGAGTGTAGAAAGTTGGTTTCAGGGTATGCAGAGTAACTATCATCGCAGTCCGTTCCATCTGAATGGGCTATATGCAGTTTAATGTAGATGTGCATGCAGCTCGGGTCAAAAAAGTTAGGGCCTGAGCTGGGTATCACGAATTCTATAGGAGCACTCGGCGAACGAATTGTGTTTAATGGGTTAATTGTAATAAAGTCGCTATGCTCAATAGAGACCTGAGTGGGGGCATATTAAAGAGGGACAGTTCCGATTTACAGCATTGTGAACTACACGGATGGATGAAACGTGCCATGACGAGTCAAAAATAGTACCACCTCTCTCGACAAGTAGTAATCAGCCTACGATTCGTGAGAGTAGTGTCCTCAGCTTATATCAGTTAAAAAAATGATCATCCATAGGCTTCATACGCTTAGAGCACTTCTTTTTGGCTTTCCTTTTACGTTTAGCGCCACGTGATGGTAACCTCTTCTTCCTGGCAGCGCTCTTCTTTCCGCCACCCCGCATTTTTTTCTTTGCATCTTTGATGATTTCGTCCCATGTACGTTTTAAATGTTTTTATAGAGCTTCTTTAGGTTTAGTTCCACCCATTACGTCTTCTGCCGCGTTAAAACCTGTTTGTAACGCCTTCCTTCCGAGGTATCTAGCACCCCTCTTCAATAGTGGGACAGCGGTGCGTAGTATGGATGAAAAAAATGGATCCAAGCCCACTCCCACGCTATCTCACCCCTCGATAGACTGTGAATGGCCTTCGGGTCATTATAAACTGTTAAGCTCCCATCACCGAATGGGAAATTTTTTCCCTCAATCGTTCTTAAATATATCGAGATTTTGGTTAATAGATTAGTCGCAACATTCACATAATGGGGCTTGTCATATGTAATGCTCAAACTCTTCCCTCTATGGTTGGGGATGTGTGAAATGCGCAGCAGGCGCGCCTGGGTGTCCCCAACAAATTGATCCCTACGATATTGCTGTAAATATAGCACATGTCTGGGGATGGAGAGCTTTCACCCAATTTCTCCATCTTCAACTGATACATTAAGCTGGACAAGTCATGCTGCACCTCGTGAAAGGTATCTCTTAGGAGAGCTGCGCTATATCGGCCCTCAGCCACAATTGTGAACAGCTCTTTATCTTTAATATTTCTACTAGGCGTTGATTTTAACTTCAATGTGCATGCAGGCGTGTCTATGTTCACGACTTCATAAAGCAAATCGTTTGTCAGGTACGACTTTTCAAGACTCTTGTTTAACCCCGTCACAATGTCCATGACTGTGTCATAATGGCCGATTCCTAGCGATATATTTGTGCTATAGTACTGCACCTCACCGAACAGGACTGATCGCATAGTATTGTCTAAGGCTATGTCTAATTTTTCGCACTTATCGATTCTTTTAAGGATCAGAAGTATGATTTCCTAATTTTCAAGAGTTAAAAATTTGGTGACTAACTGGAGTTCACATAAACCTACGTCATACGAATCACGCCCCAATTCAATGGGTCCGTGGAGTTCTGTCACAAAGTTGGCAAGGGTGTTGTTAGGATGTACAGACAGAGAAGAGGAAGGGAGTGTGACATAGAAGTGGCTAGGCGCCATGTTGCATACTATTTAAGCTTCATTATTGCGGCAGCTTTTATGTAGGTGTTGAAGCTTTCTGGGTAACCCAGCCATTTCACCGGGTACATTTTTCCCTTTTCTGAACCTTTGCTGCCTAAAATATTTTCAATCTTAAACACTTTTTCCTAAATTAAATGTCACTTTCTGCAACTCGCAGTAAAAGCCTCCAGCGATCTCTTTCCCATTCAAATCTTAAACGCAATACATCATTATCTCGCCTTTAGGTCTCATAGCACGAACTTTAAAAATTTCACGTGTCCATCCTTGCTCAAATCCTTTCGCGAATTTATTTTCCGAACGTGATAGCCTTACATAATCATTGATTTTGAAATGTACAGAGGACGGTGGCAGTGCTCTCTCTTTTCACCTCTGGGCGCGAACCTCTTTCTAAAACTTCGTTAGGTGTTGTGCCAATCGTACGGTGGTGTGAACGGTTGTATGATGATGCCAATGAACCGAGAATGTTTATATATCTGTATGTGTTTTTATGTGTAAAATAGCGATGCATGCGTTCCTTTATGGTCCGTTGAACTCTTTCAGCTAAAGAGGCCTTATGTATAGAACTGCTCGTGTAGTAATTGATGTTAAACTCTGTCAGCATGTTCTGAAAAGCGCGACCTATAAATTCTTTCCCCCATAGCCATACAAAAATAGCCAGGAACCCTATCTTCTTTTAACATCAACGGTTTGGTCGCTTTAGCAACTGTTTCAGGCGATTTATTTTTCAGTGGAATTAGCCACAGATATCTAGAGAATACATCTATTATGAATAGGATGTAGCGGTAACCATCATTATACACTGAGTATCTTTGCACCGGTTTATGAAGTGTATAAGCATCCTGCTCCCGCAAAAACCTCTCAACATCATTTTTCCCTACTCCGTAAACACTTCTGTACAGTCTATTAACGCCGCCATAGGAGGCGGGGTTGGAAATGTCATAATAGTGTTTACTTAATATGTTAACTATTTGCATATTTTAGAGACACGTGGATAAGGCTGGCCGTTTGTTCTCTTCTTTCTCCTCTTCACAGACGCTACTGCTGGGGGCGATGGCGTACTCAGTTGTGACACATGCGAGACTTGATCCAAGTCTTTTAACCTGTCAATGTTTTGGGGACATTTATTCGTTGTAGTCTTGTCTTAATATGCTTCTATTCTGTTATGTTCTTTAATGGAAGAACTGGAAGAAGTGCTGGAAGAAATAGTGAAACCCATATTAAAGAACATAAATATGCCTTCAGAAGTTGTAATAATAATAATGCAATTTTTTATCACGCCAGCCAAAATGATCATGCTATAGATTGGGAATCAAGTAAGTTACTTTATAAATGCAATAATTATGTCAAACGAAAAATAGAATCTGTATGGATAGAACAAGTGGATAATTTTAATTTGTGCGAAGGTACTTATAAGCTGGACCCTCTAATGAGATTCTTGGTCAAAAAATTTACGGCGTCGGGTAAACGGGTTCTAACCTAAGTGTGAATTTCTTAAAGGTCTCTGGATTATTTCCTTCTCGCCTTTTTCATTCGTTTTTCGGCTTATAATTTCTGTAATAATAAACAACAATGTAATATTCAATGTAATAATAAATTTATAATTTCTGTAATAAATAATAATGCAATAAGAAATGTAATAAATGTAATAATAAATGTAATAATTATGTAAAAAAATAATAGAATCTGTATGTATAGAACAAGGAGATAGTTTTAAATTTGTGCAAATGTACTTATAAGCGGAACCCTTTAATAAAATGCCCTTCCGGTGTCGGGAGAACGGGATATAACCTAGGTGCGAATTTCTTAATTGTCACTGGACTGTTTTCCCTCTTGTTTTTGTTTCATTCGTTTTTCTGTATCCACCCGAAGATGCCAGTGGGCATCGAAACTGTTGTGGAAATAAACTCTGTCTATTAGAGTGGGTTTTCATTATCATAATTTGACCTTCACGTAGAAAAGTGAAGTTTTTTGCTTCCATCCTGTTGGTGAGGGCCTGTCCCCCTTTCTCACCAGATCATGAACAATGTCAACGATGTTGGATCCTTGTATCCTTGTTCCTTCAACAATGACCTTGCCTGTATCGGCCCACTCTATGATGGGGTCCTCAGTCAATAGATTATAAAGACTTAAGCCTTTATTCTTCAGTGTATATGGGAGGCTGCTTTTTAACACATGTTCGATGTGTTGTGTTCCGTTATTCTTTGGTTGGTCTTCTCTAACGTCGGGCCCAGGTCCTGTGTCGCCTGCTCAGCGCTGCTCGCGCTCTGCCTAATAACCACGGGGAGCTCTGTCGGATTCTTATAATCTTCGTACTCATGAAGAAATTTCTGCAAAGCCTCTTGGTACAAGATCCTTTTCTCATCAGGTGATTTTTCACTGTTTACTAGGGCTAACAACTCGCTTTCCATTCTTTTAAGCCTACTTTTACGGGGTTCTAGAGCCCTGTCTGGAATGTTTGAACTTTGCAATGAAGCATACACCTCGTGCGGAATCACTACCACTTTCTTCATTATATTAATCTAGTCAGTAAAGGACCCAAAACTGAAAATAAGATGGGTAGGAATGATCCTCCTCTTTGTACAACACTTCGTTTTTCTTCTAGTTTGACTTTTACGAGCGAGCGCTCGTATTATGTTCTTGTAATGACGTAAGCGAGCCTTCTGAGGGGGTTTCATTGGCACATTACATTTTATAACATTAAGACAGATTTCACAGATGCATTTTTAAAAGTCGGAGTCAATATTTTTAACAAACATCTGTTGCAGTGCCCGGGCAATCGTTGATAGACTTTTATTAATTCACGATATTTCTTCAGCCTCTTTGTCATTCTGGAAAATAGATCATTTCAGGCTCGTTTCAGGGAATATATTCGTTCTTAGAAGCACCCTAAACGTGTTTCGCGGGTGAAGGTCACAAAGCAAATATCCATAACGCTGACTTGTGGGTTCTTTATAAACCTCCAAAAACTCGTTACGCTGATTCGGGAACATTTGATTGGCTAATACCCCAATTTGTGACACATCTCTACTTTGTGCGAATAAGACTAGATATTGTATATTTAGCTACACATCGCGCATGTATCTTTTTTGAAAAATAGATTCTGGTTGATGAAGAATACGCTTATGATAAGATGGTGGGAGAACACTGTAAATGTCTCGGCAAACGTTTTATCCATTTCCAACAATTCTTGTATGCTCATTACCTTTTAACGAATTAACGTCATTTACACCTTTGTGGAACAAAATTTCATCTTGGTACTCGTTGAACCAGGCCTGGATTAACCATTAAGCAAAATAAGCACGTGCTTAGGGCACCAAGGGAAGGGGGCACCAAAGAGAAAACTTTTTAAAGTATAAATAAAGTTATAAGTAGGCAACAATAAGCATTATTTTGCATCTTTTGATCCATGTATGTTGAAATGCTATGTATCTTCAAGGTTAGAAAGCAATGGAATAAAAGATGTTTTGTTTCGTACAAATAATATTTCTTCATTAGAATTTCTTTTTTCAAAAATTGACCACCAACATCGATTTTTGTAGAAAGAATCGTTTTCAATAAATTTTTGTATTTGCATTTTTCCCTTATAACAGTTTTTTAAAAAATGAATAAAAAAGTGTTGAAAATTTGCATTTTTCCTGTTGCCCTAGTTATAAGTAAATAATTTGCTTATATTGCTTACTGCTATTTAGTGTTAAATAAATAAAATTAAAAAACAGGTTATATTTAATATAGTTGTGGGGTCTGGCCTGGGGGATGGCCTGGAAGAAAACTGAATTTTTAATCTATTATTTCACATTCAGCACTTATTGAGTCTTAATGTCTTGTCAGTTAGACAATGGAAGGATCGAGGGGGAACCATTGTTGGGCTGTGCTTAGGGCATCAGTTGGCCTTAATCCGGCCCTGCGTTGAACACTGACTAGCAGTGGTGTAGTGCTTTGGGAACGCGTGGGAACGGCGTTCCCTTACTTTTTTTGGTAGACGGAACGGCGTTCCCTCACTATTTCAAATAAATCCGAACTTACAAATCTCTAACGTCATGAAATTTTAATTCCCACCCCTAGAAGAAATATGAGAAAGAATCATTAACTGCTTCATTTCTTTTAGCTTCGACTGAGGCAATGCTAGCCTATAAAGATCTGGTGAAACAGTCACCACGGCGTACCAGTTGTTAACTTTTTTTTAGTTAATCATTCCAGTTGTTAGCTATTTTTATTGATCGTAATGGATGTCGTATATCTAATGACACTGGAAATACTGCATCTTCAACCTTGGAATATATCCTAATATCCAGTGCATATGACCTCAAAATATCCCTGAAATTGGTCAGATTTCAAAAGATTTCCCGGGGGGCTTACAGTGCCCCCGGACCCCCAGCTGTATGGGCTCTCCGCGCTCGCCATTGTCCCCCCCGCATCTGAGTAACACTTTCAAAATGCGTTCCCTCACTTCTTTATTTAGCACTACACCACTGCTGACTAGTATGTCGAATAGCACCATATTACTTTATGCACAAATTTGGAGAACATCTCCCCCCTTATCTTTAATGATTTTAAGCATAAATACAGTTTTTCCACATCCTCTAGGGCCAGATATAATACATGTGGAGGGCCTTGTCAACCTGAATTTTTCCACAGATTCCAACTCTAACACGTCACACCCCTAAGTGGGTCATTTACAAAATATTACAAATTTTGAGTGCTGTTTCTTATATTTTGTTTTTCTTCTTCCACAGAACCGTGAATGACGACGATGTACAATCCCCCATCATCGATATCACAGATGAACCCGATGGCCGAATAGCTACAGAATCTTTCTCCGCTGACGGACCCTCACCAGCGACACCTGTAGCATGCGACAGTTCAAAGCGGAAGCATGATGAAGAGCCCTCACGTCAGGTATAAAGTGTGCCAGGATTGCGCCGGTTGTTAGACCCCAGTAATAGAGCCCCAACCCTCTGTCTTACGACACAACCCCCACAATAGTACCTTCCTCAAATATGCCCCATTATTCAGTTCCGGGTAATTCCTCCACAGCAGCTTTTCATACTATGGAGATGGTATAACATTCGAGTTGGTGCGCACCGCTACCCCCAGCCCTGCCCTGACTGGACATCGGTACGTGGTTAGGGTTGACCCTGGATCCCTGTATAGCAACTGACTGCGACGCGTAGTTGAACGTATTGTGGAGTTTGCCCTTCAGAACCGCGACGAACGTGAAGTCCGGACGAGGTTGTCCTTCAGGTTCGGTTCAGATGACGGGGACGTAGATGATTTTTGGGTAGTAATACCGTTCAGATGTTTGGCGGCTGTAGACAGAATATATCTTGGGCCGTATAATGCAGGCCTCTCAAAGTAGTACAGCCTTCAATATGGACAACTTCACGGTAAATATTGACAGACTATTCCGGGTTGCGGGTCATAGTGCCTAACCTTATACTCTTAATTTCAATTCTCCGGTTATTTACAGAAAGCATTTAAACGTCGATCGTGGTTGAGGATTTATAGCAATAGTCTTAGGTCATATGCTCACTGTGCTAAATACATGGACACAAAAAATTTGGCTGCCCACGGTTGTGCAGCGTGCTCGTAAACTGGCTTCAGATTGTAAGCTTGAGTTTGAGCGTAATATGGGTCCTGATGAACTGAGAAGGTCCGAGCACGAAATGAATGTACGTATAGTCGTATTTGGAATGGATGATCGTCATAGGACTGTCGATGTTTTTAGAAGTAGCGTGAGAGATCGTACAAGACCTCTACTTATTTTAGGTTTGTCAGAATAAAAGTCAGGATAAAAGTCGAAAATATGGAAGGTATCATGATTTGTGTAAGGGATGTCATGAGTTTGCTAATGATATGGTGAAACATTGTATGATTGCTACATGGTATGTGAGCAGTGTAAAAGCCTCAAATGTGAAAGTCGTGTAGTTGAAACCGAGAAGATTGTGTGTTATGTGTGTAGACGTACATTTTTCAATAATAAATTCTTTGAACTCCACAAATCAGTTGGCACTTCCAGGAAAATGGGGATTTGTAAGTGCAGTATGTTTCACATGATTGATAACTGGGAGAATTTCAAATATAAATGCGATGAAATTCCCTGTTCTACATGCCATGAAAAATATAAGGCGGATAGAGTGAAGCATGTATGTTATATGAAAGATGCTAAGCCTAAAATTAGCCCTTGTATAACCGTGTACTACGATATAGAAACTTACACGAACGCTGCAACCAAAGAGGTTATTCCACCTTTACTCGTATGTCAGACTATCTGTGATGAGTGCATGGAGATCGAGTGTGGCGAGTGCCACAAATGTGGAAAACGGACAAACGTTTTTAAAACGACTGCACACGGCAGCCATGTGAAACTCTTTGTATCCTACAGTATATTGTCAAATTAGCGGAAAAGTTAAAAAAAATGACTGTGTATATTCTTGCCCATAACGGGGCGAAATTTGACACACAGTTCCTTATGGAGTTGCTTCAGCACGAGTCGTCTGCGATATTTACAGGTGATCCCTTGAATGATGTGCGTGTGCTTAGGGTATGTTTCCAGGCCTTTAGAAGGATGCCCATAGCCCGTTTCAAGTGCGATCCGCTGCAAGTCGCGACCACGATCGCCTCATTATGTTTTACAGTGTTCAAGAATAACTTCATGCCTAAAGACACCTTAGCAGTCATTCACAGAAACAACCCCCGTAGTTATGGGCACAAGGCAATTTACTGGCTCATATTCCTACAGCAACAGACCGGGGTATACATAAAACATGCCCGCAACACGGATGAAGTACCCGTTAAGGTCAATGGTCGTGTTTTTTGGGTTGATGGCCTAAGTGAGGATCCAACCACTGGTGATAAGACTGTGTATTCCTTTAACGGCTGCTGGTGATATGGATGCCCGCGCGCTGAATGTGCCGTCACAGGGGAGCTTTATGGAAGATCCCCTGCCGACAGCCTCGCATGGACCCGAAACCGTGATCAACTTATAGGTTCCCAGTTCACTCACAAAATCGTGTGGGAGCATGAGTAGGATGCATGGATGGAAACAGATGACCAGTACCGTGAAGAAATAAGGGCCATCAAACATTCAATGGTGCTGGACACCCTCAAATTCGATGACAGCTTGTTTGGAGGCGTACAAACCCATTCAAGCTATACTTTCCGCCAAGGGAGGGCGTGAAACTCCATTACTACAACTTCTGTTCTTTATACCCCTACCTGATGAAGAACAATCCGTACCCTGTAGGTGCGCTTGAAAAAATGGTGGGTCCCACCATACCAACCATCGAGGAGTTTTCAGCCAACTCGAATGAGCGCTACTTTGGACTTTCTTTCGTAGAGGTGCTTCCCCCTCGCGATTTATGGATGCCAATCTTACCCGTCGTTATAGATCACAAGTTCATGTTTCCCCTGTGCGTGAAGTGCGCACAGGAAAACAACGGTGATTGTAACCATACAACCAACCAGCGTAAGATCAGAGGTGTATATACAAGCCCTAAATTGGCTCTAGCCGTTCGCCATGGGTACAGAATATTGAAGATACATGAGGTGTGGAGGTTTCAGAAGCTACCCATCCTTTTCACACCATATATAAACGCTTTTTTGAAGGATAAAGTAGAAGCATGGGGATATCCGCGAGGGGTTGATACCGAAGTGAAAAAACGGCTTATATTCAGCGTTACCGTGCCCATGAAGGTATATATCTTGACCGTTCCCAAATTGTTAAGGATCCTGGCAAGGGCTTTAGTGCAAAGTTGTTTAAAGAGTCTTTGGGGGAAATTTCGACAGAATACCGGCGAAGGGAAAGTTCATTTGACACAAAGTTATCGCGAAGTCTGGGATTTTTCCGACGCCACAGATAAAGAGGGTATGGAGATCGTGAATGTTGGCAACACGTACATAATAAAGTACATCACCGAACTGGCCATAGATAACTCAAGGGTTACAAACATACCTGTAGCCAGCTTCATAACGGCCTACGCCCGCATCAAACTTTGGGGTCTACTGTACTCTCTTGGACGGAGGGTGCTGTACGCTGACACAGATAGCGTGATATTCACAGCGAGGGAGGGTGAATACATGCCTGCTATTGGGGAATTCCTTGGAGAGCTAACTGACGAGATCAAGGATGAGTATGGTGATGGTGCATACGCAGGCTCGTTTGTATCAACAGGGCTAAAAACCTATGGGGTACGGATGAGGGTGTGGGACAGTGGTGAGCTGGAGCCGGTTCGCACCCGTTCGCGCGAACCGGTTGTTAAAATTTTGAAGCATTTTAGGACCGGTTGTTAAAAATTGTTATGAAAACAAATATTGTTATAAAATGAGCTTAAAACCGAATAATCTTATAGAACGGTGTACAAAATAAAACGGTGTACAAAATAATACAGCGTACAACATAAACTTCAAATGCAAAGGAAAAATAGCACTATCTGGCCATTTGGAAATTACTACCTAATTAGTATTAAATAAGGTATGTATTTAAATGTTCTTTAAAATAACTTCTTTCTTTGTGTTATCTTGAAACTATTTTGTAATTACTACTTAATTAGTAATAACTAATATACTTAAATATTCTTCATATTTTCTTCTTTTCAAATTTATTCTAAATTTATTTTTTTTATTGTTAAGTACGAGTACAACTCCCAATGACACAATGCACTGCCATTTCTTATGGAGAAAGGTACAAAAACTACATACTGTGGCACATCCTTTAAATCCGAACTTTTTATATAGGGGACCGGTTGTTAAAATTTTGGCAGCTCATCACTGATGGGGGATGATATGAAGTATATCGTGAAGGCTAAGGGTATCACGCTTAACCATGCGAACCGTCGAGTCGTTAACTTTGACTCGTTGAAGGATCTAGTGTGCTTGGAAGATGAGGGTGACCAACCACCCGAACTGACTGTGGGGACGCACAATTTTCGGGCGCAGAAACTGGGATGTGTGAAGGAACTTAGGGGCACGAAGGTATGCCATAACACATATGGGAAGCGTTACCAGGTGCCTGGTACCTATGATACTGTACCCTTTGGCTAACTTAATCTTTGATTGTATTTATATATATATATATGTGTGTGTGTGTGTGTTGTTAACGATATGTTTATTTATCACGTATATTTGCTTCAATTAAGGTTTCATTTTCTCCTTTGCGTGCGTGCGTGCGTGTGTGTACAGTAAAAAGCTAAGCTCCGCCCACTGTAAGATCGGTCACGTGACTCCTGCCACTACCTAAGCATATCTCTATCCCTGCATGCTCAGTTGACCTCTGCATACCCTTGAGCTCAGACGTGTATTCTCCCGCGTAGACGAAAAATAGTAATGGTTACCTTTAATATTGCGTGTTCAACGTTTATGAAGTGGTATTTGGCAAAATGCCAAGATGTGGTGAATACTGAAAAACTCCCTATTCCACCCTCCTTTGATACTTTTATGGCTATATTGAGCCGTGCGAAGGACCAAGATGTTCAAATACTCTACGGGTATTCTGGCGAGGGCATTTTATTAGTTCGTAGTATAAACGATGTATTGAAGTATGTTGGAGACCTAACCTTTATAAAAGCTCACATATACCGCGAAATAGAAGAAACAACACGTTCAGAAGATAAGGAACGGTTATGGATAGTGAGTCTTGTGATGAGTGGTGTGATGAGCGATATTATATCATGTTACATCATAATGACTACTCGTACCCTACGGTTGAGAATGTAAATCTTGTCATCATGGAGAATCTTAAGTATTTTTACCACTATATTAATATATATATCATGACGAGGTTTGTAGAGAGGTTGTGGTTAATGGCCTGTGTGAGTTTTTAACAGACTTTAGAAACGAGTATCGCTTGTTAAACAAAAAGGATAAATATGGGCATATGTTTCTCTCAAATAGTGCACCGGATTGTGAAGATGTTTAGTTTGTGGAAATGAACGCTGGTGAGTGATAAAACATTAAAACCGGTATGGTATTGCTTCATGTAGCGGAAAATTCTGTTTGCCCAGTATAATTCGAACAAGCCCGTACACGCTTCAGCAGTTTATGGTGTAACTCACTTCCCCATCGAGCCCCCCACACGTGTACATCACCCCTCCGAAACATACGAGCTCGAACAAGCCCGTACACGTTTCATCGGCGTGACTCACTCCGCCCGTCGAGCCGATCCGCCCACCTGTGGCTCATAGTCATCTCAGAGGTTGAACCGACTGGACGTGCGAATACGATGGAACTTCCTTTGAGAAGTATTCTCAATGCCGCATACGATGTGTCCGTGACGAAGTCATTGCGCGTGTTCAGGCATGAAACCGGCACCATTAACTATGTACTTGAAACGATTTGCAGGCAAGCAAGCAAACGTAATGTTATTTAATTAAGTGTTGAGGAGATGAATAGAGTCTTCGTGATAGTTGAGAAGTCGGGTGAGGACCGTTATAAAATATCTGCAGGTGTAGGTACAAGAAGGAGAACAGATTAGTGATGCCCCCTGATATGCCGTTGTTTGCACGTTGTGTATAAATAACGATCAGCCATGCATTGATATACGACTGATGTGAAAGAATGCATCTGATAATAACGTTCTTATCCTTACGTAAAACCGTTTCATCCTCGACAGAATGTTTGAAATCATCGGATTCCGCAAGCTGAAGCCTATATTAGACGCTCGTGTTCCGGATATGATTTATTTTAACACGGTTCTTGAATAAGCATACACCGTTCTGCTCGACGGATTTATCGAATGTAGGAATGAACAAGGCGAGAATGGTCTAAAGCTGGATGCATATTTAAAAGGTTTAGACTCTTCGAAATATCCTGAACTTTGGTACAAAGCACTTGAGCGGTACAGGGCAGAGCTTGCCTACACTGTTCACCCTGAAGAGCTGTATCTCTATATAATGAATAGCTGTCGTTACGACTTGGAAGATTATTTCAATTGCCGCTATGCAGAGTGAAGAGTTCACGATTGACAAGCTCGGGACGGTTAGAAAAAAACCTCGAATGGAAAGGAGTGTTTATAAACTTGTATTTAATAATGATGTTGTGGTTAACGATGACCTCTTTGTGCGTGCTTTTGATTATATTCTAGCCGTGTTTAAAGATACCTTGCCAACCGAATGTAAAGTTGGCACAGAAATAGTATTGAACGATATGAAAGCCATTTATATCGAGTATAGGTATCCGTATAACTTGAGGTGTGAAGTACTGCTTCGACGTATTTTCCGTGTGGTGCAAAGCAATAATGATGTGAATGTAGACTCGATTACGCGTGAGTTTAGCGTCTTGCGCTGTGGACCATAAAGTATTTTGATGTATATTTATTTTCAATATATTTAATTATTTAATTGTGTATATATTATATATTTCCTGTAATAATATGCGACTGATTATATTCCTTCGTTTTGTATATTATTATTTTATCATTTTCAATATATTTAATTATTTAATATAACTGTGTATAAATATTTTTTTCCTGCACTAATATATTGATGGTTATACTACATCGTTTGTATAATTTTTATTATATATATATATATATATATATATATATATATATATATATATATATTTCTCGTTCGTATTTCTTATGCTATTATTGTTTTGATCATATATATTCCATCGTTTCATTGTATATTTATTTTGATTATAGATTCATCGTTCGTATTTATTATGCTATTATTATTTTTGATCATATATATTCCATTGTATATTTATTTTCTATATATTTCGTGAAATTGAATCCATTAATTCGTCTAAATAAACAGAATGATGTAATGGCGATTTATTTAATTCTTTTGGTTGTACACGACATTTAATTACATCAAATGGCTGCCTTCTAAAACGGCTGACGTTTTTCTAAGCTAACTGTCAAAAATATCTGGGAAGCACAATCTGGCAACGCTAATAATGTACACCTGAACAAGTCATTTACGGCTTCCAAGTCAACTGGCTGGTTAAGCCAGAATATATGCTTTATTTAAATAAATAAACGCACTCTGGCAACTCAATGTACACTTGAACAAGCCATTTACGCCTTCTAAATCAACTGGCTGGTTAAGCCAACTGGCGGATTAAGCTTGAATATATGATTCAATTAAATAAATAGCGCAATCTGGCAGCTCAGCCAGATAAGCCAACTGCTTGATTAAGCCAGCTGGCTGATTAGGAACATATTAAGACAATGGCCGCTCGGCTGAAGTCTTAATATGCGCTTGGCTCCCGCCAGGCGAACACCTCTCTTCCTCTCTCTCCTTCTTCTCTCTTTCTCTTGGGGGATAACTCCGCCTCCAAGTTGGTTGCATAACCCCTTGTTACTTTTGCAACATTCCCCCTCTCCCTTCGTTGCATAACATATTGCAACATTCTCCCTTGTTGCATAATCTCTTGCAACATTGATCAACATTTGCAATTGCATTGCACTATCTCTTTTTGCACCCACACTACTACTGCCCTCTCCGTAGTGGTGGACCAGAGGTTCAGTGCAATAGTGATGTGTTGTGTTCTATGTTGTGCTAGAGCGGTACAGTCTGTCGTGATGTGTTCAATTGTTTGTGGTGTGTCCTGGCACAGGTGGCAGGTGTCTGTCGAGTTGTCTAGTCTGTGTTTATATGTCTGTAAGTTGGGGTGATGTCCACATCGGAATCGTGCTAAGTTAACTCGATCCGATCTGCTCAGGCTCGTCTATGACCTGTGAATAGGTGGCGGCTTCGCACCTAGGACCGCATTCGAACCGAGTCGTGTCAGTGTTTTGTGGGTTAGGTGTGTGTGTGTGTGTGTGTGTTTTCTGTACTGTGTGATGTTTGTTGGGCGTGGTATGAAATGGAGTATTTGGTTATAATGTTTCTCTGGTGTTACCTTAATGGTGCGAGGTGTTGGTGCATGATTGTACATGTAGTGGCAAGGGTGTTGTGGATTAGTTGTCGCTGCTGCCATGAATTGTTTTCCCCTCATGTCTAAATGTTCCCTAACTTTCATTATTTTTGTTTCTGTGTGCTGGTGTTCTATTGGTGTTGTTTGAGTGCATCCTGTAATGATACGAAGTGCGTTGTTTTGTATTGTCTGTAAGGTGTTTATGTGTGTGTTTGAGATAATGGGTGTCCAGCATGGGCTAGCATAGTCTATAACTGAGCGAATATATTGTTTGTATATGAGTGCTGTTGTTTCCCGCTGGCGTCCAAAGTTTGTGCCTGTTAGTACCCTAAGCGTGTTAAGTCTTGACGTACATTTGTTTTTAATGTCCTGAATGTGGATTGCAAAAGATAATGATGTGTTGTATGTGACCCCAAGTATTTTAGTCCTGTGAGTGTGTGGAATGTTGGTGTTGTTTAGTGTAAACTGTGGAGTTATCTGGTGTTCTTTTGTGTTGCTTGTAAGCAAGGTGATGGTTGATTTTGTGGGCGCTACTTGAGTCTATTGTGTGTGAACCAGTCTTGTATACTGTTTATGTATGTTTGTAGGTTATTTGTAGCGGTGTCGTTGTTGTTGTGGGTGGATGTTTGAGTGATGTCACCTGTATGATAAGGTAAGCTTGTTATATATGGGTGTTGGAATGTCACGCATGTATGATATAAGTTGAACAGTGTTGGTGAGAGAACAGAGCCTTGAGGGACCCCGTTCGGAAAAAGCTTGTTTTTGGATGACTTGCCATTAAATGTGACATGTGAGTATCTTCCTGAAAGATAGTTCCTCAGCCACCTTTTGGTGCTATTGTGCATGTTTGTGTTGAGTATTTTGTTTATGAGAGGGAAGCGTGGGATAGCATCAAATGCTTTACTAATGTCTATTGTTGCTAATAGTGTACGTTGAGCTGGTCGTCTGGAGTTGATGCCATCCATGATGTGCTGCGTGAGGTTAGTGAGTAATGTCGTGGTTGAGTGGTGAGGTCTGAATCCATGTTGAGTAGGCGATAGTGGTATGTGTGGGTTGGTGATTTGTAAGATTAGTCTTTCTGTTACTTTGGAAGGTGTGCATAGTAAAGTAATGGGCCTATAGGAAGCTGGTTCTGTTGGATTTTTGTTTGGTTTGAGTAGTGTAATAATTTTACTTTGTTTCCATATGTCAGGAATAATACAGTGTTGGTATGAATATGTGCTGATATTTGTGAGAGTTAGTATTCCCTGTGGGCCCAAGTGTTTAAGGTGTATGTGAGATATGTTGTCTGGTCCAGTAGCCTTCGAATTCTTAATGTTTTTGATGATCTTGGTGGTCTGGTCTGTATTAAAGGGTGTAATGTTCGTGTCGAGTCTTTAGGTTTTCTTGTGTCTGGCTGTTTGTCTGTCTGCGTGTTTCTGGTTGTTGTCTCTGTTTAAGTGACTTATCTTTGCGTAGTGATTAACTAGAATGTTAGCGTGTTGTGTATATAGTGGGATATTATTTTGGCTGCGACAGATAGCCGCTTGTGAGGTGTGAATGCCGCTGTTAAAGTAGGTAATGCTGTTTATAGTCTTGTATAGCCTGGATGTATCTGTGGAGTGGTTTAGTGCTGTCATGAATTCCCTAAATGTTTGTTTGTTGTTTATTTCTTTGTTGAGCTGTTGTATCTGCTGTTTTATGGCTTCTGTGTGTGGTGTTTGTGTGTGTTATGTTTGAGGTTGTTACGTTGCCTTATGAGGTGGGCTATTTCTCTACTGTAATTTGGATTGTATTTCCTAATGTTCCCCTCGGGTATGTATTTGGTTGCATTATTGATGATCTGATTAAATGTCTTGAGTGTTGTATTGATGTTTATGATGGGTGTGCTGTTTAATGTGGTGAATTGTTCCTCAGTCTGTATTTTGAACTGTTCCCAATCAGCTTTCTTATAATTTCTGTAAGTGTGCCTAAGGCTGTTGGGGCAGAGTGTCTGGGGAGGAGTTTGAGTATCCTGCTTGATGTGGTATGTGTATGTTCTTCTGTATTGTTAAGAATGAAGAGCTGTTTAGTTGTGTAGAATTAGACGGTGAAATGTACAACATTTAAAGTAGAGTACAGGGTGACTACAAAATCTCTTTGCATAAAAAATAAAGGCAACATTCAGATATGTTGTAATTTTACTGTAAAGTGACTTTGTGGCCACTCTGTAGTTACGCACAAGAAATCACTTATAGTCGTTGGGAACTTTTAACTGCCCAAACATTAATTTAATTACCTACCTTAAACAGCGATGCTGTTCAAATGTTTACGTTTGACAGATTTTCTACAAGATAATTTTCTTTTTCAAAAGGTTTTTCAAAAGAAGCCGACCCGCGGTGAGAATATTTCAGACTTAGTTTTAACGACAAATGATAATTTAGTTCAGAATGTAGACGTCGGGGAAAGCTGATGCAATAACGATCATAGCATGATACGTTTTTTGGTTAATTTTAAAACTCCTAGAGAGTTAAATAGCTTCATGGTGCCTGATTTTAGGAGAGCAAATTTCAATCACTTTAGAGTGTCAATAACTTTAATAAACTGGGATAAACTGTTAGCGGTAAATAGTGTTCTTTGCATGTGGGATAATTTCAAGAACATATTAAAATTTAAACGAGCGCTATTTACTCAGGAGAGTTACGAGAGGTGAATTAAATGTGTAACCTAAATGGTGGAATAGAAATATAGGAAAGGCAATTGCAGATAGATATGTAGTCTAGAAGAGGTACAAAATGGAGTGTGCGCCGCAGCACTTTCAGACTTATATCAGTTTACCTAGATATGTTGAGTGTTTAATTAGATGTGCTAAATGCGATTTTGAAATTCAAGTAGCTCGTGAATGTAACGAAAACCCCAAGAAATTTTACGATTACGTTAGACATAAAAATTCCCTTGAGAACCATAAGTTTTACGAGAGATTAGGTACAACATCTAATTGACAAGATTAATAAGTACAAAACATCCGGTCCTGACTTACTGTATTTTTTCCAAGGGTATTAAACGTAGTTGGCCACAATATTGTTAATGATTTAATAACTATATTCGAATTTAATATTCGGATCACCTGAAGATCAGGGCCCCCATGTATTCTGGTTTTTTTGCTTTACAGTACCAAATATAATAATAAATTAAATTGAATGCCCAGTTAGGTTAACTGTACACCCTTGACGATTGGTTAGGTTAAGTCGTGATATTTTCGTTAGTTTTAACGAAGATATCGTTTGATAATTGAGGCTGGGGGGCCCTGATCTTCAGGTGATCCTAATATTCGAATTAGGGAAAGCTCCAACCCTCTGGAAATTAGCAAATGTAACGCCAATCTTTAAAAAGGGTGACAGGCAAAATGCTTGTAATGGATCATCTGAAAATCAGGGCCCCCCCAGCCTCAATTACCAAATGATATCTTCGTTAAAACTAACGAAAATATCACGACTTAACCTAACCAATCGTCAAGGGCGTACAGTTGACCTAACCGGGCATTCAATTTAATTTATTATTATATTTGGTACTGTAAAACAAAAAACAAGAATACATGGGGCCCTGATCTTCAGGTGATCCCTTGTAATTACCGCCCGATCAGTTCAATGTCAATTGTCAGCAAGTTGTTGGAATCCATTATTACAGAACATATTATGCATCAGATGGAATCAAACAATTAATTTTTTTATTCTCTTTATTCAGCCGACATAGATCTTGTCTAACAAACCTGTTAGAGATTTTCCATAATATGTATACTTTATACGATGGAAATAGACCAATAGATAGAGTGTATCTCTACTTTCAAAAAGCATTTGACAAAGTCCCTCATAAGAAATTGATAACTAAAGTTAGAGGACGAGGAACTACTGGGCTCGTTTCCAACTGAATTGAAGATTGGTTAAGAGATAGAAAGCAGAGAGTGGTAATAAATGGAGTGCCTTCGGAGTGGGTCCCCGTCACCAGAGCGGTTCAACAAGGTTCCGTTCTGGGCCCTTTACTCTGTATCATCTATATTAACAATATAGACGTTGAGCTTCTAAGTACAATTTCTAAATTTGCAGATGATACCAAATTAGGAAATAGTGTAGGGGGGTCTTTTCGGTTTGGCGGACTGCTTCAGATTTTTACAACTTAACTTAGCAAATCAATTATTTACAAATTTTATCCTAAGGAAATGTAAGTTGGGTTAGGTTAGGTTAGGTTAGGTTTAGTTATGTTAGGAATTAGACATTTCCTTAGGATAAAATTTGTAAATAATTGATTTGCTAAGTTTCATAAAAATCTGAAGCATTCCGCCAAACCGAAAAGATCCAGTGTAGGTAATGAAGAGGGCGTAAGAACGTTTCAAAATGATCTTGATAAGTTGGGCGAATGATCTGCTACTTGCCAGATTCCATTCAACTTGGGTAAATGTAAGGTAATACACATAGGTTGTAAGAACCCGAAGACTGATTACTCTCTCTTGGGAAGGAACTTGATTGAGACTGATCTAGAGAAAGATTTAGGAGTTTGTATCAGTAATGATTTGAAACCGTCGAAGACTTAACGTACTGTGCAGAAGTCGAAAAAAATGGCCTTAAAAATACTAGGCTATGACATTTCGTCGTGACTCACCCTGTATATATATATATATATGCGGTAGCTATAACTAACACACATTTTTGGTAAAAGTTGATTAAAATTAATTGAAACCTACATGAAAATTATTGACTGCTCGGTTAGGAAAACTGTACGCCCTTGACGATTGGTTAGGCTAAGTTGTGATATTTTCGTTTAAACTAACAAAACTAACTAACGAAAATATCACGACTTAGCCTAACAAATCATCAAGGGCGTACAGTTAACCTAACCTGGCATTCAATTAACCTAACGTGGCATTCAATTGACGTAACAGGGCATTCAATTAACCTAACATAGTGTAGTGTATCATGCATGGCAGCATGGCACCTATATTTATCGTTCATGTATGTAATCTACTTCGTATTATTTACGATTGATAATATAGCCTCGTACTATCGAGTGTTTTCGCAATGCGGCTCTGGAACCTGCACGCAGGTTCCGGAGCCACTTCGTACTCAGTTTTCCGTAGTCTCCTGTATTGTGCTAAACTTCTGTATTAAATACTTTCCTCAGCTTTCTCTTCATGTTGTATCATGTGTGACTTCTTTATAGAATTACCTTTTAATTCATTTACTTCATCTAAGGCAAACTAATCATTTTGCTATCAAATATCATAAGCTCACAACATCTGCAACAGGAAGAGCCTATTCAAAAGGATCTAATCATACTACTGACAATGTTCTCCACAATGTAGAACCATACTGTATTACACTAGGCTACATGATTTTGTTAGAAATAGCATAAGAAAATTTCTGCTGAAGAATGCTAAGTAGTCCTATCATGCATCTCATACCTAATTAATGTATTCCTCAATTCATCCAAAATATTTTAAGTGGGGTAGAAAACATTACCCGAGTTTGAATGTCTACATTTTGTTTCAAGTACATAATTAACACCATCAGTTTTATGTTTGAAATTAGTATAGCTATATCGGTGTCAGGAATCTTTTACAGTGAGAGTAGCTAACTGTCTGATCTCAATTTGGTAGGCTAGCTTTGGTTTATGCATTTCTTTTTTAAAAAGTAAACTGTGACTTTTGACTCTGCATGATAAAAATTTAGCTTGGAATACTTTTCAGTAGAGTATATTTTCACATAATCTTCAGAGGGAAGCGATGTTTAATACGCAATATAGCATGTCACACCAAAGAGCCAACACTCTATGACTAAAAACTGTTTTCATAGCTTCAGCCTCCAACTTTCTTACTGAAACTCTCCCATCAAACTCTGTATCTCAAAACTAAATATAGCCAGTTCTTTCAATCTTTCCCACTCTTCTCAGTCTATGGATAAGACTGGTAGCTCTACATTGAACAACTTCAAGCATGTCTATGGTGAGTAGGCCTGCAAAACAATATATTTATATAAAAATACAAGGTTACTACATATTCTTAAGCAACTATTAATACATCTGTATAGGAGACTTTTATTAATTGCTTCAAAGAATTTAAAAAAGATATGGCAAATTATACCCCAATACCAGTACCCACTCAATTTATAATGCAAAATTGGACCAACCTAATCTATGAAATTCATTTTGCAGTTTATAATACTATTTTATTTTTGCAAGTAAACACAGATGGAAAGTTGAATAAGAAGCTCAACATTAGTAGACTGAAACATTAAAATTAAGAAGTTTTTGTAGGCTTAATGAGTAAAATGCTAACAACTTTCTGTAGGAAACTGCATTAGTAAATTAACTACCAGGAAGTTCATTAACATATAAATAATTTGCGTAGCATCTAGCTTCTTCTTTCGCAGCCTTATTAGCCCACTTCTATGTGGGGTCGCTGTTGCAGATCCTTCTTCTTCATTCACTTCCGTCTTGAGCCACCTCTTCCTCCAGTCCCTTATCACTATCTTTCTCAGTCTATCCCGCCACCTCATCTTAGGTCTACCTCTTCTTCTCGTGCCTGGAATTTCCATCCTCAGCGTCTGTCGTCCCACATACTCCTCCTCCCTCCTCTGGGCATGTCCAATGCCCATACCATCTCAATCTCTTTTCCTGTGCCTTCTTGGAGATTTCCGTTACTTTTGTTGTTCCTCTTGTTATAATGGATCTGCATTCACAAGGTTTTGGCAAAAGTTTTACGGCCGGATGCCCTTCCTGCCGCCAACCCTCCTCCTTTCTCCGGGCTTGGGACCGGCTGAGACTTGTGCTGGCTTGCCCACTCCCAGGCGGAGTTTGCGTAGCATCTAGCTAAGAACTTTATAAAGAATGTTTCGGCTGCTTGCAATATTTTTTTTATTTTGGTTTAATAAGCTAGTATGTTCTGGGATAAATATAGAGTTGTTAGTGAAATTATGACAAATTCACTGTGCTTAAATATGAAGGGAACTGTAATGTATCTGTTCAAACTATTAACAATCAATAATTTTGGGTGAAATAATAAATACTGTAGCTATGAGATGTATGGAGAAAGATTTTATCATCATAATTAGTAGTAAATAGATATTAATAGGGTATATTCTCACCTTGGATCAAGTAAAGATAAGCACCCCCAGCCTTCTTTAATTAGCCTTATAAGGCTAACTAACGAAAATATCACGACCTAACCTAACCAATCGTCAAGGGCGTACAGTTGACTTAACGATTGGTTAGGTTAGGTCGTGATATTTTCGTTAGTTAGCCTTATAAGGCTAATTAAAGAAGGCTGGGGTGCTTATCTTTACTTGATCCCTCACTTTAAGTTATGTAAGCTGCTTTGATAGTGGTAAATAGTTGTGTTAATTTGGTAGGATAGGCTACGTCTGCCCTTTAAAACATTAAGTCTACTTGTTGGCATACCGGTTATACTACTTGAGGACTTTTCACGTTGAAATAAAGCCCGTTCAATAAATAAAAATAAAATCTAGTTTTATTATGAAATTAAATGAATATTTTTTTATAACATAATTTAAAGATAGATTTCTATATTAAGGCAAAAATTTGTTTTGTTTTATAGTATATTTACCATGTTTCAGTTTTCGTTTGAAAGAACGGATAGCACTCCAATACATTACAACCCTAGCCTCGTAGTGGTATTTATTACGGCTACGAGAAGATTAATAGCTTGTCTATTATCTGTATCGTTTTTTGAGCCCTTACTGATCTAACGGGTGGTGGTCGTTAGTTGTTGCTGTAATACTGTACTACTCTGATGGTTGGGGAGTTATGCATGCATGCATGTATGAAGGGGGTCGTGAAGTAGTTTAAGGAAGGCATGTTCCCATGCAAGTATATATATATATATATATATATATATATATATATATAATATATATAATATATATATATATATATATACATATATATACATTTCAACTGCAAAGAACACGCAGTATAAATAACGTAAAGAACGACGCTTGTATAGGAGAACATTCCGCGCAAGATGAGAAGAGAGAACGAACAAATGAAAAATGAGGTAACCACCCGGGAATCGAACCCGGGATCTTCCGATTGCCGGTCAGATATGATAACCATTACACCGCACAGAAACCAATGCCCCAAGGGGGCACCTCCCGCATGCCGTATCTATATATACATTTCAACTGCAAAGAACACGCAGTATAATTAACGTAACGAACGACGCTTGTATAGGAGAACATTCCGCGCAAGATGAGAAGAGAGAACGATTCCCGAATGGTTACCTCATTTTTACATTTGTTCGTTCTCTCTTCTCATCTTGCGCGGAATGTTCTCCTATACAAGCGTCGTTCTTTACGTTATTTATACTGCGTGTTCTTTGCAGTTGAAATGTATATACAGATACGGCATGCGGGAGGTGCCCCCTTGGGGCATTGGTTTCTGCGCGTATGTAGAAGAATTACGGCATTTGTTCGAATGAGGCCCGTGGTGTAATGGTTATATCTGACCGGCAATCGGAAGATCCCGGGTTCGATTCCCGGGTGGTTACCTCATTTTTTCATTTGTTCGTTCTCTCTTCTCATCTTGCGCGGAATGTTCTCCTATACAAGCGTCGTTCTTTACGATATATATATATATATATATATATATATATATATATTATATATGATGAATAAAACCACGAAGGAAAGGAAACACAAAATGGTGCTCAAGCGCTTTCGTCTAATGACATCCTCAGGAACCATTTTGTGTTTCCTTTCCTTCGTGGTTTTATACATCATAAATATTTTTCACGTGTTACCTTCGTGAAATAATTTTCATATATATATATATATGAGGGGTCGCGCGTCTTAGGGTACCTAAGCGCCACCACAGGCGAAAACGTGTTTAGGTTATAATGACCTTACGACACTAGAAGTATGGTTGAATGGTTGAAAACCCTATGAAGCGAACTACTTTTTTCACCTCTATCGCCAGCCAAAAGTTCACCCAAAGTTCAGCATAATAAGAAAATACAAAAATATAAAAAAAAATATATATATATATATATATAAAATATAAAATATGAAAATCTATTCCAAAAACTCATCAACATCTTCATTAGCATACTTAGAACTCTAATTTAGCCAAAAATGAACGTTCTAGCTCAATTAATAACAGAGATACTATTGCCAGAATATTGCTGAACTTTGGAGGCGATTTCTGACGAATTTTGATTTTGGCGCTTAGGTACCGTAAGACGCGGGACCCCTCATATATATATATGTGTGTGTGTGTGTTAATTCTCCTTTACGAAAATTGTACATACAAGTAAATAACCGTACATAATGTATGTGTACATCGCATGATTGTATTTAAGTCATATACGATGTGTGTGTGTGTGTGTGTGTGTGTGTGTGTGTGTGTTTTTGCTATTTTTTGAGACAGAGCGATCTAATTGTGCGTTTTAATTCTCCTTTATACTGCTTGGTACGTACAAGGAAATAACTATATAATGTATGTGTACAGTTGCCCACATATGTAATGTTCCTCGCCTCAGAGACGACTGCGTACATGTAGCAACTCGCAGTGATAGTCAAGGTACCCCAACTGGGAAAAGGTGGGGTGGAGGGGGGACAGCCGAGCCCAACAACACACAACACATACATATACTGTATTAATGATGTATCGAATGTCAGATTTCAGACATCTGCGGATGCGGATGCAGATGCGGATGTTCATGCATAAATTTGTCTGCTTGATAATATGATAGTTTAAATTCATACTTAATTTATTAATTGACTTTCGATTTTTGGTTAGTTATAAATATTAGATATTCGATAATATTAGATATTAGATAATATAATTTCATAATTATAATTTTTTTACGTATTTTATATACACTCTTCTCTTTTTGGATGAGTTTTCGCCATACAACTGTGTGTTACCAGGATGTGGGACGGAGACCCAACTCCTCTTGCATCCCACAACCACATTCTCCAACCACCAGCCCTTGGAAAGTAGTGTGCTTATGACATTGTTATATATTGTAGCATGAACAATTAATTATAGAAATACACAACAGACATTGCGCTTCAAAAATAGCAAATTAGTAAATAGTACACATCCGCAACATCCACATCACGCAGGTGCGGATGCCGATGCGGATGTTGAATTTTATGCGGATGCGGATGTGACGTACATCACTATACTGTATATCGAAAGGACAATTGAAAGTGCAGTCATTGACATACAGGTAATTATAATGTAGGTCTAATGTCTTGTTCATAAAGATAAACAATTAATATGATCGTGAACAGCGTTGAACTCCATGTAGTTTACTCGTCTTATACAGTAACTAGCGGAGCGACCCGGCGTTGCCCGGGTGGAAGTTGAACGCTATATATATATATATATATATATATATATATATATATATATATATAGCGTTAGTTTAATTGAATGCACAATTAGGTCAACTGAATGCCCGATTAGAGTAATTGAATGCCCGGTTAGGTTAATTGAATGCCTGGTTAGGTTAATTGTACGTCCTTGACGATTAGTTAGGTTGAGGGCGTACAGTTCACCTAACCGGGCATTCAATAATTTTACGTAGGTTTCGATATATATATATATATAATATATATATATATATATATATATATGAACTCGTAGGCCGACACCACATAGCCTATAACTCAATGCCCGAATAGATTACTTGAATGCCCGGTTAGGTTAATTGTACACACTTAACGATTGGTTAGGTTAAGTCGTGGTGTTTTCGTTAGTTTTAACGAAAATATCACGACTTAACCTAACCAATCGTCAAGGGCGTACAGTTGACCAAACCGGGCATTCAATAATTTTACCGTAGGTTTCGATATATATATATATATATATATATATATATATATATATATATATATATATATATATTAGTGATGTAGGTCACATCCGCATCCGCGGAACATCCGCACATTTTCTCGCATCCGCATCCGCACCCGCATCCGCACTTTGGACTGCGGATGTCGTGCGGATGTGGACCGTTGAGATAAAATGTCATTAATAAGCGGAAATTATCAAATTCTACTATATTAATAGAACTAGTTCATTGTGCGCAAAAGTGATGCAAGCGACAAGACGAGAGGCTGTTCTTGTATGAAGTTACTCTCTTGCAACCTACTTAGATCCACGTTACAAAGCTAAGTTATTTTCACCTAGTACATTAGAACGAGTTAAATCATCACTTGGCAAAGCAGTTGAAGAGCTTCAATCTCTTGAATCTGTCGCTTCGCCACCCACCAAAAGAATAAAAGTTTCAGTGACAGAACCAACACCTTCAACAAGCAAATCTATCACAGAATCTGTCTCTCAGTTTCTTGAGTCAAGCAGCAATGACGAGACCTACGCGATGTCAAAAGATGTAGTAAAAATGATCGAGAGCTATCACCAAGAAAAACGCCTGGCTGCATGTGACAATCCTATTAGTTGGTGGAAAAATACGCAGAATATCTATCCATACTTGAGTAAACTTGCAAGGAAACATTTAGCCTGTCCTCCAACAAACGTACCAAGCGAGAGATTATTTAGCAGTGCTGGATTAATATATGATGAAAAGAGAAACAGACTGGCAGCAGAAAAGGCAGAAAAATTAATGTTCCTTAAGCATAACCTTCCTATAATTAAGTTTGAACATTAAACGATGAACATCTTAGTTTACTTTATTTTAATTACTCATTTATAAATATGCCTAATAAAACTTTAAACTTAATATAAATAGTTATCAAGCTAATTAAAGATCTCTTTCTATAAGGGTGGAGGTTGGGGAAAGAGGTCGGTGGGGTGCATTTGAGTTGGGTTCACGTCCCGCATCCTGGTAACACAATTATGGTTTCTAATTGTGGCTGAAACTCAACAAAATATAACGAATTTATTTGCAGACGAATTCACTAATTGATTTCTATATTAGTTAGATGCGTGATATTATTTTATATGTTCAGAGAAAAGTACAGCAATTATTGTACAATTAATCAATTATACTACATTATAGCTACAGCTCTCTCTATATAATAACTTATTATATACGTTAAACACAACAAATCTCGAATATATCCTAAAAAATAACGAAAATGTAGACATCCGCATCCGCATCCGCATCCGCGGATGTTGAAATCAAACATCCTCATCCGCATCCGCATCCGCGGATGTGACAAAAATGACATCCGCTACATCACTAATATATATATATATATATATATTTCGTTGAATAATCGACCATAGTTTTTATTTATTAATTTATTATTAGTTTTCTCAATTTTTCGTATGACATTTTTCAATAATGTTGGTAAATTATAAATAATATTTCCAAAATTTTCCGACGATTCGCTCTGTCCTCGAGCATCTTCAGGGAATTCGTTTGGAGCCATCTTCGTAAGTGTTCTGCCTGGAATGAAAATTTCTTGTCAGGGCGCTCTCTTTTATAACTCATTTCAGAGGCTTTCCCGCAGTTTCACGTAAGTGTACTCATGGGAGTGGTCAGTTTCGTACGTGTAACTTGAGGATTCGTTGTTGCCCGGTTCGCTAATTGTTTATTTTTGGGGAAGTCTCTTTTATTATCATATTAATGCTTCGATGATACGAAGTCTTTTCTCATCCCTTATTTGTGTTACCACGTTTGTCGCTTCCACTATCTGTTGTCTAGTCAGGTTTATTTTGTGTATGTTCCACATGTGATCTTTCGGACTTCTTCTTGTAAGTGCATTGTTAGCCTTCTTGACAGTGTTGTTATGGTTGAGCCTACGTAACTCACGTTTCCTCGAAGTTTGTAATCTTCGTTCGGGCATTGAAATTCGTAAACTACGTGGATTTTTTGTAGATTTTCGTTTTTTTGAGTGATGTTATTTTTTATGAATAAGTTTTTAGTCTTCATGTTTCGGTAATAGATGGCAAGCGAAATTTTATTCTGATTTCTACTTCTGACGTTTTCCTTTACTGATTTCCTTATTACTCTTTCGTCAGTTTTATATGGAGGCGACATTTGGTTTTGGTAAAAAAAATAATAGACTAATAATAAATTAATAATTAAAAACTACGGTCGATTATTATTCAAGCAAACATGTTTAAAGGAATAGCTGTTTCCCAAATATACGTATATATATATATATATATTATATATATAATGACCTCGGAGGCTGACGCCACATAACGTATATATATATATATATATATATATATATATGACCTCGGAGGCTGACGCCACATAGCCTATATATATATATATGACCTCGGAGGCCGACGCCACATAGCCTATGCTCTTCCCCGGCCTCAGTTACCTCTATCCCCCAAGTCTCATCCAAATCTGGCCAGTGGTTTGATCGGCCATAAGAAACAAAGAAAGTTCGCAGGCAGTTCGACCGTCACAATTATTAGTATAGACAAGGTTCCTTTATGATTACTGCAAGTCTATATGAACATATGAACAGCTACCACAATACAACTTTTTATATACTACTGAATTTGAACCAAAAATAGACATTACACGAAAAACCTCCACACCCACTCATTCCCCTTCCCCACCCACCAGTCTTATTTCTATTACGCTTGCTCATCATTATCATATACTCATCATCCCTTTTAGATATTTTTCGCTTCCATCCTCAACCTGTTTTATTCTTCACATCCCCAGTTTGTGAGTGGTGAGAAAGTGTTTTGGAAACAGTAGACAATGATACTTCAGCTTTAGCAGCTATTTGTCTTTGAGTTGCCTTCTTTATGGAGAACAATAATTTTCAACCTATTCTTGTATGAAATTTCTTTATATGGAGCCATTACTACTATCTTATCTGTAAAAAAAATTAGAAGCTGAGACATTTATTGATATTTTTAAAGAAACTTGCGATTACATGAGGATATAAACAACATGTGTGAGTCATTAAATCTATAAAACATGATATTACATCAAATTCAATAGTATATTTACCAGTAAAGAACCTGGCCCTCAAAATTAGCAAAATCAATAAAAACTAGTGGTGTGCTGTTTCATCAGCATTGGCAGAATCGGACAATTTTTGGGCATTGGCATCTGCCAAATTTAGCTGATTCTCTTACTGATTATTTGAAATTTTAAAATTTTCATTATAAAACAAAATCTATATTTACAGAAAATTGAACACTAAAACACACTTTGATAATTTATATTAATTTCAAAGTGTAATTATATAAAAATATTTTACATTCACAAAAATGGCAAAGCATAATAAAGTAAGTTGTCCATAACTTTACATTTTCTCTACGAGCTAATCTCCAATTATTATAAACTATTGTAATGTAATTGTAATTGGTTGTGTAATGTCTATTTTTTATTCAAATTCAGTAGTATATAAAAAGTTGTAGTGTGGTAGCTGTTCATATAGACTTGCAGTAATCATAATCGAACCTTATTACTGTATAAGGCTAGTAAACTACATGGAGTTCAACGCTGTATACGATCATATTAATTGTTTATCTTTATGAACACAAACTACAATATAATTACCTGTATGTCAATGAATGCACATTCAATTGTCCGTTAGATATATATGTCTGTGTTATACGTTGTTGGACTGGGTTGTCCCCTCCACCCCACCTTCCCCCAAATGGGGTACCTTGACTAACACTGCAGCGTTGCCACATGTACGGAGTCGCCAGTGAGGCGAGGAACATTACATATGCGGGCAACTGTACATGCCATGATTGTATTTAAGCCATATACGACTGGCTGTGCCAGCGACTGGCTCTAATCTCTGGCTGGTTTCTATGACAACTGGCCCCTGCCTGTTTGCCATGTAAATAAACTGGCTGTGAGCTGCTTACACCATACGATTGGCTGTGCCATGGCTGGAATCTAAGCCTCTGAATGTGCTCCTAAATATTGCATGTATGTGTAAGATTGTATATGTATGTGTGTATCTAAGGCGTCTGGATGTATTCTCTGGTTGTATCCTCTAAAGAAACTGACTGACAGCCGTTTACGCCGTACGATTGGCTGTGTCATGGCTGCCTTCTAAGGCAACTGGCTGTGATCCTAAAGCCGCCCAGGATAGCCAGTCAAGACTCCATTATGCGCCGAGACATGCCTGCGAGAACATCTCTCTCTCCTCTTTTTCTTTCTTATGTTTTATTATCCTTGTTAGGTTAGGTTACCCACACCTCCCTTGAAGGGTCTAGCCCCGGCCCTTTTCATGCATAACCCACATTCTCCTCCCTTGTTAGGTTAGGTTACTCTCTCTCTCTCCTTCATGCATACCTTCCTCTCCCCTTTGGAGGGTCTAACCCCTCTCCCCCCTTGTTGCATAACCCAATCTCCCCCTTGGAGGGTATTATCCATACCTTGTTCCATGCAATGTTGCATGCACCGTTGCAATTATTGATAATGTTGCATTAGGGCATATACTCTGGGTTCAGGGTTGAAATTTTGCAAAAACAAAGTGGCTAATAGGTATGTATTCCTATGTAAAAAATAATTCTAAGATGGGTTTATTACAGTATTTGCAATTTTTTCGAAAAATCTCATTTTCATGGTCAAAATTGCGATTTTCTGATCTGAAGGCTGCCTAACGCAGCCTCAGGGCACCCAAACCAAAGCGCGCAGCTGTTCTGCATATGATTTAGTCTAAAAGCTGCTTTTCTGACCTCATCCTTGCTTTCTTGCTTGTTTCAACACCTCTGGGTGCTGAAAAACTGTTTAGATTTCACGTAAAACTTAAGAATTTTAAGTTTTTCTTCAAAGAATAGGCGCGGCTCACCAGCTCTACTCTGATCGAGTAGCGGGAGATTTTCCACCTCCACATGTAGGTTTACACGCCTGTTCTTCCTGGATCCCTGAAAAGCGTGGCCTCATAAGATCTCATATCATGATCTTATGAGGACTTTCAGCTCTTATGAGCATTAACGATGGCTTCAGCCTCTTCATCAGCCACTCGAACCTGAAAAGCTCTTAATATGTCCTGCTTCGATCTGAACACTGGGAGCATTTCTCGATGGTCTATCCTGGCTCTCACCCACCCATCTGTCCTCTCGTGACCGTACACAGCTTGGGAAGCAGTTGAGACTTCCTGTACAGTTCTCTCGCAGGACTGAGTATGAACAGAGAAAGCGTCCACTTTGAGTGGTTTTCCTGAGATCCTCGAGCTCAGTCAAGGTCATCTTGCAGGTGAAAATAGGCTTGTAAATATTCTCTGATTCCCAGTTGATGAGATCCTCAGGTGAAGTGGCTTGCAGATTGACTTTGGGATTTTTATGGGGCCTCACTGTCGTATCACCAAAGTCTCTTCCTTCTCTGATCTTCTCTATCTGGCTCACAGCAAAAGCTCTCTGATGCTCATCCTCACTGCACAGGAATGAAGCCAGGATGTTCTCAGGATGTGCGTGGTAAGCTCCTCTTATCACTGCAGCAGAGATGATGTTCCTGACCTCGGTATTCTGGTTCTTCAGCAGCCTCAGGCTTGAAAAACGTGTGCAGGACCAAATTTGAGGTGGTGCTTCACTTTGATGTCGTAGTACATTTTACAGTAGAAGTTAAGCAGAACTTCACGAGGACCTCGAGCCTCTTCAACACCCCTTCAGTCCGTGCTCCCTCATCCACAACAGCAAGATGGCCTGTGCAGTAGTGAGCCACCTGGATTGGTTCAGAGGTCCGCACTTGAGACCAGCCAACTGTGGACTCAGACTTCTAGACTTGATGGCTTTGATCAGAAGATAGCAGTTGTGCTGGTCTGTGGAGAGAGATTTGACTATCTCTACTGGCAGCTCTATGATATCTTCAGTTCCTTCCACTGGTTTGAAGTTGAAGTTGACCCCAAGTTCATTCACTTTCTCAAGAAGTTTTCCAATAGGCCCACTGAAGCCTGACCTGGGAGTTACAGGGCTGTCTAGCTTGATGATTAAGTGCCTCAGGGGGAGCTCGTTCACATGGAGCTGACAGATCACCCAGTGGCACTTGCGACCCAGCATCTTCTCCAATAGGGTTATGGCGCCTCCAGACTACCCCGTGTTGGTGTTGGTAGAGTCTCCTCCAATCATTACAAGGCTCTCGTCAGCTCCGTGATCCAGAATCCACTCATGCAGGCCCTGAGCGATCTTATGAGCAGGCTTTTCTCCTTCCTCAGGTTCCTCGGGAGTGAAATGGAAGAGGTACTTTCCTTGAGGCTCCTACGTGATAGTGTAATGCTCCTCGATCACTTTGCCAGGATGAAATCTCCCTGTCACTTCGTCATATTTCAACACCTTTGTGTTCCTATCCTGCTTGCCATCAAAGAATATCCCAGAGATCTTCTCCTCCTCTGACCTCTGCGTGAGAGCTTCAACTGATGAGGCCATTACTTCCTCCTTGGCCCTCCAGACTTTCATGCCATCTATGGCCAAGTAAGCCTTGTCTTTGGAAAGATGACCGGCCTTGATGAGGTCATTCAGGAAGCCAGTGGCAACTGCAGCTGCCGGAACATTTGCCACCCTGTACCTCAAAGCTGCTGAAGCTTCCCTTGGATCTTCATGTAGTTTCGTGTAGCAGAAGTTGGAGTTTCGGCAGGTACTTCAGCGGGAACGTCCATAGAGCTTCAGTAGCCTCAGCATTGCCAGAGGCTTCTTTTGCAGCTTCTTCCAAGTTTGGCTCTTCGTGCTCCTCAAAGTCTTTCATGAGAAGCTCCTCATTAGTAGCCTCCTCTTTCTTCTTCCTCTTCAGAGCAGAAGCTTCTTCAGCCTCCTTCCTCTTCGCTGCTTTGATCTGTCTCCTGCTGTCTTCGAAGTCTACAGAAGACATCTCGATTCCTGAAGCTTCGGAAGTGTTCACTCTCTGGTAGTACAGCCACTGAAGGTCCAGTTTAGGAACCTTCACTACCAAAGGACAGTTACAGTTCACATGGGCCTTGAGGGAGCATCCTGAGCATCCATTCCCCCTCTGAGCCGCACAAGAAGATCTGATGCTTGCAAACGCAGACTTCACAGAGTTTATCCAGATCAGCCATCCTCTTCTCCTGGGTAGCAGACTTAACTCTCCCGTTCACACCGTCTGTCATCTCCTTCCATTTCAACAAGATCTTATATGAGAGCGATTTTTCCGTGATTGTCACAGGCGGGGAGAACTTTACATTCGACTTCCTCCACTGAGTCATCACGAGTGAAGCCAGCTCGTCAGTCATCTCTCGGAGAGGGTATTTAGACCTTTGGATGTCATGAATGAGGAACTTTTCCTCCTGCAGACGAATCCCTCTCTGAAGAACGGCTGTCCAAGTCGGCACCTCGCTGGGAATGAACTCCTTCCCCGGGCCCACAACATCTGAGAGCTTTGAACCTGACATTTTCCTGGTTTTGGCGGCAGATTCGGCCATCACGTCTAGTCGGTGCTTATTCTCGCGCTTGTCCAATCTGTAACAAATTCATATTAGTATGTTTAGTGTGTTTCGCCATAAATATAGACAAGAAATATAATTTTTCGTTATAATCATGGTTGCCAACCGGCATTTTTCATTACCAAATTAACCTAAATTTGGTAATGAATATTTATTTTGGTGACAGAAAATTGAATTTGGCATTGCAAATTTAATTTAAAATTCGTAATAATGGTGTAACATAAGCTTCGTCATTCAGTATCATTTAATTTTAGCGTAGGTTCATTTTTTTACTTGAAATATGCATAGGAGATATATATAAGCATTTCTAGCAATCTTTTTTTTGTAAGAACATTTCTAAATGAAATAATTTATGTATCCATTAGTCAACAAAGGTCTAATAAGGTAATTAGTGGGTGGTAGTTAGTACTCTCTCTCTCTCTCTCTCTCTCTCTCTCTCTCTCTATATATATATATATATATATATATATATATATATATATATATATATATATATATATATAAATATATATATATATATATATATATATATATATATATATATAAGCAAACAACCACAGGGAAAAGGAAACACGAAGTCCGAGCGCTTTCGTGATACATTCACATTATCAAGGAGAAACAGAAAATAGACGGAGATTACAAAGTAAATGAGTTAAATAAACAAGCAAAAAATTCACAATCGGCACCTCAAATTAAAGGCCATAAAGCCCTCTAAAGATTTTTTCAATTGATAACATAATCTGTAGGCTGCTAAATTACTAAATATAAAAGAACTATATAGATGAAATTAGACAAAAAAAACAATACAGAGAACAAAAATTATTATAATGGCTATTAACACTAATATTTAATTAAAGCAGGCAATTAAGTGGCAAGAATTTAATGAAAACAAATAGATAACATAGATAACAAATAGATAACATAATCTGTAGGCTGCTAAATTACTAAATATAAAAGAACTATATAGATGAAATTAGATAAAAAACCAGTACAGAGAACAAAAATTATTATAATGGTTATTAACACTAATATTTAATTAAAGCAGGAAATTAAGTGGCAAGAATTTAATGAAAACAAAGGGAATGGTGCCATCGTCTTACAGAATATTACAAAATTTCTACAAACAGTCTGGAAAAATTGTTTTCCCAAAAGCAAACCAGTTGAAAAGTCCAATAAACCCCCCAGCAACCAAAGATTATACACGAAAGAAATATTACAATTAAAATAGACACATAAGAATGTTAACAGTTCTTAAAATAATATTTATTTATTTAACCAGGGCAAACCGTTAAGGGGCAAGAATGCGGTCAAGAAAACAATAGGCCCTTCGCCACCTTTTTAACAATGCACGAGTCTAATTTATACAGCCCAGGGCTAATATTAAGGACCAAGTCCGCATTATTCTTGATCACACTTGATTCCAGTATATTTCTGCTAACAATAGATTTACTAAACCTTAATTTGGAAGCATTTTTCCAGTCAATGGGATGATTAGTATCTCTTACGTGAATGAAAATGGCGTTAGATTCCTGGCCACTTCTTATACTGTATTGATGCTGTTTAATACGTAACTCAAGGGTCTTACCAGTTTGGCCAATGTAAAATTTATTACATATTGTGCAAGGAATTTTATATACACAACCCTGTTCACTTAAAGGGGAGTTCTTAATCAATGAATTCTTAATTACATCTAAATTTTTTGAACGCAATATTTACGTTAAAAGTCCTCAGCAGATTCGGCAGATCAAGGAAATTTTCTCTGAATGGTAACACTAAAGCATTTTTTGTGTTATAAGGAATCTTATCCTTTACTTCGTAGAAGGTTTTCTTTGCCACTTTTAAGGACTTATCTATGCAGTTCTTTGGGTATTTTAAATCAAAAGCAATTTTGTATATTTTACTAATTTCGTCGTCAATGAACTCTGGGCTACAAATTCGTAGGCCTCTTAGGAACAAAGTAGAAAGAACGGATCGTTTTACATTAATGTGGTGATCAGAATAATAATGTATATAGGAACAATTATTAGTGGGTTTTCTGTAAATATTGTACTTAAACTTTTTTCCAGACCTATATATTAAAAATCTAAAAAAGGGATCGAAGAATCTTTTTCTATTTCAACTGTAAAATCGATAGAGGGAGTTAAATTATTAAGTTTGGGTAAGAATTCATTGAGATTTAAAGTCACTGGCCAAAGACAAAGAACATCACCTACATATCTAAACCATGGAACATAATTTGGCAGAATCTTCCTTAATAACTTACTTTCAAAAAACTCCATATATAAGTTACTCAAAATGGGGGAGAGAGGGTTTCCCATCGCCATACCAAATTTCTGCCTAAAATATTCATTATTGAACGCAAATTTTGAGTCTACTATGCACAGCTAAATTAATTCTATAATTGTAGCCACAGGTAATGGCAAATTATGCTTAACCAATTCTTTCGAAAGAAACACTAATAGATCCTCCACCGGGACTCTTGTAAATAAAGCGGTAACATCAAAGCTTACCAATCTAAAATTGTAATTGATACTGATACTATTTAATTTTTCCACAAGGTCTACATTATTATTTATGTGTGATTGTGAAATTGTGCCGAGGAGAGGATTAAGAATGGAGACAAGCCATTTGGATAGCTTATATGAGATAGATCCTATAGAACTAACAATAGGCCTTGCAGGATTATTTGGCTTATGAGTTTTAATCAGGCCATAATATATATATATATATATATAATAATTAATATATATATATATATATATATATATATAATATATATATATATATATATAAAATATATATATAAAATTATATATATAGATATATATATATATATATATAATATATATATATATATATATAAAATATATATATATATAAACAGTACAAACAATCGTAATGAAAAATTAATTTCATGTATCCAATTGGACACACCTGTTGTCATAGACAGAAATTCACCCTATGAAAACTTTGTGTCCATTTAGAAACGAACTTTGAATAAAGTCTTTTCTTCACAGTTATTAAAAATATTACTTAAACAAAGTAAACAGGGAGCTTCCTTAATACTTCTAGAATGAAATTATAGTCAAAACAAATATAATAATGGTGATTAAACTTAGGAAAATTACAAAAAAACACTTACCGAAAAAAATGGCGTCCACTCACTTCTACTTCACAATTATAGCTGGCATAATTGCTCAGAGCCATCTATTGAGAGAATGTTGAACTTCGCCTTCTGTGTCCAAATGGTTACAAAGATTCAAATGGAGTAGATTTTTTCTTATGTATGTATGTATTAAACCTGTTTAAGAGTTAAGCAAAGTTAATGTGTCTAAATGGCAACAAATTACGACAAAGGGTTAAAAATACGAGGTTGTGTTCAATTGAATATTTGGTATTTCAACATAGAACAGAAAACCGCAATTTTGAACATGATAACGCGATTTTTAGGAAAAGTTGCAGAAAAGAAACCCCTCTTAGAATTAAATTTTACATAAAAATACATATTAGCCAGAGTGAAATTCGGACTCGGAAAAGTATGATATGCCCTAATGCTGCATGCAATTGATTTGTACTACATTTTTGAGGGTATACTACTGTGCTGATTCAAGTAGCTCGTGAATGTTACGAAACTCCTAAGAAATTTTATTAAAATTATACTAGAAATAAAATCCCTTGACGGACAATATTAGGCCACTGGTAGACTCGGGTGGTAACTTAACAAATAACTATGGGGAGATAGCGATAATTTTAAATATTTTTTTTAAATCAGTTTTTACAAGTGAGGATACTTCTTTTATTTCGGATGTTAGTATGATAATATGCTCAGTGATGTAAATGGGACTTTCTCATTGCTTACTGACATAACTAATTACACTGAAGAGATTTTTCACTATATAGGTAAGTTAAAAATTAACAAATCGCTAGGGCTAGACTATTTTTACCCTAAGCACCTAAAAGAGTTAAAGAATAAAATACTTGGCCCTTTAGTTCAAATTTTTAATAAACCTTTAATGCAGGGTGTTGTTCCTCCGGATTTTAAACTGGTTAATGTAACTTCGATTTTTAAAAAAGGGGATAAACCTATTAGTCTAACTTCTATAATTGGAAAGTTTTTAGAAACAATTATTGGAGATCGTATTGTCAAGTATCTTGAGACAACATGGGTTTCGTAGAAATAAATCTTTTTGGGTCAATCCCAGAATAGGCACCTGATGTACCTCAATCCCAGATGAAGCACCTGCGTTCAACCCCAATCCCAGAATAGGCACCTTGCAAGGAATTAAATAAAAAAAACCTGATGATTACAAAATTTATTGTTTATACAAAGTTTATTACAAATGTAATAAAGGCAAAGTTATAAAAGGTTTAAAGTGGTTTAATGAATAAGAAAAATTTTAGATATTATAAATTCCTGCAATATGAGCCCGAATGTTTCTGAATCCATCTGAAGCAAATCTATCTTGCCACATAAATTGGTATAGATATAGGTTAGGTTAGGTTAGGTTAGAGTTGATTTTTTCAAATATTGATAAAAACAATGAAATTATATCTCTAAAAACGGTTTATATTTTTTTATCCTCAATCCCAGATTAAGCACCTGTGTTTTGCCTCAATCCCAGATTAAGCACCTAAAAATGATTTCAGGTGCCTATTCTGGGATTGATCCATCTTTTTTAACAAATTTATTGGAGTTTTTTCATGACATTATAGGTATTTATGATTGTAGTTGGGCTGTAGATTAATATATTTAGATCTCCAAAAGGCGTTTGACAAAGCTCCGCATAAACGATTGTTAGAAAAACTTAAATCTCACGGAATAAGGGGTCATGTTCTTAATTGGATAAATAATTAATTGGTTAACTAGAAGAAAACAGAAGGTAGTAATTGATGGGAATGAGTCAGTTGGGCTAATTTGACGATCTTGATGTGAATTTAGTGAGTAAAATTTCTAGATTTGCTGACGATACTAATATTGCGAATAAAGCAATTAGTTTACTAGATAGAGAAAATTTACAGCGCGATGTTAATAATTTAATAGAGAGGTCTAATAAGTGGCAAATGAAATTTAACGGAGATAAATATAAAATTATGCATATAGGTTATCACAACAGTAAATTTAACTAAACTATGGGAAATTGTGTGTTAAATGAAGCCTCTGAGGAAAAATATTTAGGTGTCACTGTTACTAAAGATTTAAAGTTCTCAGAACAATGCTCAATCGCGAACAGTAAAGTTAATAGAGTATTGAGTTTTATTTCTCTTAATTTTTAATATAAATCTAAAGATATTGTTTTACCATTATATACAGTACGTAAGTCTCTTCTTAGCCCTCATTTAAAATATGCTGTATAGTTTCGGTCGCCCTATATGAAGGATATAGAAATGGCAGAAGGGGTTCAGCGCCGCGCAACAAGGCTTATTCCAACCTTACTTGGTAAACCATACGAAGATAGCCTCAGAGAGCTGAATTTGTTTACGTTTGGAACTCGGCGTTTGAGAAGCGAATTAATTCAGGTGCTTAAAATTTTAAATCGTTTAGATAACGTAAATTACGAGAATTTCTTTAACTTGGGCGATAGGAACATGACGAGAAATAATGGTTTTAAAATTAGGGGTAAAAGATTTCAGATAAACGTTTCGAAGGGTTTTTTCCACCTGTAAGAGAGTCGAGAGGTGGAATAACCTACCTGTGGGGGTCGTGGCAAACACTTCAGTTAATATGTTTAAGAATAGGTTGGATAGATATTTTAGTAGTATCAATTTACATTAAAGGGCTGGTAAATTGGAGATGTGATTTTTAGTTAGTAAGGGAGTGGCCGATTTTCTTTTTGTTTTAAATGTAGTAGGTGCTGAGCGGGTCTGACTTCACAGCACTGGGAGTTCTCAAATGATATCCTATTGGTAGAGATGGGAAGCTTGATGGGAATTCTCGGGAGTCAAAACCGCCGAATAACTATTTAAGTATAATGGATAGCTATTCTTTAAGTATATAGTGTTTATTTATTGAGATAGAAGCAGTGATTTCCCTTAAAAAATGTAGATGTAGCAGAAGGCACTGGTCTGGTCTGGTTGCAGAGCACAGGATGTTGTCAGTGTGAGAACGCTCGGGAGTCAAAACCTCCGAATAACCCCACAAAAGAGGGTTATAAGGGGAGTTAG
This sequence comes from Bathynomus jamesi, assembly GCA_023014485.1. Lineage (NCBI taxonomy): Eukaryota > Metazoa > Arthropoda > Malacostraca > Isopoda > Cirolanidae > Bathynomus > Bathynomus jamesi. The sequence continues at coordinate 83,457 of JAJOZX010004811.1, forward strand.
TTCGGGTGGAGTTAGGGATATTCATGTTCCCTTTTGATCGAAAATGTAGTAGGAGGTGCTGGTTGGGTCTGGTATCAGAGCACTGGGAGTTCTCAAATGATAGACTAACTTTTTTATTTTTATTTATGTTTCTAATAGATAGGAATTCGCGGCAGTCAAAATCACTGAATAGCTAATAAAATTTTTTGGGAAGCCACTCCTCTCTTCCCTTCTTACTTTTGCTCTTTCCTTTTTTTTTTAAAGGGAGCTGCTTGAGGGGAAGCTAGTTAAGACAGAGTGGAAGTAGTATTGTTCCCTTTCTAATAAATGTAGTAGTAGGTGCTGGCCGGGCCTGGTCTCAAAGCACTGGGAGTTCTCAGATGATGGAAAGCGTCGTGAGATCTCTTGGGAGTCAAAATCTCCGAATTCTTCAGGGAAGCTACATAGTTACTGTATAATGGAACTTTTGTTTTAAATATTGTATGTAAAATTTCTCAATAAAAATAAGTAAATTTCTCAAAGTAAATTAAAATTATGCACATTATGCATTATTATTCCCCATTATGCATGGAGAATTCATAAAATGCAGATCTAAACAGTTGGAGATGACCTCTGGAGCAATGCTCCTTTATGTTTGTTTAAACATTTCCTCCTACATTTAGTCTTTCCCCCATTTTACAGAGACGTCTCTGATTACATTGTGCTCCACATAGCATGATCAACCATCGAGCAACTCATTTGTTTATCATAAACACCTCTAAGAGGGACACTCTTGAATTAGCCGTAGGAACAACGGGTGATCACCTACGAAACACTTTTATTCTCCATAAGGGACAAGTACACAGCGATAGATACAGACACCCTCCACTCATATTCCTCACCGTAAAGAGATTTTCTCCACCCACATGGTGGCACAACACCACGAAGTATGAACGACTCACTATATCACTTGCCGCATAAACACCTTTCACTAGTGGGGCAGATATGTATAAAAATTGAGAGGAATTGTGGCTTTTGTTGTAAAAGCAGCAAAATTGATATAGATCATGTTTAATATGTAATAAATTATTTCAGATATAGTGCCAGGCTGAATATTTCCCATGACGCCCATAAATGGGAAAAATCCAAGATGGCCGCCGCACGAAATGCGAAAATCTATTAAGTTGCATATCTTCGGCAATATATCACTTAAAAACATGAATAAAGTATCCTTTTCTATGTTTTCAGACATAAGGAATACAATGCCACCATCATTTATTCTAAAAAATTATGATTTTATGCTAAAATTGGCTACTTCCAATACGAAAAACAGCCTTTTTGTTAATAATTTGTGACAGTCACTATTTTGAAATGATTGTGACATACATATACTGTAGGTATTTCAGACAACGATGTAAGTCGTTGTTCATTTTTTGTAAACAGACTAGGAAAAGAAACATATTTGGCACAAATAAAACCCACACATATATACATATATACATATACACAGTGTATATATATATATATATATATATATATATATATATATGAACACGTTCATGTATATTGAGTGATTATAAAAAAGGACCAAACCAAAGCAAAAGAAACCAAACCACTGTCCATGTATTCTTTACTCTCCATTTAGGAAACTAGAAAAGAAATAAAAAAACATTTGTCAATTAATTTTCATTGTGGTTACTATTGCCACTGCAACGGCACAACGATGTACACTTCAGAGCTGCCCTGACACACTTGCAGAGTCCTCTGCACCCCTTCTGGCAACCACATCGTAACAACTCCGAACAAGATGCTGCTGCTTCGGGGAGTAATGTCCATTGTGATTCCCATCCTTTTGTTGTACTATCCTTCCATCCCCAGGACTCTGGAGACGGAATATCTGGAGCACGGACATGTGCTTGCCCCTAAAAATGTTCACCTTGATAAATAGCCTTTTTTCTGTGCTGGAACATTGCTGCTCCAGTTGGTGGTATGACGTCGATGGATCTGCCCTTGCTGGTGAATATATGTTTCCTGGCTGAGTCCACACTAGTCTCGGTGCTGGTTGTCATATAGCAGCATAACATATATCGCCAGTACAGACATGAAATTTTCGTTGAAGCTTGCTGGACTTGCACAGAGTCTGGTGAATACTGGGGTGACATCAAATGATTTCCAAATGTCCAAAACAGTTTTTTTTATCCCTACCTGCCAAAGAGGATACAGTGTCGCATCCAGTAAAGGCATGGAACATGGGAAGCGCTCGTGCTTTCTCTACACCCAATGCTGTGGCAATATCACGAGCCGGAATGTATCTCAGGTGTTTTCCTGTGCCAAATGCTATCCAGAGTTCATTATTCTCAAGCAACACAGCACTAGACAAGGTGAGAACAAATACATCTGTGTCCACGGTTCGCAACATAATTCTGAGATAGCCTCAAGTAACTGCATCCAGTGCATGTAGGAACATCCTTGTGTCGTCCTCTTCGTGTGTACACGGAGCTAGAGATGAGACATCTTGATGAGCGCGGGTGCAAAGCACATTCTCTCCACACGTTGTGTACACTTCCTTCTCCGTGGAAAGGTTTTCTCCAACCTGTTTTTAAAATGAAAGAGAAAAAACGAATAAATACATATTAATATCAGTATTATTAACAGTAATGATATGCTGAAATGTCAATAGTGCAATAATTAACAAGTATACAGATAGTTTACCTGATGTACCAAAAAGTCGAAGAGTTCAGTCTTGTCATCCAGTCGCAAGAACTCTTGCCAGTTTCCTGGAATTGTGTTGGCTGCTGCAACACGCCTCCGAACACCCTTTCCTCGCTTGGCAGAAGTGATGTGATGGTAACGTCAAAGTTTCCTGGCTGCTGTGCATCTGCATGGAATAGAGCCCAGGAGATTGGATCAGTGATGCTGTGGGTCTCCTTGCTTATGAACTGCTCTGTTGCTTTTTGCCACTTCTCATCTTCAAGGGCAGCCTTTACATGATGGTCATCAGCTGTGAGAGTACCATCAATGGAAGGGACGAGTGGGTCCTTGTTCCTCACCGTCACAGGGGTCAAATTTGTGTACGACTCAGGTATTGACGGGATCTGCTTGCTAGAAGACCCAGGCTTCAGTGTAGCTCTTTTACGTTCAACACCATCGGAATCTGTTATACATTTCTGAAACAGGAATATACTTGTAACATGAAAGGCGTCATGAGCGGTCGTAGAGCTTGGGTTGTGGTTGATGTTATTGACTGCAGCTGTGGTGAACAGATTTTTTCGCAGGATGATGGGACAAACAACCTGATCGGTTTCATATTGCTGAGCTGCTGAAACGGCCACGCCTGTGGAGATATCAAGAACTCTATCATACGAAATTGATAAGCCTAGGTGGAATAAGGTGCCCACAAGTTCACGTTTGCGGGTATGTCCGTGAATCATCAGGCCAAGGTATATCGGTAGTGGAGTCTCTCTGTCCTTACTGTGGTATTCACTAGTGGACCCCTGGCGTCTTCTCATATGACTGTTAAACTGCAACAATTAGATCAGACTAAGTGCTGCTTGCCTTGCTTTCTCTATATCTTTCTTCTTGATATTTGGTCCATCCATGAGCATGCCAAAAATTGCACCAGCAACATGGGAACATCTTCTTGGCAGCATTTTTGAGACAAAAATGGGTCAACTCGGGGGGGGGGGGGGGGTCAACTTGGGAAAAAAAAGGGGGCGATTCGAGGGAAAAAAGGGGGCGACTCTGGGGGTGAAAGGGGGCGACACGGGGTTGAAAAGGGGGCGACACGGGGGGGTGAAGGGGGCGCCTCGGAGGCAAAAGGGGGATTATTTTGTTATTATATTAACAACATTAATATTTTTAAAATGCCTATCTAAACGGTTCTTAAACATATTAACGCTGGTAGAGTTCACGAAGGGTGCGGGAAGATTATTCCCTTTATCAATTACTTTAAACGTAAAGAAGTTTTTAGCGATATTAGTAATGAACTGTCTGCCACGCAACTTAAATCCGTTATTACGAGTATTGCTATTATCGAACGTGAACAGTTTGTCAAAGTGTACTTTATCGATTTTATGAACGATTTTAAAAACTTAATAAGCTCCCCCTTAATCTCCTAGTTTCGAATGAATGCAAGTCTAACTCTTTAATCCTACTTTCGTAAGACTTGTTGCGCAATGACGGAATTACTTTCGTGGCACGACGCTGAACCCTTTCCAACCTATCAATATCCTCACGCAAATACGGGCACCAAAACTGAACGGCATATTCTAAATGAGGCCTGGCTAGGGACTTGTAAAGGGGCAATATAATATTCTTCGATTTAAATTCGAAATTACGCGCTATGAAGCCTAACATCCTATTAGCTTTAGCGCAAGACTCCAGGCACTGGTTCCTAACTTTTAAATCCTTAGATACGCGTACGCCTAAATCTACTTCTTCGTCAACGCTCACTAACTCTCTATCATCCATCGTGTACGTGTAATTATTGTTACGAGAACCTATACGCAAAACTTTACATTTGTCTACGTTAAATTGTATCTGCCACTTATCCGTCCACTCCATAATCCTATTTACATCGTCTTGGAGCCTATTTCTATCGTCCTCGTTAACAACCTTACAGCCTATTTTAGTATCGTCTGCGAATATTGACACGTTACTAGTCAATCCTACATCTATGTCGTTAATGTAAATTACGAATAGCAATGGGCCTAACACTGAACCCTGTGGGACACCGCTACCTACATCCAACCACCCTGATTCACTACCATTAACAACGACCCTCTGTCTCCTAGCACGAAGCCATTCCTCTAACCAGTTAGCTACCTGACCGCGTATACCGTTCGCTTTAACCTTCGCAATTAGTCTTCTATGCGGAACTGTATCGAACGCTTTTTTAAAATCTAAATAATTAACGTCAGCCGCTCTATGCCTATCGTATTCGCGCACTATTTCGTTATAAAATTCTAACAAATTAGTTAAACAAGATCTATGGCGTCGAAACCCATGCTGACTACTATTAATCAAATCGCGACTTTCTAAGTGTTCGATGATACGATCCCTAACTGCGGATTCCAAAAGTTTACCGACAATTGACGTTAAGCTAATGGGCTTATAATTGCTAGCTACTTTGCGGTCGCCTTTTTAAAATGGGCGTGACGTTAGCTAATTTGAAGTCTTCTGGAATAAGCGCCGTTTCGAGTGACTGATTAAAAATCTTCGTTAAGGGGCCTACGACAACATCTTTCAAATCTTTCACATGTCTAGGATAAAACGCGTCAGGGCCTGGAGCCTTGCTAACTTTTAGCTTATCGATATAGTGCGCAATCTCACCCTCGTAAACAGTTATTTCATCCAAAATAGTCTCACTACTAAATGGAACGATATCGTCCACATCTGGGACATTATTGACGTCTTCTACGGTAAAAACTGTCGCATAAAAGTCATTAAAAATACCGCCATCGCCTGAGCGTCGGAAGCCAATGCGCCATTAGCGTCTAAGAGAGGGCCTATATTATTTTTTATCGGCTTACGATTATTCACGTAATCGAAAAACTTTTTTGGATTATGGTTACTATCCGCAGCTATAAGGATCTCTAAATTACGCTTAGCATTCCTAACTGATCTTTTAACCTGAAGTCGAAGCTCGACGCTCATCAAGCGTTGCAAGTCTTTCCGTTACCTCACGTACCCTGCGTTTTATGTCAACTATTTCCTCCCTTAATTCGCAAAAAAAAAAAAACGATCTCTCGGTAATCGCCATAGGACCGCCGTCATAGTCCCTAAAATCCGTATACCACTGATTCACCCGACACCTAACAAACGACGTTTTCTGCGATGGCATCACACAAGTTAAATTAGTTAATAACTGCCACAAGTTTCAGTTAAATTAAGCCGGCACGCGATGAAAACTTCTAAATCACTAAAAACCACTTATATTCAAGTACTTAACTATATAATATAAACGCATGTATATAAAATTCGGAACTTACCAAAAGTAAGGTTATTGACAATATCCAAAAGCAGAAGCAATATCAGAGAGCTCAGGAAATCCGTCCGCTCAGTACGGAGTCTGGCTGACAACTGAGTACGGAGTCTGGCTGACTTTTCCAGGTTCAAGGTAATTTCTCCAACTTTTTTCTGCACCCGTCTCTGGCGGGGAGGAAGCGGAGGGTGGAGAGAGAGAGAACCTTATGCTTTTATATCCAGTTTCATACTACTGCTAGAATAATTAAAAAATAAACTAGTTTAATAACAGGAACCTCCCCGAATGGACTGAAAGGTCTTTGAGGCTTCCTCATGTCCTTGTAACTCTCTCTCTCTCTCTCTCTCTCTCTCCTCTCTCTCTCTCTCTCTCTCAATGGAGGCGAACGTGCTGTGTGGTGTCTCTAGTATTTTTTTCGATAGTTGTGTGAAAGTGTTGTGACTAAGTTTGATTTAACAAAATTTATTAGATAAGTATAATTATATGTATTTACTTAAATATTGAATGTAGGCCAAGTCTAGTTAGACTTAATTTATTTCCTTTTCCTGTTTCCTAATTACAATTAACGAACATAATTCCGCAATGTTCACTACGGGCGCTTCAGGTTCTACTTCTCGCATTAGTTACATCGGTGAGATTCTGTTTTTCGGCTGAGTTTCTCTGTTAAAGTTAACGTGACATAATTCAGACGAGTTAAATAGTAAAATTTGTACATTCGGGTCCATTTCCGTTTCCGGTCTGTAACACATGCTCTCACACTCACAATTTCTCCCTCGCGATCCATTTTACTAATTAAAATAACATATTATATTATTTACAGTAACATAATTCTGCATTGTTATAAACGGCTGCCTACAGTTCCATTCAGTTCTGTATTCGATTCCGTTTCCGGTCTGTAACACGTGCTTTTCGCTTGTGCGTGTTTATTTCTGCATTCACCATTTCTCCCTCACTATCCATTATATTAATTAAAATAACATATTGTATTATTTAAATTAACATAATTCTGCATTGTTATTAACGGCTGCTTACAGGTTCTATTCAATTCTGTATTCAACTCTGTTTCCGGTTTGTAACACGTGTTTATTTCTGCATTTACCATTTCTCCCTCGCCATCCGTTGTATTAATTAAAGTAACAGATTGTATTATTTAAAAGTAATGTATCGTATTAATTAAAGTAGCATATTGTATTATTTAAAGAAACGTATCGTAAAAAAAAACGGACAAAATATGACAGGGGCAGCTAAACTGAAAGCTGAATCCTTTAAATGTAAAGTTCATCATTGGTGTGTCGACTTCCCCGAAGGTAATTTCAGCGACAATACATCCCTGAGTATACAGTATGTTTGTTTTGTAAACTTAGATAAGACCACAAAAAGGAAGTTTGGGCGCTAAAGGAATTAGTAAAAAAGCTTGAAGCTCGGGTCGTAACACTGGAAATCCAACCCAGTGGACGAGACCAGAGTGAAACGCATCGGCAGACATAAACTCTAAGGTTAAACATCTAGAACAAAGCATGGCCCGCTTGAAAAATACAGTGAATATTCTGGAAAGCAGGACGAAAGGACAAGAATTCCAAGGGGTCAAAAATAAAAGACTCTCCAAACCAAAACATAAGGATTCAGAACCCGTTACCGTAAAAAATAAGTTTCACTTACTTGCTGACGAAGAGGATGAATCCTTTTTAATTGGGGATTCTCTAGTCAGGAATCAAGGGGACTTTTTTGGAGCAAGACGCGTGACCAAGAGAAAACTCCGATGTTTTCCAGGTGCCACGAGTCAGATAATAAATAGGGAATTAGTCAAAATTAATATCAAGAATAAAAGTTGCCCCATCATTGTACATGTTGTTGGTAATGGCGCTTTTCAGGGAGGGACAGGAGAGCAGAGAGAGACCATTGTAAAAGAGTTCAAGATCCTAACGAACAAGGTTAGAGAAAAGACAGATATGGGAATGGTTGTAGGGATTCTCCCACGAATGCGTGCTAGTGACTGTACTTTAAGTAAAGCCATTAGTATAAATAAGAGAGTTAAACGCATGTGTGAGGAAAAATGCCTAAAGTTTGTTGATTTTTGGCCAACATTCTTCGGAAATGGGGAATACTTTGGCTCGGACGGGATACACTTTAATCACAAGCGGAAGAAGTTTGGTGATTTACTGAACATAAATTTGATAATCTTTTTAAACTAGGACCCCCCAAACCAGCAACTGATCCTGCTCCCCCAACTGTTAAACCTACTCCCCCAACTGTTACACCTACTCCCCCAGCAGTTGGTCCTCCTCCCCCAGCATCAGTTCTGCTCCCCCAGCAATCGGTCCTCCTCCGACAGTAGTTCACTCTACTCCTCCAATAGTTAATCCAATAGCAGTCAGTCCTCCTCCCGCAGATAGTCCTTTCCCCCCAGCAGTCAGTCCTCCACCAGTAGTTCATCCTATTCCCCCAGTAGTTGATTCACCTGCTTCGGGAAATGACTCGGGCCAGTTAGGAGAAACAACAACTTAAAATCTCTTAAAACTGTGCTCTTCAATGCTAGATCAATTAGAAACAAACTAATGGAATTTATAGCGCAAGTCAAAACTGAGAACTTTGATATCATAGGAATAACGGAATCCTGGATTCATTCTGAATCAAGGAATTTTGTAGGAGAATTTGAAATAGTAGGTTACAAAATATTTCACAAAGATAAGAACGGAAGGAAAGGCGGCGGTGTACTTTTGTATGCACGTGACTTCCTGCACCCGGTAAACAGTAATATCGTATCTGCTCATGAAATATTCGGAATTGATCTAAACCTAAATAATGAAGTAGTGTATCTACTTCAAGAAATAGGCCACCTCACTACCGTTGATAAGGATATAAACTTGTATAACCAATTAAGCAGAATAGTGAATAATAAAATCAGCGTGATTTTTAGTGATTTTAATTGTGGTAATATAAATTGGGAAAACGAAACAGCTGATGCTGAGGGCTCAAGACTGTTGGAATTTGCAGATGATAATTTATTAAGTCAATGGGTTGACGGTCTTACAATGGGTAATAGTGAAGTAGACTTCATATTCACGAACGAAAATGACCTAGTCTCTAACCTGCCTATTGGTGAAAATGAGTAACAGCGATCATAATTTGATTAGGTTTGACCTCAGGGTTCCAGTTAATACACGCGGAAAGACTCATGAAAGACTGGATTTCTCCAGATCAAATTTTGAAAGCTTCCGAAGTAGTTTAGACACACTTGAAGTTCTAATAAGTGAGGATGTCAATATCGGCTGGAGCTCATATAGGGATCAATTTAGAATATTACAGAACACTTTTATACCCACTAAAATAGTTTCCTTGTCAACTAAGTCGCCGAAATGGTTTAACAACGAAATTAGCAATGCTATTATGGAAAGAAATAGAGCCTACAAACTACTTAAGTCACATCTCAACCAGACTAATTCAGAAAACCCTCCGACATAGGTTTATATATGATAGTTAAGTCCTTAATTTGGTCAGCCAAACGTGATGAAGCAGCTAGAGTTGCTTCACTCTGTAAAGTTAACCCGAAAAAGTTTTTTGCCATGTTAATAGCAGAAAACCAATTAAAAATTCTGTAGGACCCCTAAAAGATAGAAATGGCGTACTGAAGTTCAGTGATAAAGATATAGCTAATACGTTAAACGAGTTCTTCGTTATAGTCTTCACGGACGAAGACTCAACTGACGTGCCAAGTCCTTGGATTACGTATGACGGTGACCATCCCTTAGAGACCATAAGTTTTACGAGAGATGAAGTACAGCAATTAATTGACAAGATGAATAAATAAAATCACCTGGTCCCGACTTATTTCTTCCAAGGGTATTAAAAGAGGTTAGCCACAATGTTGTTGACGACTTAGCAACCATATTCAAACAATCAATCGAGTTAGGGAAAGTTCCACCCGACTGGAAGATAGCAAATGTAACACTAATCTTTAAAAAGGGTGTTAGCGAAAATCCTTGTGATTACCGCCCGATCAGTTTAATATCAATTGTCGGCAAACTGTTGGAATCCATCATTACAGAACGTATTGTGTATCACCTTGAATCTAACAATCTAATTTTTTGTTCTCAACACGGATTTAGGCGGCATAGATCCTGTTTGACAAACCTGTTAGAATTTTTCCATAATATGCATACTCTGTACGATGCAAGTAGGGCAACAGATACAGTGTATCTCGACTTTCAAAAAGTTCCTCACGTGAGATTGATAGCTAAAGTCAGACGACTAGGAATCATCGTGTTCGTTTCCAACTGGATTGAGGATTGGTTAAAAGATAGAAAGCAGAGAGTGGTAATAAATGGGATGGCTTCGGAGTGGGCGTCCGTCACCAGTGGTGTCCCACAGGGTTCCGTTCTGGGTCCTTTACGTTTTATTATCTATATTAACGATATAGACGTCGGGCTCCGAAGTACAATTTCGAAATTTGCAGATGATACGAAATTAGTAAGTAGTGTAGGTACTGAGGAGGGCGTAAGAACGCTTCAAAATGATCTTGACGGGTTGGGCGAATGGTCTGCTACTTGGCAAATGCCATTCAACTTGGACAAATGTAAGGTAATGCACATAAGTTATAAAAACCAGAAGACTGATTATTCTCTCTTGCGAAGGAACTTGACTGAGACCGATCTCGAGAAAGACTTAAAAGCTTATATAAGTAATGATCTGAAACCGTTGAAAAGAAGGCCTTAAAAATATTAAGTTATATTAAAAGACAGTTTCAGTTTCGGAACAAGGAGACTGTAATGTCTCTTTATAATTCACTAGTCAGACCTCAACTGGAATACTGTGCGCAGTTTTGATCTCCGTACGTTTTGAATGAGAATGAAAAACTACCAACGGAGATTGGAGCGCCTAAATCTGTTTACCTTAGAGACGAGGAGGTTGCGCGGTCAGCTTACTCAAGTCTTCAAGATGCTCAATGGAATAGACAGGGTAGACTACAGGAACTTATTATCACTTAATGCCAATCCGACAAGAAATAATGGGTTTAAACTGGAACTAAAGACACTTAGGTCCGATTTCTGCGACAATTTCTTTTCCTATAAAATAGTTAAAATCTGGAACCAACTCCCCTCAGAGGTATTTCAAGCCAAAGTGTAAATGTGTTTAAAAATAGGCTGGACAAAGTACTGAATACTCTTATGGTTTAGGACTAAAACATAACGTAACTTTGCAGGAGTTCGCCTGCGCGGTGTCTATGTGTGCATGCGTAATTTTAGAGCTATTTTATATATTTTCCACTTTCCTGTAAAATTTCCTTGGCTACTTTTCCAGGGTCAAGGTATTTTCTTCAACTTTTTTCCGTACTTGCCTCTGGCAGGGAATGAGCGGAGGGTGGGAAGAGAGCCTTGTACGTTTCTATCCAATTTTCTACTACGGCTAGAATAGTTGAAAGAAAAATTAACTTGTTTAATATCAGGAACCTCCCAGAGTAGACCGGAAGGTCTTTGAGGCACCCTGTTTTCCTTGTAACTCCTTGTAACTCTCTCTCTCTCTCTCTCTCTCTCTCTCTCTCTCTCATATAATTTCTAAATTGATTTTATTTCCAGTAATGAAATATTCTCCTGAATTAGAATAAACTGTACAATCAATAGTTTATTTTCTGTATTCAGATATAAAAATGTCTATCATTATTTTACTAAACTTACGTTTAACAATCCGTCATTAACTCCTAATTATCATTCGATCGTTACTAAAATATTATTTGAAAATAGATTAAATCGACTTTTAATCTATTATTAATTATTTTTTCGTGGTTTCATATATATATATATATATATATATATATATATATATATATATATAGCTTTGCGTTTTGGTGTTTTTAACTTTTGATAATGAGAAACTTGAGCCAGGCACGCACCTTTTTGAACACAGTCGTCTCGTTACGAGTGCTGAGGTCGATAAAAATCGTCGTTAGAAGTTCTTTACCTAAAACACCGACGCCACCACCCTACTGGAATGATACGTTCTCTTCCATTTTTTAATCTTTAATAAGAGTTATTAATAGGTAACCCTTTCTCCCCTGAAAAAATGAAAACTCGACCAACATACAATAATCTCCTTCCGATAATATCTTTCGACCAAAAATTCTTTGGGGGATCTGTAAAGTCTAAACTCACTCTCACAAACATTTCCATGCAGCCAAATTTGGGGGACTAATAGGAACCCTTAAACGGGAGTTTCCATACCCATATTTCTCGCTCCTCAGGGAGGTACTTATCCTAAAACTGGTAATATAGGTACGGGCTATGCAGCTTTAGGAAAAAGAATGTTCATGCGAGAAGCTGTATAGAAATAGCACGAAATTTCAAAAGGAAAGTAAGGTCACTGCCCGCCGAATAGGGAACTAAAATAGAAGTTAAATATTTAGACAATCTCTCTCAAAACAATCTCGCTGCACACTCCAACAGATACACACATGTGCGCAACTACGCATAAGTGAGGTATCGATTTTTAGAAATCCATATACTGTATTTAAAAGACTAATTAGCTTAACTTAATTTAACTTAACAAAACGTTAGTACCAGCGAACCGAGCGTAATAAGTGTTCTCGACACAGTTGAGGGCGAGAAGGGTTCTCTCTCTCTCTCTCTCTCTCTCTCTCTTAAGTCGTTAAATAATGGAGTACTAGCTAACCTAACCTAACTTGACCTGACAACCTAAACTAATCCGGACCAGCATACTTATTTTCCGACAGTAAAACTGTTTCTAGATATTTTATATATTATTTTAATGTTCCGAAGTACCCAAAGTGTTACCCCACCACTACATCTGTGCGTTATCACACACTACACCTCATTCAATCGCAGTTACCAACAGATGCGTATAGGCACACTGATATAGATACACTCGCATTTATTTCTAGTCACACCATCAGAGGAACACTGGATTAGAAGTTAAATTTATTGGTTGGTTCCTTTAACAGATTTTATTAACATTACAGGGAGTCCAAAAAAGGTGTTCCCAAAATATCTTTTAATAAATTATTTTTTGGACTTTTTTGGATCACCTTATATTTTAATTATAAAATATCACTTTCAGTAATTATCACTTTCGCTTTTTTTTTGGCTGTATACCACGGCTTACTATTGACGCAACTTGGAATATATATACAATACGATATATATATATACAATATATATATATATATATATATATATATATATATATATATATATATATATATATATATATATATATATATACATACAGGGTGTACATAAAGTCAGGATCTATTTTTGTGAAGCACTTGGAAATTATATGGAATTCGATCATAAAATGATAAAGTGGTAACATTTATTAAATAATTAAGAGTAGGATTCGACGTGACGCCCATCAGTATCCCTGCACAGCTCAAATCGTTCCGCAGCATTTCTAAACACATTCTGGAGCATTTGTGGGGTTATGTTATCTGCAGCAGTTCGTATACGTGTACGTAAGTTTTCAAGACTCGTAATCTTCGTCTGATAGACGTGCGACTCGATAAAGCCCCATGCAAAGAAATCTAAAGGGGTTAAATCTGGCCATCTCGCGACACAAGGTCTGTTGCTTCCGCGTCCGATCCAGCGATTTGGAAAACGTCCATTTAGATAATCCTGAACAATTTTGGCATAGTGACAAGGAGCACCATCATGTTGATAGACAACGGTACTAACAATCCTATCCCCAATCAGCTGAGGTTCAAGGAATTGCTGCAACATGTCCAGATAAATAAGCCCCGTAACTGTAGCTTCAGCAAAGAAAAAAGGACCATAAACCTTAGATTTTGTTAAACCCATCCGGACATTAACTTTAGGTGAGTCTCTTTCCCAATTTTGGACGAAATCATTCGGTCTTTCATCTGCCCAAATTCGACAGTTATGGCGATTTACTTTTCCACACGTATGGAAAGTGGCTTCATCACTAAAGAGAATGTTGTCCATTAAATTATCACTCCAGATTTGTTCTACGAGATCAGCACACATAGCACTTCGTCGAGGGAAATCTTCCTCATGTAAATCATGTAAAACCTGCAAATGATAGCTTTTCTTCTGCAAATTAACTTTCAGAATTTTGTGCACAGATGACGTCGGGAGGCCGAGTCTGTGTGATGCAGCACGAAACGGACGTACGTGGCTCCTCAGTGATAATTCCGCGTACTGCATTCACGGTAAGATCTGACATACACGGTCGTCCTGATCTTGCTTCATCATTTACAGATCCCATTCGTTTAAATTTGTTCACCAATTTTCGTATTGTCTTGTCTATTGGCCCCGGCTTATGAAATCTCCTTCTAAACTTCTCTCTGATGTCATTGTATTTCTTTCTCTCGATTCGCCAAATTACTATTGCCACACGCTCTTCTGTATTCATTCTAAGGGCTTCTGAAAAGAAAAAGAGGAAAAAATAATTATTTCGCAAAAATAGATCCTGACTTTATGTACACCCTGTATATATATATATATGTGTGTGTGTGTGTATATATATACCGGGTCGGCAAAAAAAAAGGGAGACCTTTTAAATCCTTCATATCTCGGCAAATACGGTACATAGAACCATGAAATTTTAGTATATTAGTACTAGATAATTTTATGGTTTGTATGACATCTTTTAGCATTTTAGCTGAGAAATTGGATTTATGGCGAATATTCCAGAAAAATCTTGCTAATCATAGGTTCAAGTTAATAATTAAAGCAATTTTAATTAACGTAAGCCAACTGCAGGAGGTTTGGACAAGCTTCTCAAGAAAATCGATAAAACAGGAAATATCAAAAGAATACCAGGTAGTGGTATTAAATTTGACCACCAAACAGTCCTGATTTAAATCCTGTCGATTACGGCCTTCAGGAAAATTTGTCACAGAGCATTTATAGGGTCAAAGTAAGAAATGCCGTTCATTTACGATAGCTTCTTCTGGGAAAATGGGATGAGCTACTACAAGAACAAATCAATAAAGCCATGGATGAGTTCCGTCCTAGACTGAAAAAGGTTGTAGAGGTGCTCGTAAGTATTTGTACCATGCAGAGGGTAGTTATGAAAATAAAAAATGCAAATGTTTTCGTACATTTACTTGTAAAATTATTCAATACTTTTTTGTGTCCACCTTTCGATTGAAGAATTTAAATTTTTTATCAATAGTTGGCTGTGTATTGATAAGAGATTGTTGGCAATTCTGAATTCTAGAATTTTCTCTGTGAATATTCATGGAACACGGATGACTGTACAAGCCATTAGTAAGCAATGGGCCGTGATAAAGAGCTGTCAACAGATCTGAAGAGATCTGTTTTTGCTGCACAAGAGTCTGGAAAGAGCAGTAGTATAACTTCAAAAATGTCGAGTGCAAATAAATTGCATGCAACATGATCAATATTTGCAACATTGCACACAACATTGCATGCGGCAAGGGGGAGAGGGTGGGGTTATGCATGAAGGGGTGGGGGTTACACCCTCCAAGGGGGGGTATTATGCATGAAGGATGCCGGGGTTAGACCCTCCAAGGTGGGAGTGGGGTAACCTAACCTCACAAAGTCAATAAAACACAAGGAGGAAAGAGAGGAGAGAGAGAGAGAGAGAGAGGAGGAGGAGGAGATGCTTTCGCTGTGATGTCTCAGAGCATTTTGAATCCTTCCCTGAACTCCCTGAGAGGCTTCGCTTCACAGCCATTTAGCATAGATGGCAGCCATGACACAACCAGTCGTATGGCGTAAAAGGCTCACAGCCAGTTCGTTTAAAGGGTAAACAGTCAGGGACACAAGCAGTTAGCTTAGAATCCAGCCAGAGAAACAGCCACTCGCTTTACTTTAAAAGCATGTATACATATATATATTGGAGCACCGCTTAGAACACTATATATATATTGAGCAACTGGAGCAGTACAGCCGTCCGCCGGAGCTTCTTGTCACAAAATGTCGCCTTTCCTGAACTCCTCCGATGGCTTCAGAACCCAGCCAGTAAGCACAGTCAGTCGTATATGGCTTAGACATCCCCTCCCCACACACACACTCTGTATCATTTATTATATTCTTCTTCTTCCGCAGCTTATTATCCCATCTTTACATGGGGTCGCTGTTTTTGGTTCGTCTTCTCCACTCTCCTCTGTCGTATACCACGTCCTCCTCCAAGTCCTTCTCCCTGATGTCCGCCACCACACAGTCCCTCCATCTCGTCTCCGGTCTTCCTCTTCTTCTCCGTCCCGGCAACTCCATCTCCAGCACTCTGCGCCCCACATACTCCTCTCTTCTCCTGACGTGTCCATACCACCTCAGCCTGGCCTCCTGCACCTTCTTAGATGCTTCCGCCACCTTCACTGTTCCTCTTATATGCTCATTTCTGACCCTATCCCTCCTCGTCACTCCACACATCCATCTCAACATCTTCATTTCAGCCACATCGATTTTTCTTTCATTGCTCTTCTTCATTGGCACAGTCTCCATTCCATATAACATTGCCGGCCTCACCACTGTTTTGAATACCTTTCCCTTCAGTTTCACTGGGACCCTCTTATCAGAGCACCCCTGATACGTCTCTCCAGTTCTTCCACCCCGACTGTATTCTACAGTTTATATCTCTCTCTTATCATTTATATATATATATATATATATATATATATATATATATATATATATTAGGGTGGAGTGAAAATATTAAACCGTCTTGCCTCACTCATGATTTGGTGTATTGACCCTCTACAAGTTCTAAAAAGATAATATTTTCTTTTTAGCACCCTCCACCCGCCGTATTTTTGCGGAAAACAAAATGGCGGAAAGTCATATTTTGAAAGACCCCAAGTATAATATCTATCGGTTTTTGAGAGAAGATATCGCGTTATATTGTGCGTTATTTTGTTATAACTATGATAACAGAAACGATACTTACTAATCACCAACTATTTAAGAACACACAGACGCTTATCTGAACATCAGTCTCACTCGAGGTCAATGATATCTTGCATATGGCTGACAAGGGATGGGGGTAGGAGCCGCATGCTGCATATTGTAGCATAAGTGGCTACAAAGACTATTGAGTCAAATATGTTTACATTTTAGTTTTAGAGCTTATAACGGGTGTCCCACAAAAAAGTTAACCGTACTTTGAATTAATATAACTCAAAAACTATTAGAGATTTTTGGGTCCTGCAAAAATGTTTTATTTAACAACTATTTATCTGTCGATTCTGGAAATTTCATTAAATTTCCTTTTACGAAGTTGATACATTAATGGTTTTAGTGGAGGCTATCAAAAATATGTTTGCGCAAGGAAGTAAAATAATGAAGCGAAGCCTAGGAAGCCTAGGTCACCGTGCACTTTCAAGCGAAGCGTAGGGAGCCTAGGTAGCCTAGGTCACTGTGCGATTCTTCAAGCGAAGCCTAGGCCATTGCACAGTGGTTTTTCGGACACGCTGTGGTATGGTCTCGTCATTATTGCTTATTAAGCAAATCAAAGCGTTTCTATGTAAAAGTTTACTTCAAAAGAACCCTTTTTATCATGCAGTTAACAAAAGAGCAACGCGTATTTGTAATCACAAACTTTATTAAGACTGGCAGTATTAAACAAGTACAAGATTTATTTGAACAACGTTTTCCAGGTAGGCACCCACCAAGCAAGCCCGCTATTTGGAAAAATGTTCGGAAATACCAACATGAAGGAACATGCTTAAATCTAAATAAAGGTCGTTCGGGTCGTAGGAAAACCATAAGAACAACAGAAAATATCGAAAATGTTCAGATGACACTTCTTCAAAATCCAAATGTATCAGTCAGAAAGAATGGGTTACAATTGTCAAAGTCAACATTTAACCGCATTGTTAAACATGACTTAAAATGGCATCCCTATAAGATGCATGTAAGACACCAGCTTCTTGAAACTGATTTTCCTCGTCGTAGACAATTTGTCGAATGGCTTCTCCATAAACCTGCTCGTTTCTTGGAAAACATTGTGATTGGTGACGAGGCAGCCTTTTTCATGAATGGAAAGGTAAATAGCCATAATATTCGACAATATGCGCCGCTGAACAACCCCCCAGCATTCAACTTTGACACACGTATTTGTCAGCAGAAAGTGTCTCTGTGGATCGGAATATGCGGGAATGGCTATCTTGTCGGCCCATTGTTTTACGACAATAACTTGAATGGTGCTGCCTACCTGAACATGATCAACGAACGGATCATCCCAGAACTCCTCCAGATTTACGGCAATCAATTCAATAGACTTTGGTGGATTCAGGACGGCGCACCAGCTCATAGACAGCTTGCTGTAAGAACAAAACTGAGAGAAAATTTTGGCAACCGCATTGTCGCGCTAAATCATGCAATTGAATGGCCCCCAAGATCCCCTGATTTAACACCGTGCGATTATTTCTTATGGGGATATCTAAAGAGTAAAGTGTATTCTATTCCACCGGAAAACATAAACCAGTTAAGAGATAGTATCACACGTGAAGTCAATTTACTTAAGGAAAATCACCAGTTGATCAAAAAAGTTGTGCAATCAATGCGATCAAAGGCGCAACTGTGCTTGGAAAGAAATGGAGGACATGTGGAAGGAAACGGTGCTTAGAAAATTAAAAAATAAATTTGTATTACCCATATGAAGAGGTGTTTTTGTTATTAATGGATTTAAATAAATTTGTTAATTTTAAACTTCGAAGTTTCATTATTTTACTTCCTTGCGCAAACATATTTTTGATAGCCTCCACTAAAACCATTAATGTGTCAACTTCGTAAAAGGAAATTTAATGAAATTTCCAGAATCGACAGATAAATAGTTGTTAAATAAAACATTTTTGCAGGACCCAAAAATCTCTAATAGTTTTTGAGTTATATTAATTCAAAGTACGGTTAACTTTTTTGTGGGACACCCTACACTAATTCCGTGTTTTGTATTTTTTCAGATTTTCATAGTGTGATATTTCTGTAGAAATTTAACCTCAGATCTAAATATGGCAAAATCCCTACTAACTAGACAGTTCGGTGAAGCAACATTTTCAGTTCGGAATTCCAAGTGAATTGCCACATAATGTCTTATCCTCTAATATGCAGGTTGGGAGATATTTTCTTCTACTGAAGGAAGGCTCATCTGCAAAATTGACAAATAATGATATTCTCGAAACGAGAGCAGAAGCATTGGTCGAAGTGTGGAAACGTTCATCAATACCGTCAACGAGTAGAAAATTCATAATTACCAAGCTGAACCGCTTTACCTACAAGGTTACGCAACTCAATCGATCCAAAAGCAGTGCGAAGCTTATTGAATTGTTCAAAAAATCATTGGTAGAACTCTTTGACATTTGTGCCGGTAAATGCAACTTCGTTTCGCACCAAGATTTTGGCTGCCGAAAAAATGGATGTAAAGAAAAACATATTATTTGTGTTTGTCCAAAAGAATCAAGAATACCCAGAGAAGAACTAGAATTCCTTGATGATTAGAGGACTATGCGAAATATGGTGATTGGAGGTGTGGATGTTACCCTTTCAAGATCTATAGCATAAAGAAATGCAAGAAAGTTGAAGGAGCAACAAGGAAGTAAGCGAAGAAAAATAATCATGCATGAAGAATTCGAAAAGGTAGTCATTGATGATGTGCTTTCATTTGATACTAATACTGATCTCTCTAGTACCGAAGAAAGTTCAACAACTGAGTCTCAATATGACTGCTCCAACATTCAAATGAGAGCACCTTTACCCAATCTCGCCATGGAAGCCGACAGATTTGGTGTTTCAGATAGGGCTGCATCGGCCATTGCTTCAGCTACTTTGGTGGATTTGGGTATCATTACCGAAAAAGAGAGTGATTTTTTTATTGATCGAAGTAAGGTGAGAAGAGAGAGACAGAAATTGAGAAAAACATTACAAGTTGAAGCTGCACAAAGTTATGGTGATGTTAAAGCTTTATATTTTGATGGGAGAAAAGACAAGACGTTGGTAAAGACAAATAAAGATGGTAAATGGTACCAGGATATAATTGTTGAAGAACATTATGTACTATTGAGTGAGCCTGGTGGAGAATACCTTAACCATTTGAGCCCTAAATCTGGAAAAGCAAGTGATGTATCTAAATATAAAATTTAAACCGTATCTGCCTGATGGACCCAAACATATCTTTGATGCGATAAAAAGGTTCAACTTGTTACCCCAAGATATACAAAAAGTTGTCCAACTTTATATATCACGGAATGCTTATTTTGCTCACAGAAAATATTCTTCTATCAATGCTGTCAGATAGTGAGCAAAAACTACGCAAAGCTGCAATCAATCGAATAATACAGACAAGAAAGTGTAAGGAAGCCAATACAAGGAAAATCAGAGAATTTAGAGTACCAGAATTGAACTTCAAAGCATCAAATTGGACAGACACCATCATCTGGGATAGGACTGATATCAGTGAACCACCTCTCACTTCTAAATTGAGTGATGAAGAATTGCTTGAGTACGAAATAATATGTTTCAAAGTTGAGCAATACCCCATTCACACACAGAACGTCGAAAGAGCCGTGAAGTTGGTTACAGATGCATTAGCACCAGTAATATCACAGGAATCAAGAGACGGATTTATTAGGTCAAGAATAAAAAGTCGCTCTCTGCTTCCCTCACTTGAAACCAAAAAGGATCTGATGCCTCTCCTGAAAAAAATAATATTTGAGATGAGCGGGTTTTATATCGCATTCAAATGTAATTGATTTACGGCATCCAACCATGTGAGACCAGATACAATTTTATTTCAATACAATGTATGCACAATGGTGTTTTTTAACTATAGTTTTGCATTATAAAGCGCTTTTCTTCAATTATTTTTTTGATAGAACACTTAGTTTTTATGTCATGAGCATATTTTTATTTATGGACAACCGGCTGATGACCATTTTGCTTTTATGTAAAAATGCGAGAGATGGTTTGAATTACAAACATTAAATGACTGAATACATCATTTTTATGTTCTAATACACCAGAAAACAAGCGAGGCAAATAAATTTGAAATACAAAGTTGTTTCACTCCGCCCTAATATATATATATATATATATATATATATATATATATATATACATTTTAACTGCAAACATGCAGTATAATTAACGTAAAGAACGACGCTTGTATAGGAGAATATTCCGCGCAAGCAGAATAACAAAGATATTTGTTTACATCGCTCTGTCTATTTAATATATATAATTTATGAAATATACTCGGTAAAGACGAGTTAAAATATGTATGAAGGCCATTCAATATATCTTGCCCCACCTTTTTTTTTAACTTTCCAAGTTTCCTTGTAAGTCCCGGAAATTTTATACACAAGTAGTTACATACCTTTTTCACAAGTTCTTATTTTATACACAAGTAGTTACATACCTTTTTCACAAGTTCTTATTTTATACACAAGTAGTTACATACCTTTTTCACAAGTTCTTATTTTTCCACATAGTCTCCATCCTTTTCTACGGTTTTCCTCCACCTCGAAACAAAGGCCTTTATTCCTTGCTGGTAAAAATCCACTCGGTTCCGCTGGAGCCACCTTTTAACCTCATCGTCACTCTGAAACTTTCTTCTACGAATAGCAACCTTCATTGGTCCAAACAAATGGAAGTCTGAAGGTGCCAGATCCGGGCTGTATGGAGGGTGGGGTAACACAGTCAAGCGCATTTTTGTGATGGCCTCTTTTGTTTGCAAACCTTTGTGTGGTCTTGCGTTATCATGCAAAAGAAGGACGTCTTCCAGTTTTCTCTCCGGTCGAACTCGCTTTATTCGTCTCTGAAGTCTCTGCAGGATAGCAATATATGCCTCCGAGTTGATTCTCTGTCCTTTCTTCATCATGTCCACCAGAATCACCCCTTTCATGTCCCAGAAGATGGTGGCCATAACCTTTCCTGCAGAAGGAGCCATTTTGAACTTTTTCTTGCGTCGGGAGTCTGCGTGATGCCACTCCATGGATTGGTGTTTTGTTTCAGGTTCAAAGTGGTGTACCCAAGTCTCATCCCCAGTCACAATTCGTGAAATGAAGTCATCCCCTTCTGTCTCGTATCGAACCAACGACTCAGAAGCAATTTTTTTTCTTTGGGCTTTGTGATCTCCAGTCAGTTGGCGAGGAACAAACCGTGAACACAGTTTTGAGTATCCCAGTTGCTGAATTATCGTATTCACACTTCCTTCGCTAATTCCTAGCTCCAGTGATAGCTCCTTAAATGCGACGCGCCGATTTGATCGAATGATGCTGTTAGTACGTTGCACAGTGTGAGATGTCAAAGCCGATGCCAGGCGACCGCTGCGTGGCTCATCATCGAGGTTGGCTCTCCCTCTCTCCGATGACCTCACACGTTTAGACCAGCGTCCAACTGTGCTTCGATCAACAACAGCATCTCCGTAAACGTTTTGTAGACGTTTGTGAATATTTCCAACTGTTTCCTTCTCTGCGGTTAAGAACTCGATAACAGCTCTCTGTTTACGACGCACATCACTGTCAGACGCCATTTTCGAAACTGCTTTAACCATCGGCTTTACACAAGGAGGGGAGGTTCAAACTGGAAAAATCGGGTTATATGAAGCGCAGAAAGTTCAAACTTAAGGCTGAAAAGACATTTCAGCCCCATGGCCTATTATTTAGCTAAGAAAAAAGGATGGGGAAAAATATATTGAGTGCCCCTAGTATATACATTAGATGCAAAACAGGAATAATACATACAAGATTTATTTAACGCATATATTTACATCAAACATAAAATAATAGTAATACAGCCAGTAGAAAAGAATTATGTATATACTAGGGGCACTCAATATATTTTGTCCCACCCTATTTTCTTAACTAAATAATAGGCCATGCGGCTGAAATGTCTTTTGGGCCATAAGTTTGAACTTTCTGCGCTTCACATAACCCGATTTTTCCAGTTTGAACTTCCCTACTTATATAAAGCCGCTCTTAAACGCACTTGTATGAAACCGATGGTTAACGCAGTTTCGAAAATGGCGTCTGACAGTGATGTGCGTCGTAAACAGAGAGCTGTTATCGAGTTCTTAAACGCAGAGAAGGAAACAGTTGGAAATATTCACAAACGTTTACAAAACGTTTACGGAGATGCTGTTGTTGATCGAAACACAGTTGGACGCTGGTCTAAACGTGTGAGATCATCGGAGAGAGGGAGAGCCAACTGACTGAAGATCACAAAGCCCAAACAAAAGAAATTGCTTCTGAGTCGTTGGTTCGATACGAGACAGAAGGGAATGACTTCATTTCACGAATTGTGACTGGGGATGAGACTTGGGTACACCACTTTGAACCTGAAACAAAACACCAATCCAAGGAGTGGCATCACGCAGACTCCCGACGCAAGAAAAAGTTCAAAATGGCTCCCTCTGCAGGAAAGGTTATGGCCACCATCTTCTGGGACATGAAAGGGGTGATTCTGGTGGACATTATGAAGAAAGGACACAATCAACTCAGAGGCATATATTGCTATCCAACAGAGACTCCAGAGACGTACAAAGCGAGTTCGACCGGAGAGAAAACTGGAAGACGCCCTTCTTTTGCACGATAACGCAAGACCACACAACAGTCTGCAAACAAGAGAGGCCATCACAAAAATGCGCTTGACTGTGTTACCCCACCCTCCATACAGCCCGGATCTGGCACCTTCAGACTTCCATTTGTTTGGACCAATGAAGGATGCTATTCGTGGAAGAAAGTTTTAGAAAAAAAAAGGTGGTACAAAATATATTGAGTGGCCCTTGTACATTAGACGCAAATAAGAAATAATACAAAGTGGAATTATTGAATATATATATATATATATATATATATATATATATTAATATATACATATATATATATATATATATATATATATATACATATATATAATTTATATATATATATATATATATATATATATATATATGATAAAAACGAAGACGTAGAGCAAAAAAGTCATTATATTTGGTTGCAGCCGACGTTTCGGGCAACTCTACCCATTTTCAAGGCTTAATAAATAAAAGCTAAAATTAATACATGACAAAAATATGTGAATGTCGAGAACTAAAACTAATTTAGAGTACAAAATTAAAACTGTTCAAGAATAAAAATTAAAAATTACAAAGCAGAAACGGGCAAAGCCAAAATCAAATCTAAAGTAAAAATTATATAAATGACAAAAATATACGAGTAATAAAAATAAAACTTAAAACTAAAAACATCCAAACGTAAAATAGTTAAAAAACTTTACTAATAAAAAGTTAACTTTATTCCGTTTAACTTTTTATTAGTAAAGTTTTTAAGCTATTTTACGTTTGAATGTTTTTAGTTTTAAGTTTTATTTTTATCACTCGTATATTTTTGCCATTTATATAATTTTTAGTTTCGATTTGATTTTGGCTTTGCCTGTTTCTGCTTTGTAATTTTAAATTTTTATTCTTGAATAGTTTTAATTTTGTACTCTAAATTAGTTTTAGTTCTCGACATTCAATTATTTTTGTCATGTATTAATTTTAGCTTTTATTTATTAGGCCTTGAAAATAGGTAGAGTTGCCCGAAATGTCGGCTGCAGCCAAATATAATGACTTTTTTGCTCTACGTCTTCGTTTTTATCCTAAATGTAAAACTACGTCTCCTTAGGAGGGATCCTGTTTTATATACATGTGTATATATATATATATGGAAAAATGAACAATGAATAATCAATATTAATTTTTACATAAGAAACCAAAATCGCCTGAGCGAGTTTGGATAGAATTTCGATATTTGCTTTCTATTTTTTTTTCAATGTCACAACCATGCGACCTACCATTCCTATGGTTTAAGTCGTATCCATATTTCCATATCTTATCTTGACCATTATCCTATATCAATTTTATTAAATATTCATTTTTACTCGTGTCAGTCTACGAAATGTGTACAAAACTTTATGCATTCGTACCTGTTCGTTCAAAGTCGTGCAAATACGTTCGCATGTATTATTTTTTTATTTTTTTATTTTAAGTGTGTTCACCTCTCGCAAGCTGCTCATTCATGCTGATTCAGGGTGCTCTAATTCCGATGACGTCGCCAAAAGCAAGCATCTGAATTCGAAATCCTCTCTCTTGCTTCTGCTACAAATTTATAACATAAGGTGTTATGTTGTATGTTATGTTATATTATTATAATATACTGTATTGTTTCCATGCCTGGCCACTAGTTCGTTATCGACTTACGTCACATAGTTATCCCCATTCTCATTACTTGTACTCACTATTTCTACCTAATTGTCATTCAAATTCTATATTACTTATGTATTACATTATCATAAATGTCCGTGTACTTCCAATGAAAAGTACACCGTATTTTTCTCCGCTTTCCTCATCGCTGGCTAATTAGACTTTCAAACTCTGATAACCAACCAGGTTCTAATAATATTTGACATAATTTGGCGTAATTATTGTTAACTATAAATATATAACATTGTTGTTAATCCCCTTTAAATTATAGAACAACGGTTAACTCCCCTTCATTATATCAACTGTATCACCTATTTAGATTACTTCAGTAGTAGATATGTCAATTAACAATTTGCTAAAATTGTAATTAAATGTAATACTTTAATATAATGTAATCGATGTATCGTACTTTAATGAAACTGTAATTAATGATAGTAGTTTAGCATAGTGTAATTAATGTATTTTAATGACGGTAATTAACGATAATAAGCGAATGTGAATTGGTTGGTAATTTTATCATAACTGTAATAAACCGAGGTTGCAATGTGCTCAGTGATGTACTTGGATTGTACTCAATGTACTACGAAATTATGTCGCCCTTTAGAAATATATACTCGAAAATACGATTATTTTTAATTTTTTTAATTTGTATTTGGAATCTTTCAAAATTTTGATCATGTGTTTAAAGGGGGAACTTAACCTTCAAACTGCACTCCCCCAAAATTTAGATTATATATAAAGCATGTAATTGTAAAAATAATGGTTACTTCGATTACTTCGACTTCAACTTTTTCTTCTTCTTAGACTTCACTCCCAGAGGAGGGGGCAGAGGCCCCTTGCCTCCTTAATTTTTTAGATTCCGGCCTGAGCCATGGTCGAAAGAGGTCAAACCTCTATCCCTGTAAATTCAGAGTATTACCTGTACATTTTAGCAGTAAATTACAGTAAAAGAAAGTTTTTTATCTTCTCCTTCGAGTCGTACTCTCGTCCGAGAACTCAGTCAGTAAAGTCGATAAGTTATAAAAAGAAAAGTCGATAAGTTTAGTATCAGAGAAAGCATCAGAGTATTATAGAAAGAGAAGAATTAACAACTGTCGACCCTAATATATAGCGAGAGAAAAAAATTAGAATGTTATAGAAGAAACTACTGCAAGTAACAGATCCGTTGCTGCCTCCCAACCAGAACCCCCGTCGATTCGAACCAACCCAGGGCCATAGACGGAGGGGTTAATATATATATATATATATACATATATATATATATATATATATATATATGTATGTATATATATATATATGTGTGTGTGTGTGTGTATATATATATATATATATATATATATATATGCACCAAAACAAAAATAATACAGCTAGTAGAGAAGAATTCTATATACAGCAGTTGTAAAACCAGAATATACAAGACTTACTTAATATATACTGTGTATATATATATATATATATATATATATATATATAGGCATCATGCATAAAACAGAAATACAAGCTTTAAGTTCGGTTTCTACCAAGCTTAAATAAAATATCATAGTAAACTCACACGTAATCGAATCCACATTTACATCCTCATTACTCTGTACTACGCAGTAAATGCGATTTAACATTAATTCGCTACTCAAAGTATGCGAGGCTCTATATTCAATATGAAGACCTTTCAGCTCGTTTAACATTATCTTTGTCCCCACTTTACAATTGGAAGTAAAACGGATATGATCTTTAAATAAGTCTAGAATACGATCAAAAGCACGCTCAAAGACGGAAATTCTTGCCGCGACATTATCAGTAAAATCGAGTCTATAAACTACTCTTTCCAAGCGTGCACTTATTTTTTTCACTAATTTTTTCAACTGTAAATTTTTCACAACTTATAACGATGGTTGAGGAAGTCTTCTAAGTCGTTATGAGAGCTATATCTTATATATGGGAATAATTCTTCTGGGTGAACGGTGAAGGCGAGTTTGGGCTTGTAGCGTTTTATATCTTTGATCCAGAGTTTGTGATATTTATCGGGGTCTGTAGCTTCTAAATTTGATTTCAGCTCTAGGCCTTTCTCCCTTTGTTCTGCTCGACACGTTGTAACAGGGTGCATGTAGTGATTTTTGGTTGATCCGTTGGGTGGTTGGTTGTATGGTATGTGATACGTGGCTGAATTTCGTGCGTGCTTGAATTTTTTAATTTTGGTTGCTTGAAAGCGGACAGCTGGTCTTGAATTGTGGGAATTTTGGTGATTAAAGGGTGTAAAATTTAAGATAAGAAACAAGTATCATCGAAGGTTTCCCTGTAAATGAATTTTTGTATTAGGTGAGTCATTAATGCTGTACATGATTGTAAATCCTAAAATATTGTGTCTATTGAGCTATTTTCAGATATCTTTTAGAGTGATACATGTTTTCATATTAGATTTGGTTCGACAGAGACAGCATACTGTAACACCACTAATCTAAGAATTGTCCTCTGCAAAAGAGGTAGGCTGTATGTTATAAATTGGTTTCTATGTGTATATATAATGTATCTACTTAACTTTTTATTACTGGAGAAATGTTATTTATGTAAGTGGTGTTTTATTAGTTATTTTCTTCCGAATTTTTTAGGAGACGGATTTGGGAGCCAGACCTCGCAACTTCTCGCAAGCTCTCTAAATAAACCCCTATTTGTACAAGTGCCAGTTATTTAAATATTTATTAGTGTAGGTTTAAGTTTAAGTTTAGGTTAAGCTTACGTTAAGTTTACGTTTAGGTTAAGTTTAAGTTTAGTTTAAGTTAGGTTAATGAAACTTGTGTAGGCAGCCTGATTTGCTTTGTATTTATTAATATATAGTTTTGTAATTCAATGTTTTACTGTTCCTAGCTGGGGCGGCCTCGCGCTGTAAAGGGGACATATATATTTGTTTGTGGAATCCTGGTCACGATAACAACGTGGTGAAGTCGTCGAGCAACACAGTGTACGCGTGTTCGAGAACAGTGTCGAAATAACGCATATTCGCCATACGTCCCTCTAAAAAGTGTAGCGTAAGAAGTGGAGGGCTGAGACTCTGTAGCATTTTCAAAATTTACTGATGCCCTAACACTCGGTACATCCGTGGAGAATTTTACACGCTTACGTACCACGTCCGTCACAGAGGGCGTTTCTGCTCCGTGTCATTCGTCCTCGCGTCTCCGTTTTTAAGGCTCGGACGGCGTGGAAGATGTCGTTGTTGAGTAAATGTGGAGCTCTGGAACGTTAGCGGGTAAAGGGCTGGCGGTTGGCAGGCTATTGCCGTGAGCAGTCTCGTGTCTCAATAATCCCAACTTCGTCGCCATCATCCGCGAAACATGGGTGTTGTGGCCCGCCGCCGCCGTCATTCACAGTTCTGAAGAAGAAAAAATAAGGTTAATGAATATAACGATATGATCTCAATTTTTTCTATATACAGGGTGTCCCAGAAGTCTTGGAAGGTTTTTATTTGGCTATAACTTTTTCTTTTTTGATTAATTTATTTATTATTTTTTAGTTAAAGTACCCGAGCTGCGATTAATGAAAATGGAATCCTGGACAGTGTAACAAAGAGTGGCTATTGTGGAACTTTATTTGACAAATAACTCTTCCATCGTTGCTGCTCAAAGAGCGTTTAGATTAGAATTCAACACATTCTTCTCCTTCTGATCGAGCTATTCGACGGTACGTCGCTAAATTTCGTATGGGAAAGGGCGTCCTCGGACAAGTCGAAGTCCAACTCTGGTTGAGATGGTTCGTGAAAGCGTTGAGGAAAATCCACATCAGTCCGACGACGCAGCCAGGAATTAAACATTTCAAGAAGTTCCTTACATCGAATTTTAAGAGAGGATATCAATCTTTACCCGTACAAAATTCATATTGCTCAAGAAATCCAACCACAAGATCATCCGAGTCGGATAACGTACGCTAATGCGATTTTAGATTTACGCAATAAAAATGAAGATTTTCACGAGATATTAAATTTGTAATTAAAATCGCAATAAATATATTTTCAAGTGTTACAAACCTTTTTTTATTTGATCCCAAAACAAAAAGGTTATAGGCAAATAAAACCCCTCCAAGGATTCTAGGACACCCTTTATATTTGTTAAAGACAGTGTTTAAGAGTGTGCTGCGTCGGAAATGGATTCTGTAGAAAAATTGAGGTTCACGAGTCCTTCTACATGCATTATATCCGGTCCTACAGGATATGGTAAAACCGTGTTTATGCTTAAAATCATTAATGATAAGGACGATCTGTTTTCAAACTCTGTGCACAAAGTTATATAGTACTATTCGACGTACCAAGCCGTATTCAACGAATAAGAAATTGATATTTTTTTTCTCAAAGGTGTTTATGATGTTAGTTCTATAAAGGGGAAAGAGCATACGGTTATTATATTTGATGATCTCATGTTAGAAATGGATAAAACGTCTGCCGAGACATTTACAGTATTCTTCTACAATCTAAACGTAAGCGTGTTCTTCATCAATCAGAATTTATTTTCCAAAGATAGGTACATGCGCGATGTATCGCTAAAAAAATATCTAGTTTATTTGCTCAGCGTCAAGATGTATCACAAATTGGGGTATTAGCCAGCCAAATGTTCCTGAATCACCGTAAAGAGTTTTGGGACGTTTATAAAGAAGCTACAAGTCATTGTTACGGATATTTGGTTTGTGACCTTCACCCAAAACACGTTCAGGGTGCTCGTAAGAAAGAATATATTCCCAAACGAGGCTCAAACAGTGTATATCCCAGAATGACAAAGAGGTTAAAGAAATACCGTGAATTAATAAAAATCTATCATCGACTGCCACGAACTCTCCAGCACCTGTTTGTTAAAAATATTGACCCCAACTTTTTAAAATGCATCTTCGAAAGCTGTCTTAACGTCATAAAATGCAGTGTACCAATGAATCCCTCTCAGAAGTCTCGCTTACGTCGTTACAAGAACATAATACACGCACTCACTCGTAAAATACAAACTGGGGGAAAGAAAAGCTAATTATTGTACAAAGAGGGGGTTCATTCCTCCCCATCTTATTTTCAGGTTTGGGGGCCTTTATTTTCTAGTTTAATATAGTAAAGAAAGTAGTCGTGAAGTGTATGCTTCACTACAAAACACAAAGATTAAAGATTCAGTTCTAAATCCCAGTAAAAACGCTTAAAAAATGGAAAGCAAATTGGTGAACCAACTAAACAGCGAAAGCCCTCCTGACGAGAAGAGAATCTTATACCAAGAACCTCTTCAGAAATTTCTTCATGAGTACGAAAATTATAAGGAACCAGTGGGGTTCCCCGTAGTTGTCAAACATAGGAGCGAAACTGCTCATGGTGAGTCGAAAGACAGGAATAAAGGACTAAGTCTTTATAGTCTATTGAGTGAGGATCGCATTATACAATTGTCCGATACAGGCGAGGTTGTTGTTGAAAGGTCAAAGGTACAGGGTTCGAACATTAGTGGTATCGTATATGATTTGGTGAGAAAGTGTGATAGGCCATCATCAGCAGGCTGGGAGCATATTGAGGCGAGACTACAGCAAATAAACATTCCAAAAATACTGATACGCAACCAGAACAGATTAAACGACTTGGGCAAGTAATGCATGTACCACAGCAGAGCACGCCTTCGGCTTCAGTGGTAAAGTCTCTGAAGAGGAAGAAGAGATCAAACAGCACGCACAACCAGAGCATTTTTTAAGCTTTTCCCACTGGGCGACAAAGGAAAATCGGGAAGTGGAGAGGGGGATTAAGGTAGGGGTGTGCTGCCAATTTCTTAACAACCGGTTCTGATACAGATAGGAATACAAATCGGCGAGCGCCAATGGCGCGAGTCATTAAGCTAGGGGTTCTGGGGTGAGCGGTGGCTCCCCCAGCGGGGTCCGGGGCGGAGCTCCGGAAGCCAACGCATTTTAGCTTTTCAAAACATCATTTTGTATCATTTTGGCAGAAATTATTTAACATATTCTCTATACTCACTAATGACATAATTATCTAAAAATAAACTAATTTTTCATCAAAAAATAAATAAATATTGAAAAGACCAATGCTTGTGATACTGCCTATATTTTTCTATAAAATCCTGAAAAAATGAAAAAAAATTAGATATAAATAAATTTCTACTGACTGTTAAATATTTGTTAAAAACAAACAAACGGTTTGTGAGCCAATCAAAATTTAACAACCGGTTCGGGCGAACCGGACCGAACCGGTCCTAGCACACCCCTGGATTAAGGATACTATGGATCCGGATGTTCCCTAATCAGGCCACCATCCCCGTGTGGTGTGAAATAACACTAGCATTATCTATATATAAATATTCAATGTAAATTTCATATTTACATTTAGGATAAACAGTTCTAATTATGGCATATATGCATGTATTATATGTATTTATATGGCTTCCAAGACAATGCTCCCAAGACAATTCTATTTTTACAAATTTTGAAAATTCCTTGTCGCCCAGAACCCTAAAATTTCATTTACTGGGCGACAAATTTTCTTCACTGGGTGACATTCATGTCGCCCATTCACTAGGTTGAAAAATGTTCTGCGCACAACCCGACCCGCGCGCCTCTAAAATACGGAAATTGCTAACATATTAATAAAGATTACGATATTTCTAATACAGCTTCTTACGGGGGAGTTAATAGACTGTACAGAGGGACCTATACTGAGGGCTTAGAGAAAAAAGATGCCGAGAGGATTTTGTGTGAGCAGGACGATTGTCCACTTCATAAACCGGTG
Source organism: Bathynomus jamesi (assembly GCA_023014485.1). NCBI lineage: Eukaryota > Metazoa > Arthropoda > Malacostraca > Isopoda > Cirolanidae > Bathynomus > Bathynomus jamesi. The sequence continues at coordinate 115,307 of JAJOZX010004811.1, forward strand.
AGAAGAAGGTTTAAAACTGCCAAGACAGTCGCCGCATCGATTGATTCTATTTGGCAGGCTGATTTAACAGACATGCAAAGGTATTCGGTGTATAATGACAGTTACATACTATTTATAATAGATGTATTCTCTAGATACTTATGGCTAGTCTCTTAAAAATAAATCGCCTGAAACAGTGGCTAAAGCTACAAAAACAATGATGTTAAAGAAAAACAGGATCCCTGGTTATTTCTGTACAGACATGGGGAGAGAATTTATAGGCCGAGCTTTTCATAACATGTTGGCTTTGTTTAATATCAGTTATTACACCAGCAATTCTGTGCATAAGGCTTCTTTAGCAGGGAGTTCAACGTACCATAAAGGAACGCATGCATCGCTATTTCACACATAAAAACAAGTACAGATATACAGACATTCTGGAACAGTTACCATCATCCTACAACCGTTCCCACCACCGTACGATTGGTACATCACCTAACGGGAGTTTAAAAAGAGGTACATATAGAGAGTCTGAGGCGAGAAAAGATAGTCGTAGAGCATCATCACACACTGTGCGTTTCAAAGTCAATGATTATGTGAGACTGTCGCGTTCGAGGAATAAATTCGCGAAAGGACTTGAGCAAGACTGGACTCGTGAGATTTTTAAAGTTAGATCTATGAGACCTAAAGTCGAAGTGATGATGTATTACGTTGAAGATTTGAATAGGGAAGAAATTGGGGATGGATTTTATGTCGAAGAGGTTGCAGAAAGTGACATTTAATTTAGGAAAAAAATGTTTAAAATGGAAAACATTTTAGGAAGCAAAAGTACAGGAAAGAGGAAAATGTACCTGGTAAAATGGCTAGGGTAACCAGAAAGCTCTAACAACTATATAAAAGCTGATGCAATAATGAAACTTAAATAGTATACAACATACCGCCTAACCACTTCTACGTCACACTCCCATCCTCTGCCTCTTTGTTTGTACACCGTAACAATACCATGTCCAAATTTATAATAGAACTGCATAGGCTCATCGATTTGGAGCGTATATCATATGAGGTTGGAATATGCTAATTTCAATTTCAAGTGACCACCAAGTTTTTAAGTATTAATAAGAAAAAAACTGTTTTTATGATTCTTAGAAACCACGATGAATATGAAAAGGCAGCTGTAACTCGGGACGATACTATGCGTTCAACCTGGAAGGAGGAGGTGTAGTACTACAGTACAGAAGTAACACTAGGGTAGGGGCATTATGACATAACCGAGGATATTGTGAGACTTAAATGGGAGTCTGAAAAGTTCCAACCTTAGGTCTAACTTAGTTTACGAAATCGTAATTGCGGAAACGATTTAGGCGTATATCCGGAAACGAACTTCCTACACACCATATTAAGTCAGTGTATATTTAAATCAGACAAACATCTCGTCAGGGTCTGGATATTACCACCTACGCTCGCTCCTATCTGGAAAATGTACTCGACTTTTCAAAAGACGGGAAGGACACCTTTTTAACTGCCTGAATATGAAAGTCATATAAAGAGTAAATTTGAGCTGTTTGTGAATGGGATCGATATGAAATTAAAAATCACCAGTACGAGCGCTAAGATTTGTTCAAATCTGGATGCTGCGCAAGAAGAGAGTGCGAAACCTGTGATGATTCATATTATGGAAATATATCTCCGCATACGGCATGTGAAATTAAGCTCTGCTAAACACATGGAAATTGAGAAAAATTTACTGCATGCCACAGTCAACTACCCGATTAAAAGAGTTCAAATGAAGGTGTTTACAATCCCTTCAGGTTTAAAATCCAAGCAAATTGAAAATGTTGCTCTCGAGATTCTGCCTAAAAGGATATTAATTGGAATGCAGGAACACGCTTCTGTGAACGGAAAATATAGAAATCTGCATTTAAATTAAAAAATTTTGTCCTTAAAAATATAGCTCTGCATGTCATCGGTTTGGCCTTACGGGGGTAACTGGAGGGGTCACTGGAAACGCGCAATTCTACAGATGACGAGTTTTCACTTTGCGCGAGAGCATATGACAACCTAGCGCATAACGTCGGTGGATGTGACGGGTTAGGTACAGGGGTAACACAGAACGAGTTCATCGAGAGGGTCAACCTGTACCCTTTTGATCTCTTCCCTGACTTCAGCGGGAGTATAAACACAGCAGAGCGGAAACGTATCACTTAGACTTGAATTCAACAAGCCGCTAGTAGACCCTATTAGCATAGTAGTTTATCTTGAGTCTCAGGCCATAATTGAAGTTGATCGCTTTAGGGGAGTCATGGCGGACTTTTAAAAATGGACACGGCTACACTTCAGAGGGTGATGAAGAATGATCATTTCAAGCATGGCAAATTTATCCGAATCTTTGCGAAGAATGAAACAGTAAAACTTCCAATCACGAGAGACTGCGATGCATTTATCGTGAACACATACGTGATCTGTAGACAAGGGCGCCATTGGATAGCCATTTATTTTAAAAATAGGGAACGACTGTACTACTTTAATTCACTGGGCGAAGCCCCGGGGAATGATGCCATTATTGTAAAATTTCTCGAACTGCAAATTCCACAAATAGTTTGGGACCCATATTGTTTCCAAAGTCTGTACAGCAACGTATGTGGGAAGTACTGCTTGTGTTTTCTCATGCATATGTCCCGCGGGAACGAATTTACCGATTTCCTAAAATTATTCGACTCGTGTAACCCTGAGGGTAATGACAAATTTGTGTGCAGAGGTATAAATGCAATTCCCGTTTGTAGTCGCTCGATGTGGTGTGTGAAGTTCAAAATTTTATTTTATATATATAACGCATCTATTTTTCCCAAGCTAAAATTGGAATGTAATTAAACTGTACCGGTAAATATCTTCATCACAGCAAATTAATTATTTTAAAATGTTCCACCCAAAAAATATGCACCGTGCACAGTATAGCTCTTAGTATTATATTGCATAAATTTAAAAAATGTACCAACTAATAATAATTTGTGTAACGCTTAAGGGCGAGTACTTCAATTAAGTTCTGGGATAACCTGAAGATCAGGGTCCCCAGCCTTCTTTAGTTAACTTTATAAGGCTATCTAACGAAAATATAACGACCTAACCTAACCAATCGTCAACGGTGTACAGTTGACCTAACGATTGGTTAGGTTAGGTTGTGATATTTTCGGTAGTTAGCCTTATAAGCCTTATAAGGCTAACTAAAGAAAGCTGGGGGCCCTGATCTTCAGGTGATCCAAGTTCTGTAACTAACTTAAAATGTAATGGCTGTTAAATCTGTAATTAATTAAAATTGGTTGTATATATGGATTATTGTGCAGAATGCAATATCAAACAAGGCTGTTAGTGTGATGCAGTTATCTAAATTAAAATATGTGGAAATAGTTTATAAGTATTAAAAATCTTGTACTTCATTTCACCATGTAATAATAATAATAATAATAATATTAAAAATAATATGATAGGCGTTCATTCTTATCCGTCAATACGGAAAAAACTTACATTTCTGCAATTAATTCGCATTCGTGTTGTGGTTCTCTACAGGGCTGGTGGCTGTGATGTAAAACTTCTGATTCACCGCCCTCTTCCGTCTCATTAGCACTAAGTTGGATTTCCTCCACAGCATTCTGGAACGCTTCTGCAAAATGATCCATCTCATCTCCACTGCTTTAAAAGAAAAAATGAACAAATTTATACCCTTCAAATTAAGTTTACGGATATTATAACTATGCTTCTGTTCGCTTAAATCAGTTGCGTAAAATTACCATGTACCCGAGCTAGATTTAAATTAAAACGTTTTAAAACAAAAAATTGTACAAACATTGTAATTAGTTTCTCAGGATTAAAATAAAAGCTATGGTACGGATTGTCACACCACCTTCAGCTTACAACTTAAATTTAAATTACAATTCACAGGAAAATAAACTGCAAAATGGACTGTCACACCAACCTAGACCTGCAGTTTTAACATGGTACGAAAAAAAATTATACTGACACGATTTTTTTAATATTATAGAATTCTTTTCTAAAATTCACCTTCCTCAAAATAAATAATTAGTTCTGTAATTTAACCGACAGATGCATAATAAAATGAAGTGCCGTCACATAAAGTCACTGACACTGTAATATATATATATATATATATATATATATATATATATATATATATATATATATGATACACACAGATCAGACCATGCATGAAATAAGGAACTCTTCTGTGAAAATTAAATCCACTGTAGTCCGAATAAGTAATGGTAAATGACAAACACTATAGTTTTTCTTTTTCATGATGTTAGCCCGAAGTGAAAAAGAAAAAATTATTTTTTTCATTTACCATTACTTATTCGGACTATAGCCGCTTTAATTTTCCCAGAAGAGTTTCTTGGTCCATATACGGCCTGTGTGTCTCATAAAAAACTCGGGGGACCATTCTGAGTTCTATCCCATATATATATATATATATATATATATATAATATATATATTATATATATATATATATATATATATGTATGAATAATGTGATTCGATTGGATTCATTCGATGAAAATAAAAAATTAAACTCATTTGCAGGATCGGTGCTATGCATATATATTTTTTACTCACGATTCAAGAGCCTTAGAGCAAACTGGAATGTCCCCAGTTCCTGATATTTCTACATGCTCCACAGGAGGATTGGTTCCGCAAAGTGCATCG